>CM043697.1:38892500-39492500 GCA_023935145.1 Bretschneidera sinensis | reverse complement strand
AAACCGAGCTTCCAGTGGCGGAAACCGGACCCCCAGTGGAGGAAGATACTGTTCAATGTCAAAAGACGATGCCAAGGAGGAAATTAGTTCAGAATTTGTAACCTACACTGTGCATATACCTCGCACTCCTGATCATAAGCCCGTGACTTCCTCACAGACAAGCCTCGCTGAAGATGCCAGCGATTTGGCCAAAACCGAGAGGAGTTTCATTTCGGGTAGTATTTTCACGGGAGGGTTTAATTCGGTGACTCATGGGCATGTAATTGAGTGCTCAATGGAGAGGAATGAGCCGGTGAAATCTGGTCTGTTCTGCGCGATGAAGGGTTGTGATGAGAAGGCTATTCACGGCAAATGCGAGTGCGGGTTCAAGATTTGCAGTGATTGTTACTTGGATTGTGTAGCTAGTGGAGGAGGGCATTGTCCTGGGTGCAAAGAGCCCTACAGGGACCCAAGTGATGATGATGATGTTAGGCCGGAGGCAGAGGACCAGGCTCTGCCGTTACCTTCAGTGGCGGATTTCAAGTTAGACAAGAGGCTTTCGCTTGTGAAGTCCTTTAAAGCGCAGAATCATCCACATGATTTCGATCACACTCGTTGGTTATTTGAGACCAAGGGGACTTATGGCTATGGTAACGCGGTGTGGCCTAAAGATGGGTATGGTGTTGGGTCAGGGGCTAATGGGTTTGAGCACCCTCCCGATTTTGGTGAGAGAAGCAAGAGGCCTTTGAGTAGGAAGGTTGGGGTCTCTGCAGCAATTCTCAGCCCTTACAGGTCAGATCTAAAAACTGAATTCTCTGTTCTTCAATTTGTCTAAGTGGTTTACTTTTACTTTAGTCTAAGGAGTATGTATTAGTTTAGCTTAATGTATTACTTTATATTGTACATTCTTTTCTTAGTATCAGAACTCAGAAGATGCAAAATCTTATGTTCAAGTCAACTTGATTCTAGACTTAACATTCATTGGTTTGTACTTGTAGATCACTAAGGTAGTCTATTTGATCTGTTTTGCTTGTCCTGTCCTGCCTACTGGAATTTTGAATTTGGCATTTCGTTTTATTTTGTGTTACTTTTAACTTATTTTGCAATGATTAGCGCAATTATATGCTTAGGGGAACTAAAATTTCTCAATACGTTATAACATGTTTTGAAAATTCTCTCTCATTTCGGCTTGAAATTGTTATGAGGTTATCAGAATTTTGAATTTAATATATGCTGATATGCAGATTACTCATTGTGATGCGTCTTGTTGCCCTTGGTCTCTTTCTTACATGGAGGATTCGACACCCGAATCGTGAAGCAATGTGGTTATGGGGAATGTCAACAACTTGTGAGCTCTGGTTTGCCTTCTCATGGCTTCTAGATCAGCTCCCCAAGCTCTGCCCTGTGAACAGAGTAACTGACCTCTCTGTTCTCAAAGAACGTTTTGAATCCCCAAACCTTTATAACCCCAAAGGACGATCTGATCTTCCTGGTATTGACGTGTTTGTTTCCACAGCAGACCCTGAAAAGGAGCCCCCTCTTGTCACGGCAAACACCATTCTTTCAATCCTTGCGGTTGACTATCCAGTGGAAAAGCTAGCTTGTTACTTATCGGACGATGGGGGATCTCTTTTGACATTTGAAGCACTTGCAGAGACTGCTAGCTTTGCCAGAATCTGGGTTCCTTTTTGCCGGAAACATAATATTGAACCACGAAACCCCGAGGCATATTTTGGGCAGAAGTGTGATTTTCTTAAGAACAAAGTGCGGCTTGATTTTGTTAGGGAGAGGAGAAGGGTGAAGAGGGAATATGATGAATTTAAGGTGAGGATCAATTCGTGACCTGAATCAATAAGGCGGAGATCAGATGCTTACAGTACCCATGAGGAGCTTCGAGCAAAGAAGAAACAGATGGAAATGGGAGGCAATCTTTCGGAACCTGTAAAGGTGCCAAAGGCTACTTGGATGTCGGATGGTTCTCATTGGTCTGGAACATGGGCTTCTGCAGAAGGAGATCACTCGAGAGGGGACCATGCTGGTATAATCCAGGTAACTGCTTATACTGTATAAGCATAATACTCGGTTTTAATCAGAACTTAGCAGTTATAATGTTATACGCAAATACTAATGAAAAATTTGATTTACTTTGCAGGCAATGCTTGCTCCACCAAATGTAGAACCAGTTTTTGGAGCAGAAGCAGATGGTGAGAACTTGATTGACACAACAGAAGTTGATATTAGATTGCCTATGCTGGTTTATGTGTCTCGCGAAAAGAGGCCTGGTTATGATCACAACAAGAAAGCTGGAGCCATGAATGCTCTAGTTCGAACCAGTGCTATCATGTCAAATGGGCCATTCATTCTTAATCTTGATTGTGATCACTACATCTATAACTCCATGGCTATGAGGGAAGGAATGTGCTTTATGCTTGATAGAGGAGGTGATAGGATCTGTTATGTTCAGTTTCCACAAAGGTTTGAGGGGATCGATCCAAATGACCGGTATGCCAACCACAATACAGTGTTCTTTGATGTGAGTATGAGAGCACTTGATGGGTTGCAAGGTCCAATGTATGTAGGGACAGGTTGCATTTTCCGCAGAACTGCTCTTTATGGATTTAGCCCTCCTAGAGCAACAGAACATCATGGGTGGCTTGGTAGGAAGAAGATTAAGTTGTTCTTGAGAAAACCCAAGGTGACAAAGGAGGATGATGAGATAGCTTTGCCTATAAATGGGGATGTGGATATTGAGTCTTTGCTTCTTCCAAAAAGGTTTGGGAACTCTACTTCTTTGGCTGCATCTATACCAGTAGCAGAATACCAAGGAAGGCTGCTTCAAGATTTGCAAGCCAAAGGTTACTATGGAAGGCCAGCAGGTTCTCTTGCTGTGCCTCGTGAGCCTTTAGATGCTGCTACTGTTGCAGAGGCAATAAGTGTTATCTCTTGCTTCTATGAGGATAAAACTGAGTGAGGAAAAAGAGTGGGATGGATATATGGCTCTGTAACAGAGGATGTGGTTACTGGTTATCGTATGCACAATAGAGGATGGAGATCGGTATACTGTGTCACCAAAAGAGATGCATTTAGAGGAACTGCTCCAATTAATCTGACAGACAGACTCCATCAAGTCCTTCGATGGGCAACTGGTTCTGTTGAGATCTTTTTCTCAAGGAACAATGCACTCTTTGCCAGTCCGCGAATGAAATTCTTGCAAAGAGTGGCATACTTCAATGTGGGAATGTACCCTTTCACCTCAATGTTTCTCATGGTCTATTGCATTCTGCCTGCAGTATCTCTTTTCTCTGGGCAGTTCATAGTCCAATCCCTCAGTGTAACCGTTCTGATATTCTTGTTCGCAATAACAGTCACCTTGTGCATGCTTGCCCTCCTTGAAATCAAATGGTCTGGAATCACTCTTCATGAATGGTGGCGTAATGAACAGTTCTGGCTGATTGGTGGAACAAGTGCGCACCCTGCAGCTGTAATGCAAGGACTATTGAAGGTCATAGCAGGAGTTGACATCTCCTTCACATTGACCTCTAAATCTGCCACACCAGATGATGGTGATGATGAGTTTGCTGATCTGTATGTGGTTAAATGGAGCTTCTTGATGGTACCTCCAATAACAATTATGATGTTGAATATGATAGCAATTGCAGTAGGTGTTACAAGAACCTTATACAGCACATTTCCACAATGGAGCAAGCTCCTTGGAGGGGTGTTCTTCAGCTTCTGGGTGCTGTGCCATCTCTACCCATTTGCAAAGGGGTTATTGGGGAGGAGAGGCAAGGTGCCTACCATTGTTTTTGTATGGTCTGGATTGCTCTCCATCATTATTTCTTTGCTTTGGGTGTACATAAGCCCTCCATCTGGAAGGCAAGATTACATGAAGTTCCAGTTCCCTTGATACTATGTTGTCTGTTTAGCTAGGCAACTTTGTATGCAGCAACCACAAACAAATATGTCTGTTTAGCTTAGGCAGCTTTGTATGCAGCAACCACAAACAAATATGAAGTTTCTCTCTACTTCATAATGTAGCTTTATTTTCTCTGTTTTATTCATTTTGAATGTAATTGGTTTTGTGATTTGTTTTCAATACTTGTTAATGTGGAAAGCACTGAATTGACATTAAGTTCTGTGGGAATTTCTACTGTTGCTCTGTTGACTTTGGTGCCTACCATTGTTTTTGTGTGCTCTGGATTTCTCTTCATCATTATTTCTTTGCTTTGGGTGTACATAAGCCCTCCCTCCATCTGGAAGGCAAGTACATGAAGTTCCAGTTCCCTTGATCCCATGTTGTCTGTTTATCTTCGCCACATGTAGCTTTATTTTCTTTCTTTTATTAATTTTGAATGTGTTTTTGTGATTTGTTTCCAATACATATTAATGTCGAAAGCAGTGAATTCACATTAAGTTCTGTGGGAGTTTCTACTGTTACTCTGTTGGCTTTGTTGGGTGCCGTTTAGTTGATGATACAGAATTGCAGTTTCTTTTCAGATTGTTGAAGGAAGTGAGGCGAGCATGTGGCGAAGTTGAGTTCCTTATATAAATATGAAGTTCTTACATGGTCAATAACTAATATCTATTTATCTATAATCTATATCCAAAAAAGGTAGTTTTGCTGTGGTTGATCTCTTATCTGAATAACACCTGTGGTTTTTTCTTTTTCTTTTTTGTTCTTTTCCTCTATATCTAAAAAGTACTTAAAATTGAACCTTTGGGTAGTTTTGCAGTGGTTGATCTCTTATCTGAATAACACTTGTGATTACTTTCTGCGTTATGCTTCTTTGCTTACAGACAGCTTCATTTCTGCACAACAGGTATGGCCCTTTTCCTTTTCTTTATGCCTTTTTGTTGAAATTTGAGCCTCCTTGCATGTCGGTTTCTCCCTTTGATTTCTTAAATTTTTTATAGGGTGCAGGAATTTGAGAAGAGACTTGATTCAGGTATATAGTCAAGATTGTAGCTCTTACGTTTTTTTTCGCTTTGCATGTTGTTCAAAATAATAAATAAATAAGTTAATATTGGTTTCAAGGTCTGTTCATTCTTACTTTTTGTGTTGATTTGCTGGGTTTTGAGTATATCGTTAATTATTAAAATAATATTTTGGTTTGATTTTGTTTTGTATATTGTTTGCATCTGCTCTCCTTATATTTTCACATATGAGAGAGAATTTCTCCCAAAGAAAAAGAAGACTAAGAGAGAGAGAGAGTACTATTTAAATTGAGCAACAAGTTTTAGATTAAGTATCAAAGAAATTGACACCTTTTTGTTTTCCAATATTTATCATAAAGGTGAGAATTCATTTCTATTTCCTTTTCTTTTTTTTGTGTGTGTTTTTACTTATTCCATTGATTAGTATTTACTAATTGGATTTTGCTAGGATGGACTGAGAATCTCCATGCCCACTCAGTCCCTGCCAACTTGCCCAAATAAATCAGCCACGTCTTCATCATCTTTAGTCTCAAATCATTTGTATTCCTATTATCTCATTTTCATATTCTCTTCGTTTTGCATGGATATAGTCAAGGTTGCAGCTCTTAGGTTTTTTTTTTTTTTTTTTGGTTTTGCATGTTGTTCAAAATAATAAATAAATAAGTTAATATTGGTTTCAAGGTCTGTTCATTCTTAATTTTTGTGTTGATTTGCTGGTTTTTGAGTATATTGTTAATTATTAAAATAATATTTTGGTTTGATTTTGTTTTATATATTGTTTGCATCTGCTCTCCATATTTTTCACATATGAGAGAGAATTTCTCCCAAAGAAAAAGAAGATGAAGAGAAAGAGAGAGTACTATTTAAATTGAGCAACAAGTTTTAGATTAAGTATCAAAGAAATTGACACGTTTTTGTTTTCCAATATTTATCATAAAGGTGAGTATTCATTTCTATTTCCTTTTTTTTTGTGTGTGTGTTTTTACTTATTCCATTGATTAGTATTTACTAATTGGATTTTGCTAGGATGGACTGAGAATCTCCATGCCCACTCAGTCCCTGCCAACTTGCCCAAATAAATCAGCCACGTCTTCATCTTCTTTAGTCTCAAATCATTTGTATTCCTATTATCTCATATTCATATTCTCTTCGGATTCCATTTTTTGCTCAATTTAATTGATTTCTTTTTCGCAATTTTACAGCAGGAGGAGATGTTCTAAAATAGAACAACAAAATGATTGAGCAAAGTTTCTTCAGGATTAGATCTAGGCAATGCTTTGAGCCCATATAGAATTTTTTTAATGATTATTTCTAAATTGTTCATTATTGTTTTGATTCTGTTTCATGCTCAAATGCGTCAGGAAGTGACAAATCAGAGAGATTTAATGATTATTTCTAAATTGTTCATTATTGTTTTGATTCTGTTTCATGCTCAAATATGTCAGGAAGTGATAAATCAGAGAGTGGAAATCAATTTTCTGAGGTATGAATTAAGTCCTCTTGCCGTTTATTATAGCAAAGTTTTATACTCTGTAATGTATCTTTTTCTTAATTTAGCTGATATTATAAATAGAGATATGTTTAGATTCTAAATTTTTGGGGCAAAAAATGAAGTTACATAAAAAGAACATCTTCAGTTTTTATCCTGCGGTAAAATATACCATTCATTTGTACTTTGTAGTCACTGAAAAAGTTCAATATGATGATCTTTGATTCTTCACAGTTCTGTTACTTTTTTCATGAATGAACAGCATCTAATACATTTGTCCTGAAGATCACTTTTTTTTCTTTCTCTTTTTATGTATGGCTTTGACTCATTGGGATGATAACAAGCTGTTCAATTTGGTAAGAATATATCAATTTTATTTTCACTAATTAATATTTAGTTAAAAATACTTTGCCGACTACTGAAATCTTGCATTATCTCCTCTATGCTTATGGTTATTTTGGCAAACTCCATGTGAAAACACTTTCTACTTTCTACATCATTTATGTCGTTTGCAATGCTTTTCCTTCATTAGGATAACTATGTTTTTGTTCTTTCAACAACTATGTTATTTCCGTTCAGCTTTTTGTCCATTTCCCCTCCCTTTTGACATCCAAACACAGTGATTGAAAGCATTCTCTTATCTCCTTTGCAATGGTAACATCTGTTTCTCTTGGTACATACTCGATGGTTGATGACTTCATTTCATGTACGACTCTATTATTAAATCTGTACCTTATGTCGATAATTAAAAATTGTCACTTGGTGTTAGTTAAGTGATTCTAAATATCTCACATCTATAAAAGAATTCAAAATTTGATTGTGATTTAAGTGTGACTGTTAGAGATTATGTTTATTAGTTTGGTTATATTAGTCATTCGGTATTACCAATAAGGGTAGAGTAGTTTTTGTTGTTTCCTATATAAACCCACATTTCTCTCTTGTAAATATTCACTATGGCAATCAAACCCTAGTTTCAATTTCTTCTCATCTCTTTACTCTCTTCAATTCTCACATGGTATCAGAGCAAGATCATGGGATATTTGATTGAAGATTCCATGGAAGAACTTTGCATCCCAGCCATGTTCTTCGCGGATCCAATACTGACGTAAGGAAAGTGAGAGCCTTTGAGAGGGAACAGTCACTACATATCAAGTCTTCTATGGTGTACCTTAAATGCGCATTACTTATTTTGAAGTGGTGCAAACTACTACTCAGGCTGAGAGTGTTTCATTTGAATATCAAAAGGTTAGAGATCCAAAGAAGAGGCATCGACATGAAGGGCACCAACTGAAAAACATATAGGAAATCCTTCTAAAAGACCAGGGTAGCCCACATTTGGAAATAGATTCACACATCATAAGGGTGATACCCTTCTAAAAGACCAGGGTAGCCCACATTTGCGAAGCTCCGACTTGAATTTTTCTTTTTTTGGGTACTGTTCACGATGAGTATGATCTGCTTACAATCAGGAGTTCAAAGTATGTGAATCTGTCGATCTGGAGGTATTTCGCACGTAGATTTGGGGGAATTTAGATATTTGGGGGTTTCTTGCACAACCCTTTCGCAAGCAGATCTGGAGCAATTTGAGGGATTTCATCAGCAGACTCGAAGATTTGCACTCGTTTTGGAGGTTTGCTCAATTAGTATCTCTGTTTGCTTTGTTTTATTTGCACTATATTCCAGTATTTTGTGGTTCATCTTTTAGTTGATAATGGCTGCTGAAAGGGATGACTCTCTTCAATCTATTAGTGTTAGATTAAATGGAAATAATTATTCATATTGGAGTTATGTTATGAGAAATTTCTTAAAAGGAAAACGTATGTGGAGTTATGTCAGTGGTATTACGAGTAAACCTACAAATGATAAGGAAGAAGAGTATGTTGAACTTTTAGATGCTTGGGAAGCAAACAATTCGAAAATTTTGACTTGGATTAATAATTCTGTTGAGCATTCTATTGGAATACAACTGGCCAAGTATGAGACTGCAAAACAGGTTTGGGATCATTTGGCACGATTATGCACATAATCAATCTTTGAAAAACAGTATCAATTGGAATCTGATATACGGGCAGTTCAACAAAAGGATATGAGCATTCAAGAATTTTATTCCATAATGTCTAATCTTTGGGATCAGTTGGCACTCACAGAACCTGAGTCTCTTCAGAATAATGCTGATTATATAGCTCGTCGAGAGGGGCGACATCTTGTTCAATTCTTAATGGCTCTTCGTGATGATTTTGAGGGACTTCGTGGAAATATTTTGCATTGTCAGCCCCATCCCTCTGTTGATACAGTGGTAAGTGAACTCCTGGCTGAAGAGACTCGCCTCAAGACACAAGTAGGAAAGGGCTCTTCCCCAGCATCTAACCCATCTGTTCTAGCCGTTCCTAATAAATCTATCTTGAAGTATCAACCTAAACCACCTGCACAAGTTGGTCTTGATGAGTGCAGCTTTTGTAAGCAGAGAGGACATTGGAAGGCTGTGTGTCCTAAACTTTTGTCCAGAGCTCCAGCATATCAGCAGTCTTCACCGACACAACCACAATGGTGTCCACAGTGGCGCCCACCACAATCTCCACCGTATTGGTGTCCTGGTGGTCAATCTCAGCAGCGACCTTATAGGCCACCACAGTCTAATACTACAGCTTTTGTGCCTGAAGTCGCATCTTCAGATCCTGATATGGCGTCCCTTGTAGAGCAGTTTCAGAAGTTCCTTGCAACATAGTCATCGTCGCAACCATATGCCATGTCTACTCCATTTTCATCAGGTCTGACTTCTCCTTACACTGCAGGTAAACTTTCTTCCTTGTGGGTCTTAGATTTCGGTGCGTCTCATCATATGTCACCTTCTTCATCATCCTTTGTATCTATATCTTACTCTCCTTCCTCTACATCTGTTATGACTGCTAATGGACCTCACATGCCTTTAGTGGGTGCTGGTTCTGTATGCACACCTCATCTAATGTTTATTGCATTCCTAAACTTACTATGAATCTTGTATATGTGAATCAGCTTTGTGATTTGGTTATTCTGTTCATTTTTCTTCTACTTCTTGTTATGTGCAGGATCCTCAATCCCAGAGGCTGATTGGGACAGGCCGTTGGCAGGAGGGATTGTATGTCTTGGACGAGCTGCGAGTTCCAGATGTAGCTGCTTCGGGTGCTGGTTCTGTATGCACACCTCATCTAATGTTTATTGCATTCCTAAACTTACTATGAATCTTGTATCTGTGAATCAGCTTTGTGATTTGGTTATTCTGTTCATTTTTCTTCTACTTCTTGTTATGTGCAGGATCCTCAATCCCAGAGGCTGATTGGGACAGGCCGTTGGCAGGAGGGATTGTATGTCTTGGACGAGCTGCGAGTTCCAGATGTAGCTGCTTCGGGTGTTGATTTGTCTTCTTTCCATTTAACTTCTTCTTCCTCTAGCTTTTACTTGTGGCACTCTAGACTTGGTCATGTTTCAGCCTCTCGTTTAAAATATTTAATCTCTAGAGGATCCTTGGGGGATTTAGAAACTCATGATATTTCTGATTGTAGTGGTTGTAAACTAGCAAAGTTTTTTGCTTTACCCTTTAATCGAAGTGTTTCTTCTTCTGCTACACCATTTGATTTGATTCATTCTGATGTGTTTGTTGCTACAAAAGGAGGGTCCAGATATTATGTCTCTTTTATTGATGATCATACTAGATATTGTTGGGTTTATCTAATGAAGTGTAAATCTGACTTTTACACATTTACACTTCTTTTCACTCATTGGTTAAAACTCAACACTCTGCTGTGATAAAGTGTTTCCGTTGTGATTTGGGTAGGGAATATACATCTACATCATTTTCCCAACTACTCACTTCTGATGGTACTCTGCACCAATCCTCTTGTACTGATACTCTACAACAGAATAGAGTTGCTGAAAGAAAACATAGTGAAGACAAAATCTGTTTTCATCTTTTATTACTTCTCAATACTGATTTACAGAGATTACACCCTATTATATAATATAAAGGGAAAAAAAAACTAAAAAAAGAAAAAACTATTCTTATGGAGAGAAACTCTCTTACTCACACAATCAAATCCCTAATTAATTGAAACACTAATTACACAGAATAACTGGGATTTCTACACTCCACCTCAAGCTGGATCATATATGTTGATCATGTCCAGCTTGCCTATGAAATTATTGAAACTTTGTCTGGAAAGACCTTTGGTAAAGACATCTGCAATTTGATCTCTCGTAGGAACATAAGTCATGCAGATAATACCCTTCTTAATCTTTTCTTTTATAAAATGTCTGTCCACCTATACATGTTTGGTCCGGTCATGTTGTACTGGATTAAGCGATATACTGATTGCTGCTTTGTTGTCAAACTAAAGTTTGATAGGAAACTTTACTGTGACAAACAACTCTTCTAAGAGTTTTTTTAATCACAAAACTTCACATATTCCTTATGCAATAGCTCTAAACTCTACTTCTGCACTGCTCCTAACCACCACATTCTGTTTTTTACTCCTTCAGATTACCAAATTTCCCCATACAAATGTGCAATAACCTGTGGTAGATCTTCTATCTTCAACAGACCCTGCCCAATCCGCATCTGTGAAAACTTCTACATCTCTACACTCACTCTTCTTGAAGAACAATCCTTTCCCTGGTGAGCCCTTAAGATATCTGAGTATCTTATATACTGCTTCCATGTGGGATTCCTTTGGTGAATGTATGTGTTGACTCACAACACTTACTGAAAATGCGATATCAAGTCTGGTGTGGGATAGATAGATCAGCTTCCAAACTAGTCTCTGAAACCTGTCTTTGTCAACCGGATCACCATATTCTGCCATTTTTCTTGCTTCGATTGGAGTATCACTTGGCACCAAGCATGCTAGTTTCTGTCAGTAGGTCAAGGACATATTTTCTCTGGGAAACACTAATTCCTTTCTTGGATCTTGCAATCTCCATTCCCAGGAAGTATTTCATTTGTCCAAGATCTTTAACTTCAAACTCTTTGGCCAAAATATTCTTCAATCTCTCCATTTCAACCATATTATCCCCAGTTAGGATTATATCATCGACATATACAATCAGAATTGTTTTTCTTCTATTTTCAGTTTCCTTGAAAAACATAGTATGATCCGATTGGCCTTGTTGATATCCCTGACTCTTCAGTACTTTGGCAAATCTGTCAAACCATGGCCATATAGAGATTTTTTGAGTTTGCACACTTTGTTATCTTCACGTCCTTTACTAAAACCGGGTGGAATCTCCATGTAGACCTCTTCTTCTAACTCGCCATTCAAAAAGACATTTTTAATGTCGAGTTGTTGGAGATGCCAGTCTAAGTTTACTGCCAAAGATAGGAGGACTCGAACTGTATTCAGCTTTGCTACAGGTGCAAACATTTATGTATAATCAATGTCAAACGTCTGTGTGAAGCCTTTGGCAACTAGACGGGCTTTGTATTGTTCTAGAGGTCCATCAGCTTTATACTTTACTGTGAATACCCACTTGCAGCCTACTGGTCTCTTTCCCTTCGATAGTTCTATTACATCCCACGTGTTGTTCTTTTCTAGTGCACTTATCTCCTCCATTACAGCATTTCTCCATTCAGGGACAGCCAAAGCATCCTGTACATTCTTTGGAATTTCGATATTGTTGAGACTAGAGGTAAAAGTACTGAAAGCAGTTGACAAATTATTGTAAGATACAAATCTAGAAATGGGGTGCATGATCGAGGTTGTTTTCTGAGAGCAATGGGTAAATCAATATCAGAAGTACCTGTAATGGTGGGTGGCTCATGGATACTTGGAACTTTTACCGGTTCAGACTCTTTCGGTGCTTGAGCTGTGAGATTCTCCCTATGCTTTGACTTTGGTCTCGTTGAGTAGACAAACATCTCCCTGTCACCTTGTTTTTCCATATCTCCCCCTAAGTTCAAGTGTTCTTCTGTCAAACATGGCATAGTAGAATGAGAGGGATGAGTAGATTCAGAGAACGAAACATCAAAGTCCAAAAAAGGATCTTCATCGTCATTCTCCCCCTGAGGTGAAGTTTTTTGGAAGAAAGGTGTATTTTCAAAGAATGTAACATCAAGACTAACAAAGACCCTTTTTGTTGAAGAATCATAACACTTATAGCCTTTTTTGTAGAGGAATATCCGATGAAAACACACTTTATAGCTCTCGGATCTAATTTACTCCGATTATGTGAGTGGATATGAACAAATGTTGTGCATCCGAACACCTTAAGAGGGAGATGAGAGTATATGTGGGAGGTAGGGGACAAAGTTTGTGGAGTATGAAGGGGGGTTTTGAAAGAAAGGACTCGGCTGGGCATTCTATTAATTAGGAAAGTCGCTGTGAGAATGGCATCTCCCCAAAACATTTTTGGCATTTTGGTGGTGAACATCAAGGCACGGGCTACTATGTGGGAGGTAGGGAACAAAGTTTGTAGAGTATGAAAGGGGGTTTTGAAAGAAAGGACTCGGCTGGGCATTCTATTAATTAGGAAAGTTGCTGTGAGAATGGCATCTCCCCAAAACATTTTAGGCATTTTGGTGGTGAATATCAAGGCACGGGCTACTTCAAGTAAGTTCCTGTTTTTTGGTTCGGCAACCCCTTTTTGTTGTGGAGACACACGAACTTTGGTGGATAATGCCCTTTTGTTGTAGATAGTCCCTTAGAATAGAGTTAAAATATTCCTTGCCATTATCCGTTCGCAAAATTTGAATTTTGGTTTGGAACTGCGTTTGGATCATGGAATAAAAATATTTAAACACAACATGAACATCAGATTTTTCTTTCAAAAAATAAACCCAGCAAACTCGAGTGTGGTCATCAATAAATGTGACAAATCATTTTGTGTGGTTTCGGTTATGGATACGAGAAGGGTCCCTAAACATCGCTGTGGATCATAGCAAACGGCTTAGATGGTTGATATTTAGACATGGGAAATGAAGTACGTTAATGTTTGGCAAGTTGGCAAATTTTTTATTGAAAATCAGAAATCCTTTTATTTGAACAGATGGAAGGATATAAATGTTTTAAATATTGGAAACTGGGGTGACCCATTCTAAAATTCCATAACATAAGTTCACTATCTCTTGAAACAGATGCAAAATCACAAATTGCAGTTTGAGGCTGTCTACTCAATTTCACATCATCAAAATAGTAGAGCCCCCCACATTCTTTAGCATTGCCAATCGTCTTCCCCGATAATAGGTCCCGAAAAACACAGTGAGAAGGAAGAAATTTAGCAGAGTAGTTTTGATTTTTTGTCAATTGGCTTATAAATAACAAATTACAAGACATATTTGGAACATGGAGAGCAGATTCAAGAGTTACAGAATCAGAGAGTTGAATATCTCATTTTCTTGCAACAGGTGAAAGTGAATCGTCTGCAATTTTAACTTTGAGATTGCTAACACATGGTGAGTATTTGGAAAAAATATAGTAAGTACCAGTCATATGATCAGAGGCCCCGGAGTCAATAATCCAAGGAATTTTTGTTCTGGAGGTAGTGCTCAAGTCTGTCAAATAATTACCTTTGTGGACTAATGAACCAGAAGACACATAATTTGAGGTTTGACCTGAAGACTAAAAATTAGAGAAAAGTTTGTGAAGATGCTTCATTTGCTCTTGATTGAATGGATTGCAGCTACTCGTTTCCACCTTCTTCTTAGTCTGATCTTCAATTGAAGTCTGGTATCCTCGACTTTTTCCAGGTTGTCTAGGTTTCCACCCAGGTGGCTTTCCATGTAAATACCAACATGTTTCTTTAGTGTGTCAGGGTTTATGGCAATGATCACACCACACTTTGTCCCTTGTTTCTCTCTGGTTGTTTGGGCCTGGTCCACTCCTAACATTTAGAGCTGAGGACTCAATGGACCCATTACGTTTTTTAAGCCCACTAAGCTCAGTTTCTGTCATCATCACCCTTCTGTGATTTTCTTCACGTCTTAAGCAAATACTTCATGGATAGAAGGTAGCGGCCTTCGACCTAGGATATGACCTCAAACCTCATCAAGGTCTCGATTGAGTCCGGCAAGAAATTCATACACTCTATCGTTGTCCTGCCCTTTTTGGTGTATCACCAAGTCGTTGATGCACTTCCATTTGTCATCATAGCTCAGATCGAGCTCTTGCCACAGAGATTTCATCTCTGTGTGTAGTATTCTGTCACTTCCCTCTCTCCTTGTCGGAGTTGCCAGAGTTGGGTTTTGATCTCGTAAATCTGCGAGGAGTTCTCCATGTCCGAGTATGTTTCTCGAGCAGCGTCCCACACATCCTTCGCAGTTGGTAGGAACAAGTACGTCTTCCCGATGGTTGGCTTCATAGAGTTTACCAGCCACGCTATCACCAACGAGTTCTAAAACTGCCATTTTTGCAGAGAAAAGTCGGTCGAGGGTGGCTTCTTTGTTTCTCCGGTAAGGTATCCTAACTTTTCCTTTCCGTCGATTACGAGTTTGATCGATTGAGCCCATTCTAGATAATTCTTTCCATTCAACTTTTCTACTGTGAGTTGAAAGGATGAATTGTCGGCTCCATTCGAACCAAAGGTAGACATAACCTCCGATCGGTTGTCGGTGGTTTCAGAAGAGGGCGTACCACTCGACATCACCGTTTAGGTTGTTGGCTCTGATACCATGAAGACAGAATCTGTTTTCATCTTTTATTACTTCTCAATACTGATTTACAGAGATTACACCTTATTATATAATACAAAGGGAAAAAAACTAAAAAAAGAAAAAACTATTCTTATGGAGAGAAACTCTCCTAATCACACAATCAAATCCCTAACTAATTGGAACACTAATTACACAGAATAACTGGGATTTCTACACATAGGCATATTGTTGAGACCGTTCGCTCCCTTCTTTTATCTGCGGGCGTCCCAAGTCCTTTTTGGGGTGAAACTGTTCTCACCGCTGTGCACTAGATCAATAGAATTCCTACAATTCATACTTCAGGTTTGTCTCCCTATGAAAAATTACATGGTCACTCTCCTGACTACTCTTTTTTATGAGTGTTTGGTTGCACTTGCTTTGTTTTTCGTCCCTGTGTCGAGCACAACAAGTTGTCTTCTCGTTCCGCCATTTGTGTTTTTCTTGGTTATGGTGCAGCAGGCCAAAAGGGCTATCGTTGCTATGATCTTGTGGTTCAAAAGTTATATGCCTCTCGTCATGTCTTTTTCCTTGAAAATATTCCCTTATTCTCTATTTTTACCATGCCTCATACCTTATCTAAGTCTGATCTCATAAGCATTGATCCATTCCTAGATGATCCTCCTTACTTTCCACCCTTTATTAGCCCCTCTTCTTCAGCTGATGTTTCCCCTCCTCCAATGCAGCCTTTTCCTTATCATTATTCTCGCAAGACTCAAGTAGCTACTGATGGTGCAACTCGTGATATTTCTGATGCTCTGTTTTCCACAGATGATGATCCTCCATCTCTTTCTACAGTCATCTCAACACCTCCTGTGATTGCAGATCCTACATCATCACGCTATCCAAAGCGCACTCGTAAGTCCACTCAGTTACCTGATTTTGCTTATTCTTGTTATTCACCTTTATTTACTTCATTTTTAGTGTCTCTTCATAATTTTTGTGAGCCCACCTCCTATACATAAGCTGTTCTTGATCCCAATTGGCAACAGGCTATGGCTGAGGAACTTGTTGCTCTACATCGGACCGATACTTGGAATTTGGTGTCTCTTCCACCTGGTAAGAGTGCTATTGGTTCTCGTTGGGTCTATAAGATCAAAACAAAGTCAGATGGTTCAGTTGAGCGTTACAAAGCTAGGTTAGTTGCAAAGGGTTTTGCTCAGAAATATGGTATGGACTATGAGGAGACTTTTGCACTGGTTGCCAAGATGACCACTATATGTGCTCTCATTGCGGTTGCTTTAGTCCGCAAATGGCATATCTCTCAGATGAATGTCAAAAATGTCTATTTTAATGGGGATCTTAAAGAGGAAGTTTATATGGTACCTCATCTTAGCGTGTCTCATAATCCAGGGGAAGTTTGCAGACTTAAAAAGGCATTGTATGGTCTCAAACAAGCCCCTCGTGCTTGGTTTGAGAGGTTCTCTATCGTGGTTACTTCTCTTGGTTTTTCCTCTAGTGCTCATGATTCAGCTCTTTTTGTTAAGTCCACCTCTACTGGCCGTATTCTTCTTTCGCTTTATGTTGATGACATGATTATTACTGGTGATGATGTTGTTGGTATTGCATTGTTGAAGGCCGAATTGACTCATCAGTTTGACATGAAAGATTTAGGCCCTTTATGTTACTTCTTGGGTATTGAGGTTGCCCTTTCTCCTAAGGGTTATCTTCTATCTCAGTCAAAATACATAGCAGATATCCTTCAGCCAGCTCGGCTTACTGATACTCGGACATGTGATACACTATTAGAACTTAATGCTCGATGTGGCCCTACAGATGGTACTCCATCACCTGATCCCACTTTGTACCGGACCTTGGTTGGTAGCTTAATATATCTCACTATCACCCGACCAGATATTGCTTATGCTGTCCACATTGTCAGTCAGTTTATTGCATCTCCCACTACAGTTCATTGGGCTGCTGCTCTTCATATTTTGCGCTATCTACGAGGTATTATTTGTCAGAGTCTTATATTCCCCTCCAATTCTTCTTTGGATCTTTGTGCGTATTCTGATGCTGATTGTGCTGGTGACCCCAATGATCGTAAGTCTACTACTGGCTTTTGCATCTTCTTAGGTGGCTCTCTTATTTCATGGAAGAGTAAGAAGCAACATGTTGTTTCTCGCTCCTCCACAGAGGCCGAATACCGTGCAATGGAAACTACCACAAATGAGATTGTTTGGTTGCGTTGGCTCTTGACAGATATGGGGATCTCAATTACTACTCCTACTCTGCTTTATTGTGATAACAAGAGTGCAATTCAAATTCCCCATAATTCAGTTTTTCATGAGCGGACTAAACATATTGATATTGATCGTCATACTACTCGGCAGGAATTACAGCGTGGGACGATTACATTGCCATTTATATCTTCGTCCATGCAGATAGCTGACTTCTTCACTAAGTCTTAAACTATTCAACGGTTTCATTTCTTTGTTGACAAACTCTCGATGCTTCTTGCTGCCGCATTGTGAGTTTGAGGGGGGCTATTAGAGATTATGTTTATTAGTTTGGTCATATTAGTCATTTGGTATTACCAATAAGGGTAGAATAGTCTTTGTTGTTTCCTATATAAACCCACATTTCTCTCTTGTAAATATTCACTATGGCAATCAAACCCTAGCTTCCATTTCTTCTCATCTCTTTACTCTCTTCAATTCTCATAGTGACAATCAGGCTTGAGGTGGTTTCACTATGCTTAATTGCATTATGATCACTTAAATAACAGTTGTATATGTGTGTGTGATTGGGCAGCGTAACACTGATCAAAGAGTTTTAAGCACTTTATTCATGCCATGTCGGTTTTCAAGTTACTTTCTGTCATTTCTAAAACTTATACTCAGAAGGTTAATTCTTTCCTTTGGCATGGTAATCCTAACTCTAAAAGTCCTACCCTCATTAGTTGGTCCACAGTTGTGCAAAAGAAAGAGCATATATGTTAGAGATGCCTCTGTTAATACAACTTTGCTTCTAAAACTTCTTTGGTGTATGTATATGCGTGCAACCTAATAGTCTCTGATTCTCTGGGTACAGGTATTGAAATCTCAGTATTTTAATAATGGGTTTTCTACATGTAAAATGAAAACTCTTGAATTGTAGATTACACCAACTTTTCAAATTTGTGGAACTATGGAAATATAGTTTTCTTATATGTATGATACCTGATGATCATTTTTTAGTTATTCATCTGCTAATGCATGTCTACATAGTAGAATTCTAGCTATGATATAATTGGTTATTTGATATGTTGGTGTATTAGTTGCGTGAGTTGGCCAAAAAAGTTTCAAAATCTTTGAAGTGATGTTACTCAATTTCTAGCAATCATTCATATTAACACATGTTACTTTTTGAAGTTTAGAATTGTTTCTTATTGTAGATTCTATTTATTTACTTAGCGTGGTCAATATTGGATCAAGTTGGTGCTTGTACAACAACTAGAGCGATGACTATATGTGCTCTCTCTCTCTCACTCTCACACACACTGTCGTATGCACATGCAACAAAGAGACATTGACATGCTATGATTTCTTTCACCATGTACTTGGCAGTAGATTGACATTAGAATGTACTTGGTATGATGGACATGTTATGAACATTGATATTTTTCTTCGCCCCGCAGCAACGCGTGGGTTCAGTTCTAGTCTCTAAATATATTAAAACTGAGTTTTGGAGCTGTTTTCATTGTGGGACAAGTGGCATCTGATTTATGTTATGAAGTCAAACTTTCATATCTTCCATATTAAGAATAGATGATCTGTGTATATTAGCTTTCCTATTGTAATACCTGACTTATAGCTAGACAACCTATAATGTAGTAATTGATTCCTGACTTGTAGGAATGATTAGAAATATCCGTGTACAAATACACGATTCAGTACCAATAATTATCATTCCAGCAAATTCAATCTTTCTTTCATTTTTTTCATGGTATCAGATGAGGACTAAGATCCTGACCCATCGCTGCACTCTGATCTCTCGTGTAGCATCTCTCCTTTTCAGCCATCATGGCCAATGATGAAGTATCACCAACGCTTCCTGTCCTTGGCAAGGAAATTACCGATCCCAGCACTTCTATAGATTCTTCAAAGGTGAATCTCTCAAATCCCTATTTCACTCATCATTCAGATCAGCCGGGTTTCGTTTTGATTTCCAAACCCTTGAATGGAGACAATTATTATACTTGGAAAAGGGCTATGACTTTGGCCTTAAATTCCAAAAACAAGCTAGGTTTTGTCAATGGCTCAATCAAAGCCCCTTAAAAAAAAGCTGATCCTGAAGGTTATACTGCTTGGTCTCGGTGTAACGATATGGTCCACTTTTGGATCGTCAACACTCTCAGTCCGGAAATTTCAGACAGCGTGATCTATTACTCTACTGCTCATGAAGTTTGGGAAGATCTTCGTGAGTGATTCTCTCAAAGCAATGCACCTCGCATCTTTGAGATCCAGCGAGATATTGCTTGTCTTCGATAAGAACAACTCTCTATCTCTTCCTATTACACAAAATTGAAGGGCCTATGGGATGAACTAGCTTCCTACAGCGATGCAGTACATGGGGCACAACAAGATCAACAAAAATTGATGCAATTTTTAATGGGATTGAATGATTCTTATAGTGCTGTTCGCGGACAAATCCTCCTGATGAATACCCTTCCTTCAGTTCGCCAAGCATATTCCTCCATCTCTCAAGAAGAAAAACAGCGTCTCCTGAGCTCAACGCACGCTGCAAGTGATTCTATCGGTAGTGCCGCCATGGGGGTTCGAAGCAACAACAGCAAACCAGCTCCATCGGCGGGTACAGGGAGGTCCGAGCGGTCCGACCGCCCATATAGGTCACAGGATTTCCGATCGCAAGAGAAGTCGCAAGAAAATTTCAGTGGAGGACGCCGATTTGACCAAGTCAGGCGTCGTTTTGGCTCTGGAAGAGGACACCTTCATTGTTTCTACTGTGGAGAATTGGGCCATTGGGTCCAAACTTGTTATGAGCTACATGGGTGTCCAGCGGGCCATACAAAGGCAAAGTATAATTCAGGCCCAAGACATTTCAGCCACAATAACAAGCCTGCAGCTAATCATGTGTCCGAGGGCTTTTCTAAAGAAGACAGAAACCAAGTTGTTGGGATTTCGGAGGCTCAATTGAAGCAGCTCTTATCGCTTCTTGACGACAAAAATGAAGGATCTAGCTCTCAAGCAAATGTTGTAACCAAGCCAGGTTTGTCTAAAGTCGCTTCCTGCAGTTGGATCATTGATAGCAGAGCGATGGATCATATTTCTTCATCATCTAAATTATTTTTCCGCAAAAATAAAAATTGCACGTTGCCTCCCGTACTACTGCTAGCGGAGAAAAAGCTAATATTGTTGCAAAAGGATCACTACCTCTGAATTCTGTCTATAATTTGCATGATGTGCTGTGTGTACCTACATTTTAAGTTGATTTGATGTCAGTTAGTCGTCTAACGAGAGGCCTGAATTGTTCAGTAACTTTTTTCCCTTATTGGTGTATTTTGCAGGATCTGGCTACGAGGAGGATGATTGGTTTGGGTAAACAGTGTGACAGACTATACTATTTGGTGGCACTACCGACGAAGAAATCCATGACCAACTCTTCCTCACCCACAAACCGACCAGCCTACAATCTCACCATATCATCCACCGATCTCTGGCATAATCGCTTAGGCCATGTATCACCTCCTCGTTCAAGTTTCATTGCCAAGAACTTTTTAAATTTTTCTGTTCAGTCCAATAATGCTTGCCCTATATGTCCTTTGGCTAAGCAAAGTCGTTTACCTTTCAGTCTTAGTGTAATTTCTTCTATAAAACCTTTTGAGATAATTCATTGTGACATTTGGAGTCGTTATCGACACCCTTCTCTTTCTGGTGCTTATTACTTTCTTACTATTGTTGATGATTATACACGTTTCACACGGATTTTCTTGATGCGACACAAAGATGAAGCACAATTACTTTTAAAACAATTCTTCAGTTATGTTCTCACTCAATTTGAGTCTCACATTAAGACTTTTCGAAGTGACAACGATAGGGAATTTATCTCACTTCGTTCTTTTTTCCAAGATAATGATGTCGTTTTCAGCATTCTTGTGTTAAAACGCCTCAACAAAATGGGGTTGTGGAACGCAAGCATCGTCACATCTTACAAGTAGCTCGAGCTTTGAAATTTCAAGCTCAACTCCCTACCCAATTTTGGGGGGAGTGTGCTCTTACTGCTGTACACATCATCAATCGACTCCCTTCTCCGGTTCTCTCTTTCAAAACTCTTTTTGAACTTCTATACTCAAAACTATCTTCTTTTTCTCATCTTCATGTCTTTGGTTGTTTAGCCTATGCTACTGATGTCCATACTTCTCACAAATTTGACCATCGTTCCATACCCTCAATTTTTATCAGCTATCCCATCGGTCAAAAGGGATACAAATTATTCGATTTGTCGACCAAAAAGGTTTTCACTAGCCGCGATGTGAGATTTCACGAAAATATTTTTCCTTATGCATCTGTTAAGCACAATTCTGTTCTTTCTCCTTCAAACACAGATTCTGGCCCAATTCCTCTTGTGGTCCATGACACCACTTATTTTTTTGATTCCAATCCAAACAGTTCTCATCCAAACACATCACCTCCCAATCATACAGTCACTCCTCCTTCTTCTCCAAATCCTCAACCCGCGCCTGCCTCCTCTCCTCCGCCGGAACCACCATCTCCCCATCGCATGGCCATCCTATGCACATACACGCGCCGCCCCAAGCCTTTTGCTCACTCCAACCCGCCCGATTGTTCTGACCCAATGTATCGTTGCGACCCATCCTCTCTCATCGTCTCTGAAAGTCCATCACCACCATCCACTTCACCCACTCCGATGTCAGAATCCTCATCAAACCCCCTCCCCAATCCGTCTCCACAGTCACCTCTTTTCTCATCTGAACCCGATCCCGAACCCACTCCACTTCGTCGCTCCAGCTGCAAAACCGGTCCGCCGGTCAAGCTCAACGAGTATGTTTGCTCCAACGTTTGCTCCGACCAATCGACCTCCTTAATGCCAGGTCTGACCAAAGATACACGCTATCCACTGGCCAATTATGTTTCATATCACAGATATAAGCTTCCATATCGATCTTTTGTTGCTCAAATCGGTAATGTCACGGAACCCAGGTCTTATTCGGAAGCTGCCGCTCATCCTGAGTGGCAGGAAGCAATGTGTTCCAAATTGCAGGCTCTCCAAGCCAATGGCACTTGGTGTCTCACTCCACTACCAGCCGGCAAGACACGTATTGGCTACAGATGGGTGTATAAAATGAAACACCGTTTAGATGGGTCTATCGAGAGGTACAAAGCCCGATTGGTCGCAAAGGGCTTCACTCAGCTAGAAGGTGTCGATTATCAGGATATCTTTTCCCCCATTACCAAGATCATCTCAGTTCACTGCTTGCTTGCGTCGGCCGTAGCTCGTGGCTGGTCCCTTCATCAAATGGACGTCAACAATGCCTTTCTTCAACTTAACTGAAGAAATATATATGTCTCCGTCGCCAGGGCTTCGGCGACAGAGGGAGGAAAACTTGGTGTGTCGCCTTCATAAGTCATTGTACGGTTTGAAACAAGCATTTCACACCAGTGGTTCGCCAAGTTCTCAGATGCTATTCGCTCCGTTGGTTATGTACAATCTCGAGCCGATCATTCTCTATTCACCAGAAAACAACGCAAGTCCTTTACTGCTCTCTTGATATATGTTGATGATATTCTGATTACTGGAAATGATCCTGTTAGCATTGCTGCAACTAAAAAATTTCTGCATAGTTATTTTCATCTCAAACATCTTGGTGATTTGAAATACTTTCTTGGTATTGAGGTTTCTGCTTCTAGAACGGGATTTTTATTTCCCAACATAAGTATGCATTAGAAATCATTGCGGATGCAGAGCTGTTGGGCGCAGCCCCTACTGATACTCCTATGGAACGAGGCTTGAAATTATCGGATAAGAGTGACTTGCTCAAAGATATGGGTCAATATAGAAGATTAGTCGGCAGATTAATTTACTTGACTGTTTCGAGGCCAGATATAACATATACTGTACATGTCTTAGTAGATTTATGCTCTAACCCTGAAAACTTCATATGGAGGCAGCTCTTCGGGTTGTCCGATATCTAAAAGGTGCACCTGGCCATGGCCTATTCTTCTCTTCAAATAGTGATTTCAAGTTGACGGCTTACTGTGACTCGGATTGGGCAGGTTGCCCACTCACTAGGAGATCAACTACGGGTTATTGTGTCTTTCTTGGACCTTCATTTATATCTTGGAGGTCGAAGCGACAGAAAACAGTTTCACTCCCTTCCCCCGAGGCGGAATACCGTGCAATGACGGGAGCTTGCTGTGAGTTGACATGGCTCCGATATCTATTGAGGGACTTGGGACTTTCACATCATGAATCTGCCTTGCTATATTGCGACAACAAGGCTGCCTTACACATTGCAGCCAACCCAGTTTTTCCTGAGCGAACTAGGCACATTGAGATGGATTGCCATTACATTAGAGACAAGATCCAAGATGGTTCTGTGACTACAAGATATGTAAATTCTGCACATCAGCTAGAAGACATCTTGACCAAGCCCTTGGGGAAAGAGATCTTTGTTCCTATGGTTCACAAGTTGGGAGTGCAGGAAGTCAAACTTTCATATCTTCCATATTAAGAATAGATGATCTGTGTATATTAGCTTTCTTATTGTAATACCTGACTTATAGCTAGACAACCTATAATGTAGTAATTGATTCCTGACTTGTAGGAATGATTAGAAATCTCCCTGTACAAATACACGATTCAGTATCAATAATTATCATTCCAGCAAATTCAATCTTTCTTTTATCTTTTCAATCACACATATACAAATTGTTTTCTTTTCTTTTGTATTTTTCCCCTTAGTTGTGACATGTAACAGCAACACATACAAGATCAAGTGGAAACAAAAAACTTCCAATTTCTGAAAGACAATAAAGAGTCCTGCATTTCATTTTACAAATTTTCAAACTGTATGAATAGAAATCCTAATATATATTTGTTAATGTCTTTTTCTGCGATTTATGTGAGTTTATTTCTCACATGATTCATATTTGTTACTGGGATAAAGAATTTTAGAAAGAATAGATAGAGACATGACAGACGGGGGGCTATGTCATGGGGTGAAGAAGCAAAGAAAGAGGGATTTGGAGATAGTAAGACTCTATTAGTGTACTTATCACAAGGATGGATTTCATGCTCTAATTGAAGGAGCGGTCTGTTGTTTCATTTTCTGTTATATATATATATATATTTTTCGAATTTGTTTTCCTTTCTGTTTTGTGCAGGGTTTTATTTATTTCGAAATGTGACTTTAGTGTAGTTTTGCAAGGTACTTGAATAGTTTCATAGGAAAGATTATGGTCAAATGCTCTATAAAAAAGGATTGATAATTCCATTTTCATTTCTCATGTTTAAAGATTGCATTGCCATGGCATTTAAATGCTTCAGCTATATACGATGTGTGGGAAGTAGAGAAGTTAGAATGTTATTAGTGATGAAATTTAGTAGATTTTGGAAAAAAGGAATTTGATAATGAAATATTTTTTTAATTTGAATTTCTGAAAAGATAAACAAAAAATAATTACTTTTAAATTTGAAATGGAGAATAAGTATGAGATCGAAGCAGTACAACTTGCATTTGGTGGAGGGACTAATAACTATTTGTCTTAATTGCCATGTCATTTTAATTGCTTCAGCTGTACTGTGTGTGGGAAGTAGAGAAGTTGGAATTTTATTAGTGATTAAATTTAGTAGACTTCGGAAAAAGGAATTTGGCAACGAAATATTTTTTAATTTTGTTTTCTGACAAGATAAACAAAAAAGAATTACTTTTAAATTTGAAATGGAGAATAAGTATGTGCTTGAAGCAGTAGAAGAAGCAGCATTTGATGGAGGGACTAGGCCATGGAAACATGATTTCATCTTTTCTTTTGTGCAGGAGAGGATCTGTTGCCATGCTATTACCTTTGTGTGTTTTTTTTTTTTGTTTTACAGTTTCAAGTAAAAAGGTAAACTAAAGCTATTTGTTTTTGGTAACTAATGCTAAAGGTGAGTATTAAATGATTTCAATAGTCTTAACTTATAAATAAGATGTCAAAAGTTTGTGTTGTTTAAATTTTTCTTAGTTCCGGAATCCCTAAAAGGGAAAGTTATAATCTCATTGTTGTCAATGCATTTGAAATCTTCATTTTTTCCATTTAGACGTGATGGTGCAAATTGTGTTCAAGATTAAAATTGGACTGGTGATACCACGGATCCGGTTCCGTGGGAGTTATCATGGAACTGGGAAAGTCTATTAGTAATAAAGGGAAATTGAGTAGTAACTTCAGAATTTAAATTTTTTCTTTTTAAATTTTTTGAAACAATTACTATTCAATTTCCCCGTGATTACTAATGGACTTTCTCGATTCTGTGGTCACTCCCACGGAATTGGGTCCGTGGGGTCACACCACTCTTAAAATTATAGACCTACTATATGCAAAGCAAAAGCAAGAGACGTTATGCTTGGCAATTAAACAGTAGATACATCATCAGGTTCATGTAATGAGGGATGATACAATTTTTGCCAACATTTTTTTTACCCCAGAGAAGTTCGTTTCATGGTAATGTCAAATTTTCAGTTCTGAAGTTATATCTCTTCAGCTGATTTTCTCAATATTGAAGATCATTGATTGCCTTATTATTGAATGATGTATTGTTAGTAGAGTTATATATTATGAAATTTATTAGTTAATTGACATGGAAAATTCAAGTAGATGTGTGCTACTTTTAATCAATTCATTTGAGTAAATGGTTGTTAATTTGATGAATGTGCTCCATTTGTTAGAACATTGCTTTTAGAGGTAGCAAATGTAGAAGAAGTTTTGAAGATTATTGTTTGGATTGCTTCAGCTGATTTTTTCAATATTGGAAGAAGTTTGCATGTGCTCCATTTGATGAGTGTTTGGATTTGCAAAAGGTTGGTTGATGGTAAAGGTACATAGCTGCAGCAGACTCAAGCAGATCAGCAATGAAAAGCAATCTGTTTCACTTTGGACCTGTTGAAGCAACTGTGGTGGGTTACTTTTTGCTTATAAATAATCTTCATAGATCAAAAGTGGTTTACTTTCAATTTGAAGCTCTTGCATGCAATTTTTTTTTGAGTTCTTGAGTAGTTGAATGCAGCCATTCATTTATCTATTGTTCTATTCTTTGTAATTATTTCCTTTTTATGAAGTACATTGGGTTGTATATGTTTATACAAGTGAGAACTGTAAGTACTACTGTGTAAACATTGCAGTTACAGTAGTATCTCCATTGTTTTATAATCTATTGCTAAAAATGAGATAATAAGTTAATTGACTAGGCCTGTGAAGTCTATGAACAAGTCAGGAAAGGACATAAAAATTACATGAAGTTCCAGTTCCCTTGATCCTTTGTTGTCTGTTTAGCTAGGCAGCTCTGTATGCAGCAACCACAAACAATTGTGAAGTTTTTCTCTACTACATTATGTAGCGTTATTTTCTTTCTTTTATTCATTTTGAATGTAATTGGTTTTGTGATTTGTTTTCTATACTTGTTAATGTGGTAAGCAGTGAATTCACATAAATTCTGTGAGAGTTTCTACTGTTTCTCCGTAGGCTTTGGTAGGGTGCCCTTTAGTTGATGATACTGGATTGCTGTTTCTTTCCAGATTGATGAAGTTGGGTTTCTTATATTAATCAGAAGTTCTTACATGGTCACAGACTAATCTATTCATATATTTATCTATATTCTATATCTATTCATCTATATATATCTATCCTTCTATTTATCTATAATTTATATCTATAAACTACTATCCTTTGGGTAGTTTTGCTGTGGTTGATATATTATCTGAATAATACCTGTGGTTTTTTCTTTTTTATTCTTTTCATATTTTTCTCTTATTACTTCCTGCTATGCTTCTCTGCTTCCAGACAGCTTCATTTCTGCACAACAAATATGGCTCTTTTTCTTTACTTTTCCTTTTTTTTCGCCTTCTTTCTTTCTACTACGCCTCTCTGCTTCTAGTGCACATCTTTCCTATTCTCTTTCCTTTTCTTTTTGCTTTTTTGCTGAAATTTGGGCCTCCTTGCATTTTGGTTTTCCAGTTGATTTCTCAAATTGTTGAAGAGGTATGGGGGTATGTGCTGGAATTTGAGAAGAAAAGGACTTGATTCAGGCATTTAGGCAAGGTTCATCATGGAAATATCTCTGTACCAATCAAGACTACTTTGATCTACATCTTTACGAATTTGGAAGTTTAGGATGGGAACATTCTCTGCAAACTCTTTTGCTACATTATAGTGTAGACTGCAATGCTTTAGCCCTTCAAAAGTGTTCCAATTTTCATGCCAACCAAAGAGCCCATAATGTGAAAATTGTGATATATCATTTTTCATCAATAGAATTGTTAGCATTTCAAATTGTCTGGTTTCACAATTGTTAAGGTTGATACATTTAGATCTCTCAGTTGATCGTAACAATTGGAAGGTTAGGAAGAAAACATAATGTTTTGATGCTTTTTAAGTCTTTCTCTTCTTTTTCTTTAGGTTTAAATCTACTTTAGATTTTGAGATTATCACTACTCTAAGTCCTCTCTATCTCTGTATCTATACCTTTTCTCTTTTAATAAATTAAGAATGGGAAAGAAAATTGAATTATCCTACTAATTTTAAGTTGATATTAGATTCAAACGCATGGAGAGTAGATTTATAACTGATTCGAAGTTTGCATATATCTTTATATGCATGCTAGTTTTTTTTGCTTTTGATTCTGTAATTGGGGTGTGACTACTAATGCTCTTTTCTTGGTTCTCATTAGTTGGATTTTGGGTTCCGGTTGCTGGGAAAATGCTGGAAAGAGGGAAAAAGAAACTTTTTTCCTAGTTTTTGACAATGGAAGAGTGTGGTTGCCACTTGCCATCGATTAGAGAACGTATGACAGCTTTGTGAGCTGGCTAATTGTTTGGAACTTCATATCTTAGGGCTTTTTTTATTGGTGACGATCTTGATATTGTTAAAGAAGTTTGAGAATTCACAGTTTTAGGACTTTGGTATGCCCTTTCACCTAAATTAACAACGGGAACCTGCGAAAGAATCAATTGAATGGTATTTGATTTAGATCAACTTTGAATCTTTGTTTGTATACGTTTTGTAAGCATGTTTTTCCAAATCTAAAGAAAAAAAATTAAACTTCATTTGAGTTCATTTATTAAAAATGAACATCATCAAGCAATGTAATGTTTTGTGCATTTCAATACCTATCCATTGGAGCCTAATTTAAAATTTCCATATAGTTAGAAACTTTTGGTTTCATTAACTTAATTGCTTGATAAATTAATTCATTTAACCTCTTAGTTTAGTGTCATAGCAATTGAAGATATGCCAAGAAGATAAAACGAAATGTTTTTGGTGAATGAGTTTTTTTTTGGTTCAGTCTTTGCAAGTGTTCCAAGTGGTTCTGAAAATGTTTTTGTTGTTCTTAGGCAGAAGAGGAAGCTATTTTGTTCCAACACTATGTTGCGGGAGAAATAACAAGGAATTTGAGCAGATGATACAATCTTATACTACTATCAGTCAAATGTTTGATAAAATTCCAACGCTGACTTAGGGCAAGTTCCCTATTGCTATATCCAGTCAGGTAAAAGTTTTCATCCTCGAAACTGTCTAACTCTTATTCTTCTTCTTCTCTCTGCATGCACTGTTTACTATTCTTTATTCTTTTATATGGCGAAGTTTCATTCTTAAATTTAAACTCAAATTTACAACCACCAGACACTTTTCATTTGTTCATCGGTCCAGTTTTCAATCAATTTTTTTGGGTCTCAAAGTAACATAGGCAAAGCAAAGAAACACTGCAAAAATGAAAGGTTGAGGCAAAAAAATCATGTGCAAATTTCCCTAAAGAAAATGATACATTAGGTTGTTTTAATTTTGCAGGTTACCTATTTGTTGGTTTACAGGCCATTGAATAACAAGGTTAGTTATTTCTTTTCCCACTTCCTTTGGATTTGGTGCATACTATATTATTTAGGATAATAATGAATTAGTTATTTGCTTTAGCTTCTTTGATCAGTTCAGTCTATTCTTTCTTCTCTCTTCCCACTGCTTGCACGACCGATGTGGCCAATGGTTGTACTTATTCGGATTTTGAGAAAATAAGAAGTTCCACTAAACTGCACTTAATTCTACATCTATTTGCCTATTTGGGTTCATTTATCTCCTTTTTTCTTTTGTGATATACTAACAAAAAAATCACGAGGCGCTTTGTGTTTAATTTGTTCTCTTACGTTCACCTTTTGTTGACTTGCGAAGCACTGAAATTCAATGTACTATTTCTATAACAAATTGAGAGGAATCAAAGATATGGTATAAAACCACCAAATAAATTTCAAATTGGAAGTTATCCTATAAATGCTATATTCATGCCTATTTAAAATGCTAATCTCCTATGTAATCCTTTTTTCTTTTAAATCTTTTAAACTCTTACTCTCTCTTTCTCTTCTTTGCTTGCATATCTTAACCAATCATGTTTTTAGCAAAACAAGTAATACATTTTGTTTGTATAATCTCTCTATTATGAACTGTTTATATGGAGTTTGGGAGGTGTGCTTTTTTTGGATATTTTAGCTATTTATTTTTTGTTTGAAACTTACCTCTTTTATCTTAAATTTGATTGTTTGAAATTGGCGTGAATGTTTTGTTTTTTTCTTCCTCATACTCAAGATAGGTCTGATTGTTTTTTATCTTTTTGGTGAATTTGTTGTTTTTGGGTTCTGTCTTTCGATGTGTACCAAGTGATCTTGGAAATGTTTGTTGTTCTTTAGGCAGAGAAGGAAGCGATTTTGTTCCAATATTATGTTGCGGGAGAAGATAACCAAGAATTTGAGCCCCTAGAAACAACCTTATCAGTCAAATGTTTGATAAAATTCTAACATCTCACAGGAAGTTCCCGTTGCTATATCTAATTAGGTAAAAACTTTCATCCTCCAAATCCTTCTCTCTTATTCTTCTTCTCTGTGCATGCATTGTTTGCTATTCTTTAATCTTTTACGCAGCCGAGTTTCATTCCTAAACTTAAAACTCAAATTTACAGCCACCTGATACTTTTCGTCTGTTCATTTATCCAGTTTTCAATCAATTTTTTTGGGATCTCAAAATAAGTGGGCAAAGGAAAGTAAAGAACACGCAGAGAAAATGAAAGGTTGAGGCAACAAAATCATGGACAACTTTTATAATAGAAAATAAAAAGTTGAGGCAACAAAATAATCGACAAATTTTATAATAGAAAATGAAAGGTTGGGGCAACAAAATCATGGACTAATTTCTTTGATTATATTGAACATCAATATATAATGAATAACAAGGTTACTAGATTAAGCAAATTTAAATTTTGGGTTGAAGTAAATTTGCAGGTTACTAGTCTTTGAATAAAAAGGTTAGTTTTCTTTTTCCTGCTTCCTTGGATTTGGTGATATTCATTTGGCTTTTAGCCTTAGGCAATAATACATTTGTCCTGAAGATCACCCTATTTTTTCTCTTTTCATGTATGATTTTTGACTCATTCAAATGATAACACCCTGTTCAATTTGGTAATGTTAGGAAGTCAAACTTTCATATCTTCCATATTAAGAATAGATGATCTGTGTATATTAGCTTTCCTATTGTAATACTTGACTTATAGCTAGACAACCTATAATGTAGTAACTGATTCTTGACTTGTAGGAATGATTAGAAATCTCCCTGTACAAATAGACGATTCAGTATCAATAATTATCATTCCAGCAAATTCAGTCTTTCTTTCATCTTTTCATGGTATCAGAGCAGGACTAAGATCCTGACCCATCGCTGCACTCTAATCTCTCGTGTAACATCTCTCCTTTTCAGCCATCATGGCCAATGATGAAGTACTACCAACGCCTCCTGTCCCTGGCAAGGAAATTACCGATCCCAACACTTTTATAGATTCTTCAAAGGCGAATCTCTCAAATCCCTATTCCACTCATCATTTAGATCATCCGGGTTTGGTTTTGATTTCCAAACCCTTGAATGGAGACAATTATTCTACTTGGAAAAGGGCTATGAGCCTTAAATTCCAAAAACAAGCTAGGTTTTGTCAATGGCTCAATCAAAGCCCCTTCAGAAAAAGCTGATCCTGAAGGTTATGCGGCTTGGTCTCGGTGTAATGATATGATCCACTCCTGGATCGTCAACACTCTCAGTCCAGAAATTTCAGACAGTGTGATCTATTACTCTACTGCTCATGAAGTTTGGGAAGATCTTCGTAAGTGATTCTCTCAAAGCAATGCACCTCGCATCTTTGAGAACCAGCGAGATGTTGCCTGTTTTCGATAAGAACAACTCTCTGTCTCTGCCTACTACACAAAATTGAAGGGCTTATGGGATGAACTAGCTTCCTACAACGATGCAGTATATGGGGCACAACAAGATTAACAAAAATTGATGCAATTTCTGATGGGATTGAATGATTGCTGTTCGTGGACAAATCCTCCTGATAAATCCCCTTCCTTCAGTTCGCCAAGCATATTCCTCCGTCTCTCAAGAAGAAAAACAGCGTCTCCTGAGCTCAACGCAAGTTGCAAGTGATTCTGTCGGCAGTGCTGCCATGGGGGTTCGAAGCAACAGCAGCAAACCCGCTCCATCGGCGGGTACAGGGAGGTCCGAGCGGTCCGACCGCCCATATGGGTCACAGGATTTCCGATCGCAAGAGAAGTCGCCAGAGAATTTCAGTGGAGGACGCCGATTTGACCAAAACAAGCGTCGTTTTGGCTCTGGAAGAGGACACCCTCATTGTTCCTACTATGGAGAATTGGGCCATTGGGTCCAAACTTGTTATGAGCTACATGGGTGTCCAGCGGGCCATCCAAAGGCAAAGTATAATTCAGGCCCAAGACGTTTCACCAACAATAACAAGCCTGCAACTAATCATGTGTCCGAGGGCTTTTCTAAAGAAGACGGAAACCAGGTTGTTGGGATTTCGAAGGCTGAATTGAAGCAGCTCTTATCGCTTCTTGACGACAAAAATGAAGGATCTAGCTCTCAAGCAAATGCCGTAACCAAGCCAGGTTTGTCTAAAGTCATTTCCCGTAGTTGGATCATTGATGGCAGGGCAACAGATCATATTTCTTCATCATCTAAATTATTTTTCCGCAAAGATAAAAATTGCTCGTTGCCTCCCATACTACTGCTAGCGCAGAAAAAGCTAATATTGTTGCAAAAGGATCATTGCCTCTGAATTCCGTCTATAATTTGCATGATGTGCTGTGTGTACCTACATTTAAAGTTGATTTGATGTCAGTTAGTCGTCTGACGAGAGACCTGAATTGTTCAGTAACTTTTTTCCCTTATTGGTGTATTTTGCAAGATCTGGCTACGAGGAGGATGACTGGTTTGGGTAAACAACGTGACGGACTATACTATTTGGTGGCACTAGGGACGAAGAAATCCATGACCAACTCTTCCTCACCCACAAACCGACCAGCCTACAATCTCACCATATCATCCATCGATCTCTGGCATAATCGCTTAGGCCATGTATCACCTCCTCGTTTAAGTTTCATTGCCAAGAACTTTTAAAATTTTTCCGTTCAGTCCAATAATGCTTGCCCTATATGTCCTTTGGCTAAGCAAAGTCGTTTACCTTTCAGTCCTAGTGTAATTTCTTCTATAAAACCTTTTGAGATAATTCATTGTGACATTTTGGGTCGTTATCGACACCCTTCTCTTTCTGGTGCTTATTACTTTCTTACTATTGTTGATGATTATACACGTTTCACATGGATTTTCTTGATGCGACACAAAGATGAAGCACAATCACTTTTAAAATGATTCTTCAGTTATGTTCTCACTCAATTTAAGTCTCACATTAAGACTTTTCGAAGTGACAATGGTAGGGAATTTATCTCACTTCATTATTTTTTCCAAGATAATGGTGTCGTTTTTTAACATTCTTGTGTTAAAACGCCTCAACAAAATGGGGTTGTGGAATGCAAGCATCGTCACATCTTACAAGTAGCTCGAGCTTTGAAATTTCAAGCTCAACTCCCTACCCAATTTTGGGGGGAGTGTGCTCTACTGTACACATCATCAATCTGACTCCTTTCTCCAGTTCTCTCTTTCAAAACTCCTTTTGAACTTCTATACTCAAAACCGCCTTCTTTTTCTCATCTTCGTGTCTTTGGTTGTTTAGCCTATGCTACTAATGTCCATACTTCTCCCAAATTTGACCATCATTCCATACCGTCAATTTTTATCGGCTATCCCATCAGTCAAAAAGCATACAAATTATTCGATTTGTCGACCAAAGGTTTTCACTAGCCGCTATGTGAGATTTAACGAAAATATTTTTCCTTATGCATCTGTCAAGCCCAATTATGTTCTTTCTCCTTCAAACACAAATTCTGACCCAATTCCTCGTGGCCCACGACACCACTTATTCTTTTGATTCCAATCCAAACACTTCTCATCCAAACACATCACCTCCCAATCATACAGTCGCACCTCCTTCTCCAAATCCACAACCCGCGCCTGCCCCCTCTCCTCCGTCGGAACCACCATCTCCCCATCGTTCGGCCATCCTAGGCACTTACGCGCGCCGCCCCAAGCCTTTTGCTCACTCCAACCTGCCCTATCGTTCTGACCCGATCGATCGTTGCGACCCATCCTCTCTCATCGTCTCTGAAAGTCCATCACCACCATTCACTTCATCCTCTCCTGCGCCGGAATCCTCATCAAACCCCCTCCCCAATCCGTCTCCACAGTCACCTCTCTTCTCATCTGAACCCGATCCCGAACCTGCCAAACCAGTCCAGCTGGTCAAGCTCAACGATTATGTTTGCTCCAACGTTTGCACTGACCAATCGACCTCCTTAATACCAGGTCCGACCAAAGGTACACGCTATCCACTGGCCAATTATGTTTCATATCATAGATATAAGCCTGCATATCGATATTTTGTTGCTCAAATCAGTAACGTCACGGAACCCAGGTCTTATTCGGAAGCCGCCGCTCATCCTAAGTGGCAAGAAGCAATGCGTTCCGAATTGCAGGCTGTCCAAGCCAATGGCACTTGGTCTCTCACTCCACTACAGGCCGGCAAGACACCTATCGGTTGCATATGGGTGTATAAATTAAACACCGTTCAAATGGGTCTATCGAGAGGTACAAAGTCTAATTGGTTGCAAAGGGCTTCACTCAGCTAGAAGGTGTCGATTATCAGGATAATTTTTCCCCCACTGCCAAGATCATCTCAGTTTGCTGCTTGCTTGAGTTGGCCGCAGCTCGTGGCTAGTCCCTTCATCAAATGGATGTCAACAATGCCTTTCTTCACGGCGACTTAACTAAGAAATATATATGTCTCCGCCGCCAGGGCTTCGGACACAGGGGGAGGAAAACTTGGTGTGTCACCTTCATAAGTTATTGTACGGTTTGAAACAAGCATCTTGCACCAGTGGTTCGCCAAGTTCTTAGAAGCTATTTGCTTCGCTGGTTACGTACAATCTAGAGCCGATTATTCTCTGTTCACCAGAAAACAAAGCAAGTCCTTTACCGCTCTCTTGATATATGTTGATGATATTCTGATTACTGGAAATGATCCTGTTAGCATTGCTGCAACTAAAAAATTTCTGCATAGTTATTTTCATCTCAAAGATCTTGGTGATTTGAAATACTTTCTTTGTATTGAGGTTTCTCTTCAAAGAACGGGATTTTTATTTCCCAACGTAAGTATGCATTAGAAATCATTGAGGATGCAGGGCTGTTGGGCGCAACCCCTATTGATACTCCCATGAAACGAGGCTTGAAATTATCGGACAAGAGCAACTTGCTCAAAGATCCGGGTCAGTATAGAAGATTTGTCGGCAGATTAATATACTTGACTGTTTCGAGGCCAGATATAACATATGTTGTACATGTCTTAAATAGATTTATGCACCAACCCCGAAAACTTCATATGAAGGTAGCTCTTTGGGTTGTCCGATATCTAAAAGGTGCACCTGGCCAAGGCCTATTCTTCTCTTTGAATAGTGATTTCAAGTTGAGAGCTTACTGTGACTCGGATTGGGCAGGTTGCCCACTCACTAGGAGATCTACTACAGGTTATTGTGTCTTTCTTGGACCTTCATTGATATCTTGGAGGTCGAAGCGACAGAAAACAGTTTCACTCTCTTCTGCCGAGGTGGAATACCGTGCAGGAGCTTGCTGTGAGTTGACATGGCTCCAATATCTATTGAGGGACTTGGGACTTTCACATCATGAATCTGCCTTGCTATATTGCGACAACAAGGCTGCCTTACACATTGCAGCCAACCCAGTTTTTCATGAGCGAACTAGGCACATTGAGATGGATTGCCATTACATTAGAGACAAGATCCAAGATGGTTCCGTGACTACAAGTTATGCAAATTCTGCACATCAGCTAGCAGACGTCTTGACCAAGCCCTTGGGGAAAGAGATCTTTGTTCCTATGGTTCACAAGTTGGGAGTGCAGGATATCCACTCTCCAACTTGAGGGGGATTGTTAGGAAGTCAAACTTTCATATCTTCCATATTAAGAATAGATGATCTGTATATATTAGCTTTCCTATTGTAATACCTGACTTATAGCTAGACAACCTATAATGTAGTAACTGATTCCTGACTTGTAGGAATGATTAGAAATCTCCTTGTACAAATACACGATTCAGTATCAATAATTATCATTCCATCAAATTCAATCTTTCTTTCATCTTTTTAAGTAAGAATATATCAACTTAATTTTCACTAAATTAATATTTTAGTTAAAAATTAATTTGATTCCTTCAAATTAAATAAAAGTCTGCTAAAATCTTGAATGTTGAAGGTTATTTTGGCGAACTTCATGTGAAAACGCTTTCTACTGGCATTCCGTCATTAAAATAATTGTGCCTTTTGTTTTACTTATCAAAAAATAATTGTGCTTTTCAACAGCTATATTATTTCCTTTCAGCTTTCTGTCCATTTCCCCTCCGTTTTGACATCTAAATACAGTGCTCGAAGGGATTCTCTGATCTCCTTTGCAATGGTAACATCTGTTTCTCTTGGTAAATACACGATGGTTGATTACTTCATTTCATAAATATCTCAGTTCGATTATAAAAAACCATTTTTTTTAACATTTTTGTCACTTGGTGGTAATTAAGTGATTCTAAATATCTCAGTTCTATAAAAGAATTCAGAATTTTATTGTGATTTAACAGTGACACTCAGGCTTGAGGTGGTTTCACTATGCTTAATTGCATTATAATCACTTGAATAACAGTTGTATATGTGTGTGATCAGGTAGTGTAACACTTACAAGTTTTCATTAGTTTGACAACGATCAAAGGGTGTTAACCACTTTATGAAACTGTCATTTCTAAAGCTTATACTCAAAAGGTTAATTCTTTCATTTGGCATGGAGCATTACACTGATCAGTTGGTCCACAGTCGTGCAAAATAAAGAGAATGGGGCTTATATGTTGGAGATCTTTCCTCTGTTAATAAAAAAATTTGCTTCTAAAACTTTTTTGCCGTATGTGCGTGCAACCTAGTCTATCACTCTCTTGGTACAGGTGTTGAAATTTAAGTATTTTAATAATGCTGATTTCTTTTTGGTTTCTAAGCCCCAACTCCTCTAACATCTAGATCAATCTCTATAATTTGTTGCTTACTTTTAAATCCTTGTTAAGATTGTCTTTTGAAGATGAGGCATCTGTTGATCTGTGGATCTAATTCTTAATGTTTTGATTCATCCCTTGCTGATATTTTACAGAATCTTTTACCACTTAACCTGCTGCACATTAAAGTTTCTGATGTTATTGATTCTCATACTAAGCATTGGGATTTAGATTCTGTTTCTCTTGTTTTCCCTACCTACATTTAACACTTTATTCATGGCATTCCGCTCCAATATTTTCCATCTTCTGATAAACTAATTTTGCTTCTGACTGCTTCAGGTAAATTCTCTCTTAGTTCATCTTATTCTTGGTTCCTTAGTTCTAAATTTCTTCCTGTTTTACCTTCCCTTCTTTGGAAAAAGATGGTAGTGTAGTAATATGTTTATACCCTTTTCCTTTTGCTTTTCCATACCTCCAAAGGTTGTTTAAATTTTTAGTTGCTCTTTTACTTGGTTGATTGCTCTTTCATGACTCAAGAAAAGTTCAAATTAAATGCAGTAGCTACTCACTAATATAGATCATTATTATTTACCGAAAAAGTAAGACAGATCTTGCTGAAATGACCTATTTCATTTAAAAATGAGGAATTAACATTTAGTTATAACATACAAGGTAGAGGCAACCTAAACAAGTTTCTCTTTTATGGCACATCAACTTACTGTTTTTGGTTTTGTTCTTAAGGCCTCTCTTCGTTTTCTTTTTTTTTTTCAAATAATTCGAATATATTTATTGAACTTAATCGAAAGCTCGCTTTCCATTTTTGTTTATTTACACTCCATTTGCCATCACAGTGATTTAACATCCTTATGATGCTTTGAAATGAAACGTCAACTGTAGCCAGGTTGATTCAAGCTTTTGCATGACATCTACTGCTTAGGTAAAAATTATTTTCTAATTTTGTTTTTTCTTATACTTTTTCTTTAATTTTTCTTATTAGATTGTTGTTATATTTTCACCATGTGCAGTGAAAAAGCAACGGTATATGTTGGTTATTTATCTTTATTCCCTCATAGGAAGTTTAACTGCTCTCCACAGCAACACTAAGGTGAACCAAAAGTTTCAGTTTATTGGCCAATATAGTTTATTTTTGAAAAATATCAAACTTGCACACCATCAATATGTTGGTCTAATATGTGGATTCTTTGTTACTCAAGCCCTTTTGAGGTTTCAAGAATGTCTTTGTTTCATAAAGCTGCGAGTCATGCTAAGTGCTAAAGAATAGATGTAAATTTGTTATCGTGTGCTAGCACACCAAAAGTGTATTAATGGCACGTTGTGTTGGCATCTTTGTGATGCTGGTGTAAAGGTTGCAGTGCTAAAATCTTGACGGAAATATCTCAGGACCAATCAAGATTACCATGATCTACATTTTTATGAATTTGGAAGTTTAAGATGGAAATATTCTCGGCAAAATCTTTTGCTACATTATAGTGTAGACTGCATTGCTTTAGCCTCAAAAGTGTTCCAATTTTCATCAAGCATTTTGGGAATCAATTTTCATGCCAACCAGAGAGATCATAATGTGAAAATTGTGATACATTATTATTCATTAACAGAATTGTTAGCATTTCAAATTGTCTGGCTTCACAATTGTTAATACTGATATATTTAGATCTATCACTTGATCGTGACTATTGAAAGGTTAGGAACAAAATATATTATTTTGATTCCTTTTTAGTCTTCCTCCTTTTTCAGGTTAAATATGCTTAGATTTCAAGATTGTCACTACTGTAAGTCCTTTCTATCTCTGCCTCTCTACCTTTTCCTCATTAATAAATTAAGAATGGGAAAGAAAATTGAAAAAATATATTATTTTGATGATTTTTGAGTCTTCCTCCTTTTCAGGTTAAATATGTTTAGATTTCGAGATTGTAACTACTGTAAGTCCTTTCTCTCTTTGTCTCTCTACCTTTACCTCATTAATAAATTAAGAATGGGAAAGAAAATTGAATTATCCTAATACTTGTAAGTTGATATTGGATTCAAACTCATAGAGAGTAGATTTATAACTGATTTGGAATCTTGCATCTATCTTTATATGCATGAAAGTTTTTTGCTTTTGGTTCCGTAAATGGGGTGTGACTAATGCTCTTTTCTTGGTTCTCATTATTTGGATTTTGGGTTCTGGTTGCTGGGAAAATGCAGGAAAAAGGGAAACAAAACTTTTTTCCCTTGTTTTGGATGTCAAGGATCAGAAACGAGGTATGGACTTCACTAGGTAGTGGTATAAGCTCAATTTTATTAAGTTCGTTTATTTTTTAAATTTTTTTTCGATTAGCACAACTATTTTTTTTTTTTTGCAATTTATTAAGCTTCAATGTATCTCTCATGGTTGAAACCCATATCAAGTTGGCATTGCCTCAAACCCCCACTTTCTTCTCTCTCATTTGAATTGTTGGGTCACAACTTATGTTGAGTTCTGCATCTGGATGGTTGAGCTGTTTTATTTTTATTCATGTTGAACTTGATGTGTTATTCCTTTTCTCTCTTTTCTTGCTATATCTTATTTGTCGACCTTGAACTTTCCTGTAATGTTTATAAGAAAATCAACATCTTTTCTACTTATTTCTATGGTGTCTGTTGCTTGACGATTTATGTACTGGTTTCTTCTTATTTTTCATCTTATTATAACTATGTGGGTGCAAGAAGTACAAAGGATGTTGATTTCTTATAAACATCAGCTAAGACAAATCAAAGTTTTAGCTATAAATGGGTTTTTCAGTTTTCTACAGGTAAAATGGAAACTATTGAATTGTGGAATACAGTTACACCAACTTTTCAAATTTTGGGATCTTTGGACAGAGAGTTTTCTTATATTTACAAGACTTGACTATCATTTTCTAGTTATTCATCTGCTAGCGGATTGTCTACCTAATAGAATTCTGGCTATGATCTAATTGGTTGTTTGATATGTTGGTGTATTAGGTGTGTTAGTTGGCCAAAAAGGAGTCTCAAAATGGTTTAGTTAGAACTCTTTGCAGTGATGTACCACTACTGTAACTATATAATCAAATGTACCCTTTTATCTTGAAGTTTGGAATTATCTCTTATTTTAGATTTTATTTATTTACCCGGCATGGTCAATATTGAAGCAGCATCTTTAATCACATAAGAAAAACAGTGTTTGATCAAGTCGGTGCTTGTGTAGCAACTAGAGTGATGACTATATGTGATCATTCTCTCTCTTGAGCTCTCTCTCTCACTAATATGCACATGCAACAGAGAGACATAGGCATGCTATGATTTCTTTCACCATGTACTTGGACATTAGAATGTACTTGGTGTTCATGCCATAAATATGTCGCTGAGCTGGAGGTTGGTGCTTCACTGGCCTGCACAAGGAAGTATGGGTGAATTAGAGGATCGCCGGAGTAGAGGGAGGGTGATACCTCCGAGGACACTCCAACGCTCTTTTCAGTATAATTTTTTTTAGAGGAATGGAGAGGATAAGGATGCCTAGTGTTTTTAGTCAAATGAATTTTTAGAAAAGATGAAGTTTGGTTTGTGTTTGCATACCTTGATCTTTTTATAGTATTCTGAAGGAGAGGTTACCCACGTGGTTGGGATGGAGCAATCCCGGAGATCCCGTTCATCTGTTAGTAGGTATGGCCGGGTGCCTGAGGAGGATCGCGATCCCTGGAATAGGTTTGGGCGGGGGTGTCCAGGAATAGTATTTCCTGGAATTGCGCTTGCAGGTCTGTGCGAGGGTGTCCGGGAATGGTAGTGGGTTCGTCAATAGCTTGTCCGTATGTCATCTCGCCATTGGTCAGGGGAATGTCCACGTGCTCCGTTCGTTGGAACATTGCTTTTAGAGATAGCAAATGTAGAAGAAGAAGAAGTTTGGAGGATGATTTGTGAGTGTTTGGATTTTCAAAAGAGTTATGTTTATAATGAAAAGGTTGTTTCATGGATAAAGGTACGTAATTGCAGTAGACTCTAGCACATTAGTAATGAAAAGCAATCTGTTTCACTTTGAACCTGTTGAAGCAACTGTAAGTTACTATAGAAAAACAATAACTGAAAAGAATTCTATGTCTTATTGATTGAATGAAAAAAATACAATTGACCCAATATATAGACTTATAAATACTAAATCTAATAGGAATAGGACACAACAATTAGATAACAAAAATATGATCCAAACCTACTAAGACACTCATTAAGAATCCTATTAGGACTCTCAACACTCTCCCTCAAATTGGAGCATAGATATCATATGCACCCAACTTATTACAAATATATCGAACTGGAGAACCATCGGTTTAGTAAATAAATTGTCAACTTCACATGTCTGGTATTAATCATATTTGTATAAGCTTTTCTCGAATAACATGACAATCAACTTCAATATGTTTAGCTCTCTCATGAAACACTAAATTATTTGCAATATGAATAGATGCTTGATTGTCACACCAAGCTCATAGGACTTAACTGGTTAACCCCAAGTTCCGCTAACAACCGCTTTAGCCAAACCATCTCACAAGTAATATGCGCCATTGCTTTATATTCCGATTCAGCACTCGACCTAGTAATTACAGTTTTCTTTTTTATTTTTTCATGATAGTAAATTACCTCCAACAAATACATAATACCTCTATCTGATGGAGAGTCGGTCCAATCTGTATCAGTATAACCCTCAACTTGAGCATGACCATGACCATGACCATGATTTTGATAAAGTAAACCACGACCAAGAGCACTCTTAAAATATCTTAATATTCGAATAACAGCATCCCAATAACTAGTTCTCGGAGCATCGAGAAATTGACTAACCACACTTGTTGCAAATGAAATATCAGGCTTAGTAACAGTCAAATAATTCAACTTTCCAACCAAACGCATATATTGCCCTAGATAAGATAATAAATCACCTTGATCAATTGAATTTTTGTGTTGGGATCCATAGGACTGTCTATACACCCTAACATTCTAGTATCAGTCAACAAATCAAGAGCATATCTACGCTGAGATAAAGAAACATCATGACGAGATCTAACAACATTGATACCCAAAAAGTATCTCAATTGTCCTAAATCATGTGTCTGAAATTTAGTACTCAAGAATTGTTTCAATGCTAGAATGCCTTCTTTGTCATCTCATGTCATCACAATATCATCCACTTATACAATCAACAATATCCTATTTGCTTCACTGTATTTATAAAATACAGAATGATCTACACCATATCTATTGAGGCCAAAATTAATCACTACTTTACTGAACCGACCAAACCACATTCAAGGAGATTGTTAAAGATTTCTTTAATCGCCATACTAACCCAGACTCTCCCTGAGCAACAAATCCAGGCGGTTGCTCCATGTATATTTCTTTTTGCAAATCACCATTTAGAAACCCATTTTTCGTATCTAACTGATGTAAGGGCCAATTAAAAGTAGCTGAGAGAGAGATAAGCACACGAACAAACGTAATCTTCGCCACCAGAGAGAATATCTCAGCATAGTCAATACCATATACTTGTGTATACCTTTTTGCTACTAAGCGAGCTTTTAATCTGTCAATAGTACCATTAGGATGAACTTTTACAGTATAGACCCAGCGACAACCAACAACAGATTTCCTAGATGGAAGAGGAAAGCAACCAACAAAGCATATGAAGGAGATAAATAATCATAAGACACAAAATTTGCAATCGAATAAGCAGTACATAAATGTTTACCTTTACGAAGAGCAATAGGATGATCATCCTCAAATAAGGAAGGAGGATCGGGATCTGTTAACAATGGAACAATTGGTGGAGTAGTAGAGGTAGAAGGTCGCGGACGACGAGAGTATACTTACAATGGAGTAGCAGACGACGAAAAGACTAATGGAGAAGTATCTGACTGTGTAAGGGGCATGGGAACAGGTAATGGACAAGGAAATGAATCAGCCAGATCTGAGATAGAATGAGACTCGAAGTAATACGTAGTAGACAGGTAGGGACCCGGAGTGGAATCATGAGTGACAAACAGGGACCCAGAGCGGAATCACGGGTGACAAATAAGGACCTGGAGCGGAAGCACAGGTGACAAGCAGGGATTCGAAGCGGAATCACGGGTGACAAGCAGGGACCCGGAGTAGAATCACGGGTGACAAACAGGACCCGGAGCAGAATCGTGGGTCACAAATTGGTAGGACCAAGAATGTAATCGCGGGTTGAGGAGCATATATAGCAGATTAGAAACATGTAATCGGGCTTGATCTGGTTAATATTTTCCCGTGAATACTTATTTACAATGATGGAAAAAAAATCAAAAAGATTATAATAGTATAGAACAAGAAGGAAATGGGGTTATGTTCGGACAAGAGTCGTTAGGCCGCCCGCCAAAATTGCCGAAGCTCAAAAGACGACTGTCAAATCAATAGCTCTAATACCATGTTGAAAAACAATAACTGAAAAGAATTATCTATCTTATTGATTGAATGGAAAGAATACTAAGTCTAAAAATATGACACAACAATTAGATAAGATAAATATAATTCAAACCTACTAGGACCCTCATTAAGAATCTCATTAGGACTCTCAACAGTTACTTTCCGCTTATAAAAAATGTTCATAGATCAAAAGTGGTTTATTTTCAATTTGAACCTCTTGGATCAACTACGATGATTTGTTTCCTCTGCTTATCGATAATGTAAAGTGCATGCAAATTTTTTTTGAGTTCTTGAGTAACTGAATGCAGCCATTTATTTATTTATTGTGCTATTCTTTGTAATTGTTTCCTCTGTATGCAGCATAACTTCAAGATGGAGGATGGGCTTGTACATGTTTATGCAAGTGATAATTGGAAGTACTACTAATCAGAAGTAACTTGATTGTTTTATAATTTATCACTAAAAATGATATAACAAGTTGTTTGAACAAGTCAGGAAACGACATCAATTATATAACAAGCTAAAAATGTAAAAAAAAAATGGTTTACATTTTTTATATTGGTGTTAAATAAGAATCGATCTTTCTGTGAATTATCTCCCAGACACTTTTGATCTTTCCCTATCTCAAGTTCTACTACATATTTACTGATACTAATCACCTCCTAAAAATTATGCCAATTGGAAATATTCGATCTGCATGTGAACACGAGTTAAAATCTTGAGGAGGTAGTGTTTTTCAAGCTCTGTTTCAGCATCATGTTTATTTGGTGTGTTCTTAACTTAATCTGATTGCTATACAAAAAATCTGCTTTCATCTGTTAGTAGATACAAAAATTATGCCAACTTGAATTATTCGCTGTGCATGTCATCACAAGCTAAGATTTCTTGAGGTAATTTTTTCAAGCTCTATTTCAGCATCATGTTTATTTGATTCTTTCTCGTGTGTTCTTAACTTATTCTGATCACTATACAGAAATTCCGCTTTCATCTGTTAGTAAATGTAGATAGGAAGTTTCTGGCTCGAGAGAGAACTTGATGAGGTATATTCCAAGTCATCTTTGATTTTGTTCGTATAAGCCTGTTACCTTAATCTGAAGTTTCTAACCATCACTACAAGATAATTGACATTTGCTAGCGCTTCATAAAAACGCCGCAATATAATAACCGCCGGTGCTTCTTTTGTGGCGCTTCCTTGAAGTGCTGCAATATTCAAAGAACATATAACGGCGCTTCAAAGTACCGTTATATGTGAAACTTAATACATATAGCGGCGTTTAGAAGCGCCGCAATATACTGGCGCTTTCAAGTGCCGAAATATGCTCCTCTGCATGTACTGGCACTTCAAAGCGCCGGAATATGCTCGAAACCTATTTTATTTTCCGGTGCTTTGGTATATGCTCGAAACCTATTTTATTTTCCGGTGCTTTCAAGTGCCGGAATATGCTCCTCTGCATATACCGGCGCTTTAAAGCGTCGGAATATGAAATGAGTTTTGAGCATATTCCGGCGCTTTGAAGTGACGATATATGTTCGAAACCCATTTTATATACCGGCGCTTTGACCTCTGCATATACCGGCGCTTCAAAGCGCCGGAATATGCTCAATTTCATATATTGGCGCTTTAAAGCGCCAAAATATGAAAAGGGCATATTCTAGCGCTTTGAAGCGTCGGTATATGCAAAAAAATTACACATATAATCTTGCCGTGATATTTTTCCCCCAAAAATTTTTTGCTGCTCCCTTAGCTCCACCGCGCTGTTTCCCCTAAATTTTTTTTCCTGCTCCCGTACAGCTCCACCACACCATTTCCTCCGAAATTTTGGTCCTACTCCCGTACAGCTCCACCGCACCGTTTCCCCAAAAGTTGCCGTTTCATTCACTCATATCATCAAGAGTGGTGAGCCTGCATTCAGCCTCTTAGTTTCGGGGTTCCTTTTGGGTGAGAGCTTCCCTACATCAGTCTACCTGTCCCTTGTTCCGATCATTGGTGGCTGTTCTCTTGCTGCTCTGACTGAGCTCAACTTTTGATAATATAATAGATCTTCCTTTTCTGAAGATTTCAGTTGTTGTTTGTATGATTCAATCAAACAAATGTTCGATTTGTGTTTCAATTTTAATTTGATCTCACCCCATGTTTGATTTGCTATACGAGTTTTGCGTTGACCTAAGGAATAAAAGAACTCTGCTCAATTATGAATTACCCCTAGCTAGGAAAAGAAGTGAAATTAAAGTTTGCATTTTTTTTGTTTTTTTCTGTGTTTAACATTCACCTGCTCTTCATTTTGAATTTCTTTTGTTGATTCATTGCAAATCTGGGATAAAGTGTCAGTGCCAACTTGTTTTGATCTTTTCAATGCAATTTTATGCAAGTTGGGTGACATTAGTTTGGTTACTAGGGATGTATTTATCATAAAGGAGATTGACAGGGGTTGGGATGCAATTTTAATAAATTTGCTTTGCTGAAATTGGTTGTTGGTTGTCTCTTTCAGGCTTTAAGAGAGCAATGATTTCTAACTTGGCATTTGTCTTCCGGAACATATTTTCAAAGAACGGCATGAAGGGGAAATCTGTTAGCGGAATGAACTACTATGCTTGTCTCTCTTAATTCTCACACCTTTTGCAATCGCTGTGGAGGGGCCGCAGATGTGGGCAGCAAGCTGCTATATATTGCAGTGCTTCTAAGTGCCAGTATATTTCGGCGCTTTAAAGTGCCGAAGTATACCGGCGCTTAGAAGTGCCGCTATATAAGTGTCAGTATATTTCAACGCTTAAAAGGGTTGGTATATAGACGCGCCGCAATATACCAGTGCTTAGAAGCGCCGAAAAAATATGCATATTGCGGTGCTTAAAGTATTTGTGCTTCGACACCATGTATACCGGTGCTTATTCCAAGCATCGGTAATGCATATTGCGGCACTTTAAAACGCTGAAATATGCAAAAAAAAAAGCGTCGGTGTTGACCTTTTATCTTGTAATGCATATAAGATGAATCATAACGACAGTAATCCTCTTTGTAGATGCTTCTGCAGATTGTTATATTCAGAGATGGGAAGTATATGATGCCTGAAGGAGGTTTTCGAGAGTTTGGACTTGACTGGGTAGACATGCATGATTATGGTTCTGTTGATACAGATATTAGAAATTCAATAGTTTGTTATCCCATCTCATTTAGCCTGTTCTAACGGTTGAGAATCACATCTCAGGTATGATATGAATGTTGATTTGTGGGATGATCATGCAGATTAAGAGTACCTTTCATCTATTTGACAAATTCATTCTTAAATACAATCCTTGCGGGCAAAGCAAACTTAAGAGAGAGCTTCTTAAAGCAGGACAATCTTATTAAAAAATTATTCATCACCTTTACTTTTGTCACATTTAGATGTGGCTATACCATAGTTACCGGGATCCCCATACCTCTTTTGGAACTGTAATTCAGGTTCTACGCTCCGATTTATAATACATTTTTGTACCGGATCCCTAAAATTGGCGATCCAAGTTTTTTTTAAGACTTTTAGTTAAAAAACTTAAAGAAAAAATGATTTCTAGACACGAGAAAGAATTTAAGATGATACTTATACTTTATTTTTAAATTTATATTTTAAATTATTATGTTTATTAATTTTACCATTTTGTTAAAACTCTAACATTTTCTAAACTATTACTGTTATGCTTATAGTTCTATTTAAACTGTACTCATAAATATATAATCCTAATTTTCTACGTGTATTTATAAATAATATAAATCATTTAAGTTTACTACAAACATATCATGTATGAGGTGGGTAACGTATCACGTTCCTGTACCCGTACCCGTACCTATACCCATACCCATACCCATACCCGTACCACAAATTAGAGTGTACGGACTACCCGGTGACTATGGGCTAAACCCAGCTATTCTTTTATTTGTTCTGACTGTTCAAAATATCACAGGCCATTTGTATCGGTTCAATATGAATCTCTTCTCTCTTCCCGTTGCTTGCACAACCATCCGCCAATGGTTAAATTTATTTGGATTTTGAGAAAAATAGAAGTTTCACTAAACTGCACTTAATTCTACATCTGTTGGCTATTTGGGTTCGTTTATCTCTCTTTTTTTCTTTTGTAATATGCCAAAAGAAAAATCATGAGGCTTTGTGTTTTGTTCTCTTATACACCTTTTGTGGTCTTGCAAAGCACTGAAATTTAATGTACTGTGTCCCTTGGATTACAAATTAAGAGGAATAGAGGATATGGTATAAAAACATCAAATAACTTCCAAATCGGAAATTATACTATAAATGCTATATTTATGCCTGTTTAAAATATTAATCTCCTCTTTTTCTTTTCTTTTTTTCTTTTAAATCTTTGAAACTCTTGCTTTCTCTTTCTTTTCTCTGTTTGCAGACTCTAACCAATCATGTTTTTAACAAAAACAGTTAATACATTTTATTTGTGTAATCTCTCTAATATGAACTCTTTTTATGGAGTTTGGTGGGTGTGTTTTCTTTTTCTTTTTGGATATTTTAGTTGCTGTTTTCTTGTTTGAAACTTACCTTTTTTATCTTAAATTTGATTGCTTGAAATTGGCTTGAATGTTTTCGGGTTTTTTTTTCCTCATACTCACTATAGATCTGATTGTTCTGTATCTTAAATGAGTTTGTTTTTGGTTTCCGTCATTGGAAGTGTACCAAGTAATCTTGAAAATGTTTATGTTCTTTAGGCATAGGAAGATGCGATTTTGTTCCAATATTATGTTGTGGGAGAAGATAACCAGGATACAACCTGATACCAGTCAAATGTTTGATAAAATGCCAACTCTACCTCAGGGTATTTTTCACCTTATCCCAGTTGCGCTATATCTATTCTTTTTTACATGTGCATGCGTTGTTTGCTATTCTTTAATCTTTTACACAGCTGGATTTATTCCTAATTTTAAAGTAAAATTTACGACCAAAGAATACTTTTTACCAATTCCTTTTTCCAGTTTTCAATAGATTTTTTGGGGTCTCAAAGTAACTAGGCAAAGAAAAGTCTGAAAGAACACATGAGAAAATTAAAGTTTGAGTCAACAAAATCATGGACAAATTTTAAAAAGCAAATTGAGATATTATGTTCGCAAAGGGGACCCACCACCACTTTTTTTGGGTGAGGATCCCAAAGTCCTATAATATGGGACTCATTGTCCCAAAAAATAGATTATTGGACACACATTCCCATAACATTCATTTTTCTTTCCCCTCACCTCAACTTTGTGCTTCATTTTAACTCTTTACTTTATCTTTGGATACGTACTCACTTAAGCATAAAAATATATTTCTCAGAAGACAAAACTCCGAGTGACTTTCTTTTTTATGTGTTCGCGTTTTCAATTGGTGTGGATTAAACTATAATTGATATTAACAATTCATATCATCCTTCTCAAATCAAACATGACGGAATTACCTCTTGGTTTATTTTTGACATCAACAGATTAGTGCCATTTGTGAGAATGACAAATTCATCTTAACGATGCCGCCTAAGAAACCATCAACTTGTCCACCAACTTTAAGAAGTACTATTCACCTAAACACTGAAGTAGAGAGAAGAGAGATGATCTTTCAACCTTTTAAACCTACGAACGGGCTTAACCGTCATTAAGCCTCGTGGAGCTGTCAAAACCCCAAGGCAAACGGTGAGCGCGCCTAGTTTGATCTGACCGAAGATGCTTGAGTTAAGTACCCCTTAGTCTCAGTCAGTCGAGCAGAGCACGAAGAGTTTAGGAGTCCGTATGACAACTTAGCTGCGTTGGTCGCTCATGTGGTACCAGACAATTCGAGTTCATCCCAACCAAGTACACCTTCATGAGGTTAGTACGGGCCCCACTAAGGAAGATAAAGAAAGACCTCGAGCTTCTTGTCGATGTGACGACTGAGGTGAAAACAATCAAAGTCTAGAAAGAGCCGACCATAGTACCAAGGACCCCAGTTCTCTAATCGTGAAGCTGAGTCTGTATCCAATTCTCGACTGAGGAAACATAATGAGCAAGAATGCTCCGAATTCAGTCGACAACAAATAGAGATGAACAAATGAATAGGCCTCACTCTAAAAGGTAGTTGAATGAACATCCTTAATAAGATTAAACCTTTTGGAAACCCTTTCTCTATGGAAATTATGGACATGATAGTACCTTTTCACTTCAAAATGCCCAACATAGAATCCTATACTGGAAAGACATACCCTATCGATCACTTGGAGACTTTTAAGTCCCTTATGTTCATTCATAGATATTACTTAAAACTGACAGAAGACACTGATTGTTTAAAATTAAAACTATTGGAGCATCAATTTAAACAATTAAAAGATTGAGTAATTATTTTCAACTTACTCCCAAACCTTAAGGTAACAAACGCATTTAAGAGTTTTTAATATGATTTTGTGCATACTTACCCATAAAATAATGGTAATGTTTTCTTTTGTACTTTCCCCTAAGATCTAGTTTAACCACTGTCATGTCCTGTGTGTTTTTATGTTCGTATTCAGTTTCAGTAATTCCTATAGATTTTGAAGTAATGTTACTAAAGGGAATCCACATGGCAAAGAAGGATAGACATTTTCCAGTAAGATAAATCCTCAATCTGCTTTGTGACAGGAATGTGGTGTTCTTGTGGAAAAAAAAAAACATCTCATTCTTGAAAGGAAATTGTAGCAATGCCAAAACTATGTGATCTTCACAATTTCAATGGCAAAATTGTAAATCATGGCACATTTCAAATTAGCAGGTACTGCATGTGCATTTGCCCACTTGAAAGGAGCAGTTACCTCCTTATGGTCAATCTAAGATTCACAAAAATCCAGCTCTTGAACTTAGTTATACTCTGCATTTACAGTTATGAACATACAAATGAAATAATTTTATCAAGGAGCCCATATGGTGTTAAGGGGTCCCCCAGAGTGAGTTAATTTAACTAAACAGATTTTTCAAATTTTCTAGTGGTCCTATATTTGATCATTATCATGATAGAGAGAACCTTGTTGTAATTGCAGAGGGAAAGATGATGACATGAAATGTTTTATATTGATCCACTTGGATTACTTGCAGCCACAGCCTACAAGGCTGGGGGTTCTTTCAATCTTCTTTGTTAGCTACTGATTTCTAAACATTTGACAGTTATGTTATATGGATTTTTCATTTTATTATATTGTATTCGTATAATCGTATCGAACCCTCAACACTCGAATAAAAATACGTCACTTAAACAGTTCAAATTAAAAAAATAAATTACAGAAAATAAATAATTCGACACCCATACTTGAGTTCAAGTAACATAGCTCAACATTTCTCAAATTAGTGCTGGTCAATTTAACACTTCATGATGCCTTACCGGTTAAATTGGGATTCATGGACGCATTAGTAGGTAATAACGGGATCTGAACTAACAGAAACTTTGACTTAACAGTAGAATCCAAACTTCAAGTGAAATCCAAACAACACCAAAGGCATCGAAAGTCGAGGCTACTTTTTTTTTTTTCTCGATTAAATGTGTGTTTTCTAGTCTTCTTTCGTTCCTATTGCCTAACATGCCAGAATGGCAGCCATACGTTTTTTAGACCCAGAAACTGAATATTGCTCTTGAGCTTTCTATCTGAATGGAAGAAAATAGAACTAAGAAATGCCACAAATATATACTGTCTTCATTTGACTAACCATTACACTTTGGCATGATTCCAAATTTACAGTGAGCTAACACCAGGCACCACCTACGAAATCGGTCGCTATCAATCTTCACTTCTAAACATTTTTAAAAGAAAGAGCACATACAATGCAAGGGACAAATGATAAAAACAACGTAAACTTTGCTTGGATTTTTCTGGTGTGGAGCGGAGTTTTGTTCTTCCACACATTGTTCTCTGTTTCTTCACAAGGCCAAACAAGTAAGATGCCAAATACTTCCTTACATGCCCAACTAGTAAGATTGATACTTCCAGGTTTTGGTATACTTCCTTAAATCACCAAACAGTTATATTTCAAACTTTTTAGGGTCACATACTCAAGGAAAGTGAATTAGCAGTAATTCGATCAAAGAACAGTTACTGTAAGAGGTTCCAATCAAACCTCCACCCACGGTTTAACTCCTGAAAGTAAATGGCTTGTCATCAGGCCAATTTTGTTTCGACAATCAGATGCCTAGTGGTAAAAATTAGATGAATAGAATGCAACACTAAAAGAGAAAAACCACATTCTTCTTGGGGACCAAATGATTGTGATGGCTTGGGTCTCACTACTAATGTAACTCTTGATACCATAATGATCGTTGTATGTTTCTGAGATACCATGCAAATGATATTGTGCACACATCAACTGATTTATCTTGAATCAAAAACCCATACGGAAAAACAGCGCAAAAAAGGATTTCTCTATAAATAATAAGGAATTATCACATATCAACATGCAATCAATTATTATCACATATCAACATGCAATCCAATCCACATGAATAACCTAACTCCAAAATACAAAAAACAAAACGAATTAGCCCTTCACATCCATCGGTTTCGTGCTACCGGGTACCAAAACTCTAGACCCTCATGAGTAAAGATGACAATTCGGATTTCCATATCGTGTTCATGTCAAAATTGAGTATAACACAAAATGAACCTACACAAACACAACATGATAATAATCATGTCAAAAATTCCCAACATTACGCATGAGATCAATTTTGTTACCTTCCAAAAAAAAATTGATTTTCAGTTTCCACCTACATGTTTAGATTATTTCGTTATACAAATGCCACGTTGTGTTCTGATTTGAGGGTCTAAGCAACTGGTTTGGCGAGTATGCAGAGGATAATCAATCGCCCGCTCCAATTCCCCGCCTCCCTCTCTCTTCTAGAATCATCTAACCATATGCCAAACCATTAAAAACATTTAGATTAACATTTATCATGATTAGATTAGAATAATTGTTATAACAAAGCTGTCAAAGTCAGATTGATATTTTTTATGATTTCACCAAGGTAGGCCCGGTGAAATTCTTGTCTTGATCTTATTTAAAATCTTATTTTTACGAGTTCAAAATTTGGTTAGTAATTGTTAGATAATTTCATTAATAACATGAATAGTGATTATAGAGACGTTATTAATGAAATCCTTTAAAATCATCAATGAAATTTTCTCTATACAAAAAAAAAAGTTTTACACCCAACGCGCATAAATATTTCCCTGACCCACGTCTGTTGCCATGTCTTGATCAATTTTATAATAATAAAAATAAGAATAAATTTATCATGAGAAAAAAAGAATATATCAGCTCATAAACTAACAAAACTAACATATTTAAATTGCACTTAATTCACCTTCCAAATAAGGCCTTAAACAATCATGTAATGCTGACTAACCAGCAGTTTCTACAAGGGTCCAAGCAAACTAAGGAATCGGTCCCCGTATCCTACTTTGGACTTTTCTTACGCAACAATGACAACTGGCTCCTACATTCGATGCTTTGCTACCATTAAAATTTGATCGTTCCAGCTCCTAACCTTTCATTTACACAGCTGTTACATAACTTATAAGATACTAGTAATTACCATATTAATTTCACTTTATTTTTGTGGATAGATTGTTATGTGGATCGGTGTATATCACTTCACAAGCTACATATATATCCAAAAAGAAAAAAGAAGCATATCAATAAGTCTGATGATGCACAAAAGAATATGAGATTGCCACTTAAGTGCGCAAAGGGATAGAATGGGAACCAGTTCACAGGTGATGAGCAGCTGCCACCGAATAAAAACTAAAAGCCCAATGCAGCTCGTGGACTTAGCCAACAATAGTACAATACAAATCTCTTTATAAATTCTTGAGTAAATTCTTTTTTTAGTGTTTTTTTTTTATTAAGTCTTGACTCTTGAAGTTTAAAACGTTTTTATTGGATTTTTTTTAATGTTTGGTACTCTTTTTCAATCAAATCATTCACTTAAATGGCCCAATAATCTCATTCACAGATATTCACAATATATTCATTCACAGCAGGTTAATTCATATCAGGTTCAACATCATAGTTAAAAACAATTTTATCAAATTTTATTCAAATAATCCAATCGTATTATTTGTTATCCCCACATTTTCGTCAACCTCATTTAACTGATCCTCCATTACATCAATCACAACCTCATGTTTCAAGTAAAGTTCAACATCAACCACAACCCCATGTTTCAAGTAAAGTTCAGTGACTTTAGACTTCAGAAATTTCATGCACATAGAATACACATTAAAATCATTAGTTAATAAAACAAAATCATTTAGATAAAAAACCTAATTAGAGCGTGCACCAAATTTAAAAAAAAAACCAATAAGATCGTTTTAAACCCAATGAACACCAAGATCCTATACTCTGGGCTCCTTTTGGCCACCACTGAAAATGGACAACCAACTAGCAACTAAGCTCACATGCCGTCCACATATTGATCATTGCACTCCGCCGACAATATACAATTGCTATTTCATTTTCTTTTTCTCCCTAATAAATTCAATTGGATAAGAATCAGAATTGTCACTTTCTTAATGGGGTGCAAAAAGTAAAATCCCTCACATAGAGCTAAACCATAAAAGTGCTCTCCCTAAAAAATGAAATGTATTTAGTAGTGATTTAACTTCAAAACAAAAGAAGAAAAATACTAAATGATACCGATAAGGAAAGATAATCAAATCCTATTGCCATCTGCCCATCTCCTCCCACTAAGCCAGTCAAGGGCATTGAAGGAACAAAGAAAAAGGAATTCTTTAGAATCGAACAAGTAGGCCGACACCAGCAAGGACGCTCTAATTTAAGTTCTAGTATTCCGTATAATGGAATTATAAAAGTGCAAATTGGTCATTTTAAAAAGTCTCCACTTCAATGATACTATATTCCCCACATGTACTGTCTCCTCCAGAGAAGGGTTTCGATCATTTTCTTGAGCAGAATGCTTTTGTTAAGCCCTAATCGCAACTATGATGACTACGATGCTAAATCCAAATCACACCCAATGGAGACTGTAAAATAACAAATTGGATATCTTTTTTTCTTTCTTTTATTTTCGTAGTAAGTATAATAGAAATACAAATTTCCTGAGATATGAGTTTGATACTAAAAATTAAAAAGAAAAAAATCAAGAAGAATGATAAGGTCATAGTAAAAAAAGGAAAAAGAAAAAAAAAACAGAAAAATGGCAAAATGAGAAAATAATAGAACAAAAAGTGACAAAATTAAATTAAAAAAAAAAGTCCTGGAGGGAATTTACCGGGGAGTAATCTGTGACAGTTCAACGTGAGTATCCGTACAAGTCATATGGTGCCCATAGTGCATCAAGCGGGCAGGGTCGCTTGGAGTCGAGCCGAAGCCATGGCTTGCCGCTACCGGACCAATGCAACAGGCTAACCGGACCGGGGTGTAGGTCACGACAGCTGCCCCTCACATTATCCCCACCCAGTCCATGCTGGTTCCACCGGTGCTCTATTTGCGCCACGTGTCCCGCAAAAACTAGCAGGAAAGGCGGCAGCGACCCGAGCTCATATATCCGGTCGCTCTTCTGGATCTCCATCCACCTCTCAATCCGCTTCGTGTACCCGACCCGCCTCCACTTGACCAGATCTATGACCATTACTCCAGTGTTGAAGTAGCAGGGCTTCCTCCCGTTAAAAATGCCAGAAAACCGCTCGTCCGACCAGAATCCCGCCGTGAAATACTTGGTGAAGTTGGCGTGGCAGTACTCCGGGGCTCCGATCGTCCTCGAACCCAAGCTCGTCGTCCAGAGCTTGGCGATGTCGTCGACGACTACTAGATCAGAGTCCAAGTAAATAACCCTGCGCACGCAGGGCTCCAGCAGACCGGCCAAGTAATTCCTGGCGTAATTCAACGGCTGTTCCAAGGCTTGCCTTACCGAGGTGGAGATCAGGGTCCGTACAATATCAGGATCAAAGTAGTAAACCTTTAACTTCAATTGAGGGAAAGTGGACCGCACCAGAGTCTCAAGGGTGGTCTCCGAGACCAGGAAGTGGAAGAAGATGCTCTCCGGGCACATGGAGTGCTGGAGGATGGAGTGGACGGCGGCGATTGAGCCACGGAGGTACTCAACGTCGAGGGTGATGGCCACGTGGACCAATGAAGGGTTGCAGACGCCGGTCTCCCCGTCGGTGGAGCCGCATTCATCGGCATTGCGGAATACAGGGGCCTTCCGAAAGGTGAAGCGATTGAGCGAATCCTGGGAAGGGAATCGGAGGTAGCTGTCGAGATGGGAGGATCGGATTGCCTCCGCCGGAGGGAAGGACTGGAGGGAAGGGGAAAAGACGATCATCACCATTGCCGCGGAGAAGAACCCGGAGAATCTCATAATCCAGAGCATTTTTAGACGATAAATCCCTCTCCTCTTCTTCTTCTTTGATTTGAAATCGAAGCGATCTGCTAAAATTGAGGATAGAGAGGATCGGGTTAAGAGGGAAAATGGAAAGATAAAAAAAAAATATAGAGAAAGAAATATAAGGCTCTCTTTTTTTCTGTGAATCAAAGTAAAATTTCCGTGGGAACGAAGCGACCTTGGAGGAAGAGAAGGAGGAGAGAGAAAGTAGAAGAAGAAGAATCCATGAACCGAACCAGGGCGCAAAATAAGTGCCCCGGTGCTACTGTGCGCCGCGGTGCCCTTCACTTTTCTCTCTCCCTCTCTATATTTTATCTACGTGCACTCTCTCTCTCTCTGGTCTCTTTGTGCAGAGGTGATAGAAGTAGAGAACAGTAGAGAATAGAGAGAAACGGAGAGGGCTTTTCTTTTTCTTTCTTTTTTCTAGCTTTGCGTTTTCCACCATAGAAATCCACGGCCAAACATAAATTTAATAAAATTTTCTTAACTACTGGGAGGAGTAATTAAATTTAAAAAAAAAATTTGTTGTATACGTATTATTCACTGTCACTGGCAGCTCTTTATTGAAGGAAACGACTAGCTGTCCTTGCCTTCTTTAACAATGACGATTTTGTCCACGTTTTTCGGTCTCTTTCTTGTTGACAGTTTATCGTTTAGTAAGGGTACAACTAACGAAAAATTCATATGACAAAACATGACTTGAGCATGATTAGTGTAAATTTTATATTTTTAATATGAATTATACTTGGGTTGGATTAATATTGAAATTTTTTAACCTTAATTCAATTCGTAATTCGTAAACTCAAATTTAATTATAAAATTAATATTATTAATTAATAATTTAAATTTATTTAGGATATTTAAACTTTTAAATTTTGAATTTTCGATAGATATGAAAATTTAAATAATTTAATTTTAAATTTGAATTTGAATTTTCAATAGATATTAATATGTTTTTTTTTAAAATACTTCTTGCAATATTTAGTATCTAATATAAAAATTATACTTTAATAATATAATCTGACTCAATTTAACACGACCTAATTAAGTCTTTTTTGATTTCACAAATTAATTCAAACCGAATCCAAGTTTTCATAGATTGGGTTATAGATAAAATTTATGTAACTCGTTGTGTGTTGGACTGGTTGGAAAAATTATTTCTAACCCAACCTAATCCAACTCAACTTCTGCACACCCCATGTTGTTGCTTAGTACTTATCGGATCAAAACATCACCCATGTACTCGGGTAAAGTATGAACCAAACGACTCGGTTGCTTTTATAGCTCGATTTGTTCGGCTTCAAAAAGGTGGGGCAACGCATTGCCATCGTATATTAGCTTAGCGAGAGGGATTTTGGGTTTGGTCAGTCTAGGGATGTACAAAAGGTCGAAACAGTCGGTTCAAGACTTTTTTCGATCAAATTTTTTTTAAACCATTTAAATTGAATTAACCTAAGTATTTCGATATTAACCGATCAAATTAATTTTAGTCGGTTAATCGGTTAAACGATACTATTTATATAATTATTATTTTTTAATTTATTATATTATATATTTAATTTATACTTAAGATTTTTTAATTTATTTTATTATATTTATATTTAATATATTATTAATATTAAATATTAATATTAATTAATTTTTTAATCAATTAAAAAATTAATCATTAAATAATTTTTCAATCGATATATTTTATTTGATTGATAAGTTAATCAATTTAGTGAATACCACTTGTCGATGATTAATGTTACACCTAAAAGAAGTGATCAGGCACTGAACTCTTGTGATCCGGTTTTGTTTTTAGGGAAAACAGATGAATTAGTTGAAAAGCTAAAATACCAAATAGAAAAGGAAACTATCAATGTCTTCATACTGTTTTCTTTTCGTTCCTTTCCTTGCTTGGTACGTAATTGTGCCTTTAATTTGGGATCATGGATTGATAATTGGTAGTGGCATATACTGTAATGGGCTTAATTATTGGATATCGTTAATTCGTTTTCTTTGCAAAAGGAGAAATTCAATTAAGATGAGCCGCTAATACAACCTTGTGTTGAAAAGTATTCCCCACAAATCAAATAGATAGCAAATAGCAATTCAAATTATCCATAAGAGGATCCTCATGCAAAACAAGTACACTAATCATAAATCATCTACTGATTTTGAGGGTAACCTGAGTTTAAGGAATGATGGCCGGTGGAGTTGTTACGGAATGACGATACAAGGGTTTCGGGTAATTTTGAACTCACTCCCATTAATGCGCTAAATACTAGATCTTTGGTGGGGTTGAGGTCAGACTATAGCTCAACTTGATTGATAGAGCACCTACAATCCATTGTCTAGCTAACAGGTAATAGTTTTCAGAGTTATACCCAGAAAGTGTTGTCACACCGGTCACCCCTTCTTATCTTTTTTTTGTTTTTTTTTTTAAAGCACACCAACCATAAAAAGTGGTGCGTTTTTTCCTTGAGGCGTCTGCATAACCTTTTGTTCCTTAAAATTATGTTTGATTTTAAACCTCGTGGAAGAAAACACTAATGCCTGCACTCATCAATAATATGGCCACTAGGGTGAGATATTGTCGCTGCTTTCTATAAGAAATCAATAACGATCTTTAAGGATGGAAATATTGAACATGACATTTGAATGCAATTCAAACACAACATTGAATAAGTGGGTTTAGGGGGTTGATTTTAATCGTGTTCTTATCATGATTGTGTCGACACAATTATAACATGAAATAATCGTATCGTGTCGCGGATTGATCCGTTAATTTAAAAATAATACGCGAATGACATGATTAATTACCATTTCAAACTTATACGATTATGACCCGCACGTGTATATGGCCGATTTAATTAAATATTACTAATTTTAGCCCTCTAATAAGATATATATTCTTACAATTTTATTATAAAATATAAAAAACTTGATGTTATAATTATATATATGTACTATGATAAAAAAAATATAAAAGGGGAAGATTATAGTAAATATTGTTGGAGATTTATATTACTTTATAATTAGTAAATAACCTATTATGTTACTTTATCTAATAGATTATTTTGGAAACCTTTTAAAAATGCTTTAGAATTTATATACTTATGTTGATGTATTAGGTTTTTATGTGATTTATTGGATTAATTATGCAATTTATGTTTAAATTGTGTTGTTTTTAAATTTTTGTGTTAAAAAAATTAAGTGTGTCATGTTAAACAAGTCATGTTAATTTCTGATATTTTTAATTGTGTTACATGGATCAAATCGGATCGTGTCAAACATAGCTCATTTATTATAATTTCTGATATTTTTAATTGTGTTACATGGATCAAATCGGATCGTGTCAAACATAGCTCATTTATTAAACGTGTTATACGTATTGTATCGTGTTATCCGTGTAATAAATGAATCGTGTTCGTGTTTAAGTTTTTGACATGATTAGTTAATCGTGTTGATACAGCCCAAAAACACGCACCCAATAAGGACACGACACGTGGACAGCCTCATGCCAAAACAACAAAGTGAGACGTGGACAGCCTCCGACCAAAGCAGCAAAGCGACACGCGGACAGCCTCAGACCAAAACAGTAAAACGACACACAGGCAACTCTGATCCAAACAGCAGGATCTCCAGGTTATCCATCCTTGGCATTTGGGCAACCTCATCCCCAAAGCACTATAAAAGAACTCAGGTATGCGTATCCAAAAAAGGATCCAACACATTTTCGACTTACAGGAAGCACCACCATCCTCACTTTTCTAAAACTCACACTGATAAAAGCATCAGAGTGTCCTCAGAGGCATCACCTCCAGCGACTCCCTAGTTCACCCCTATTTTCTTGTGCAGACCCCCTTGAAGCACCGGTCTCCAACTCAACAGCACGTTTTTGGTAGCAACAAATTGGCGTCATCTGTGGGAAAAACTAACCTCTCGCTAAATAGTGAAAGCGAAGAAATCTAAAGAACTCATCTATTGTCATGCGAGCCATCCAACACCATGTTGTGCACTTTGGAGTTTTTAAGGCACACTACCAAGCTATAGTGCGCACACCTCTGTTCGAGCCATGGCATCAGTGCGCACACCCTCGGATAGGCCAAACATTAGTGCGCACGCCTCTGTCTGAGCCATGGCATCAGTGCACACACCCTCGGACAGGCCAAGCATTAGTGCGCATGCCTCTATCTGAGCCATGGCATCAATGCGCACACCCTTGGATAAGCCAAGCATCAGTGCGCACGTCTCTGTTTGAGCCATGGAATCAGTGCACACACCATCGGACAGGCTAAGCATTAGTGCACACGCCTCTTTCCGAGCCGTGGATTAGTGTGCACACCCTCGGACAGGCCAAGCATTACTGCACACACCTCTATCCAAGCCATGACATTAGTGCGCACACCCTCGGACATGCCAAGCATCAGTGCACACGTCTCTGTCTAAGCCATGGCATCAGTGCGCATATCCTCGGACAGGCCAAGCATCAGTGTGCACGCCTCTGTCCGAGCCATGGCATCAGTGCACACACCCTCGGACATGCCAAGCATTAGTGTGCACGCCTCTGTTCGAGCCATGGCATCAGTATGCACACCCTCAGATAGGCCAAGCATCAGTGTGCATGCCTCTATCCGAGCCATGGATTAGTGCGCACACCCTCGGACAGGCCAAGCATCAGTGCACACGCCTCCATCTCAGCCATGGCATCAATGCACACACCCTCAGACAAGCCAAGCATCAGTGCGCACGCCTCTGTTCGAGCCATGGCCTCAGTGCGCACACCCTTGGACAGACCAAGCATCAGTGCGCACGCCTCTATCTGAGCCATGGCATCAGTGCGCACACCCTCAGATAGGCCAAGCATCAGTGTGCATGCCTCTATCTATGGCATCAGTGTGCACGCCTCCATCCTAGCCATGGCGTCAGTGCACACACCCTCTTACAGGCCAAACATCAGTGCACATGCTTCTATATGAGCCATGGCCTCAGTGCGCACACCCTCGAACAGGCTGTGCATCAGTGCGCAAGCCTCTGTCTGAGCCGAGCATCAGCGTGCACGCCTCCGTCTGAGCCATGGCATCAGTGCGCGCACCCTCGGACTGGCCATGCATCAGTGTGCACGCCTCTGTTCTAGCCAAGTATCAGTGCGCATGCCTCTGTCCTAGCCAAGTATCAGTGCGCATGCCTCTGTCCGAGCCATGGCATCAATGCACACACACTCAAATAGGTTGAGCATCAGTGCGCACGCCTCCTTCCGAGCCATGGCATCAGTGTGCACACCTCCCTCCGAGCTGTGGATCAGTGCTCACGACTCCTTCCGAGCCCTTTCATCAGTGCGCATATCGCCACTGAGGCCCAGTGTTAGTGCACATTCCTTCCTCTGAGCCCTAGCGTCAGAGTGCACACCCTCAGAGAACCCTATTATTAGTGCGCACGAGTAATACCCGTATTTGTAAAATAAGGGTAAAAAAAGTATTTTAATAAATATGACATAGAGTTAAATAATATATATATATATATATTTTTAAATGCGAAAAGTCAAATTTTTATAAAACAATTTAAGAAAAAAATCTGGGACGTGAACTTCTTAGAAGATAGAAAAGCAAAAAGTAAAGGAAAAAAATACACAAAAATACAGAAACGTGGCAGAAGGTGGCAACACCTGCTGCCAAGTGCAAAATTCAAGCCTTGTATTTGTTACAGTAAGGCATATATGTGGAGAGTTTTTGGAAGTTTCCAAGTGCATTTTGGCAAGAAATTGTGAGTTGCCGTTGCAGCAAATTTTCTATATATATTACATTTATATGTAAATGTTAAGTTACACTTACCAAATTCGTTTAGTTTCCATCTATTATGCGTTTTCTTTAAACACTTGGGGACCGAAAGAAATGTTAAAAGAGAAAATTTTTGAAGGGGTTTACAGGGAAATTTTATAGAGAATCATGAGAAGCTATCAGAAAAACAGAAGGTGTTGATGATCAGCAACCGGGAGAAATTTCTGAGAGGAATGGGAAAGGCAAGGAGGTGATCCATGGGTAGCTTTAAGTGCTACCTGGTGAGTTAGATTTACTTTAAGTAAACTAGATAAAAAACGAAATATCTAGTGATAATATTAAAATAAATTATTAGCTTATGCTTTGGTGGTTGATGAAAAATTGATTGATAAGTATGATAGAAATTGTTGGACATGTAGAAAATTATTAGGTGGGAAATAATATTTTTGGAATAATAAGTCGATTTAATAATAAAAGTGATAAGTGAAATTCTTGATGAGTTGTGGTCGATGTTTTAATACGAATTATGAGGAGATGAAATTTAGTGGATCTTAAAAAGCCATGATGGATACTTTGATATGATTTATGAGGAGAAAAAAATTGTGGAATTTATCAAGTAGAAATTGAGGAAATATCGGATAGTTAATTTAAATATTTTGAATTCATGTGGTTTTTATATTACTGTTCATATGCATATTTCATATCATTGTTCATATGCATATGCATATGCATTTGCATTAAACAAGATAACCGAAAGAACCTGGAAGGGGTCGGTTTAATTGAAAAACTGTGACAGCTGGTATATGCTGGAAATAAAAAGGACATCGTGACAGCCAGTATATGCTGGAAATAAAAGGGATACCATGACAGCCGGTATATGCTGAAAATAAAGAACCAGGAGGGAACCGATCTAAGATAATAAAAATATGTCGACATGTGGAAAGACATTCCCATAATAATAATTCATGCATTGCATCTGTTTTACATGTTGATATTTTTACTGAATGTTGGTGATGTTATGCATTTATTTGTAGATAAATGAGTCTTACAGAGAGACAATTACAGTGAGAAAAGACATAGAAATATGATATGATAGAAATTATTTAAATGTTAGACATTTTGCTATTATCCAGTTATATGAGAGATAAATGATTAAATGTTAAAGGGCTATTTGTGCAATTTGAATACTTTTAGTAAATTTAATTCACTGAGCTTGTGAAGCTCATTCCTCATTGCACAATGATTTTAGGTAGCAGGCAGGACAAGTAATCTGGTGGGTTGAGAGTCAGACAAAATCATTTCTGTAAGCCACGTATGTGTCAATATCCTTAGACAAATGAGAAAATGAAATAAATATTTTATTTATAAATATTCATGCATTTTACGTTGTATATTATGTGTAAGTTAATATCAGATTGATGTACCTCCCCTGTTTAGGGTTGAGGATTAAAATAATAAAAAAATTATTAGTATTATTTTATTGTTGCATATATGTATCGTGTTGGGATTCTTAAAATGTGATGACACCATCTCAGGGGTGATTAACCCGGGATGGGTCGTTACAGCATGCTTCCTCCAAGGCCGAGCATTTTGACTTAGTCTCATATGCTCAGTCCAATGTCTCAGCCTCATATGCTTGGTCCAACATCTCTAGAAAATCTCAAAGGCCGAGTGTTTTGACTTAGCTTCATATGCTCGGTCCAACGTCTCCAAAAAATCTCCAAGGCCAAGCATTTTGACTTAGCCTCATATGCTTGGTCCAACGTCTCCAGAAAATCTCCAAGGCCGAGCATTTTGACTTAACCTCATATGCTCGGTCCAACGTCTTTAGAAAATCTCCAAGACCGAGCATATTGACTACTGCTCGTACGCTCGGACCAAAGGCCCCAAGGCTTAGCAGATTGATTGCCCTTTTACTCTAAGACCAAACCCTGCAAAACTTCCTTGAAGCACATAAATGTACTTAAGGAAGTGGGGGGCCTTTGATACAGCCCAAAAACACGCACCTAATAAAGACATGCCACATTGACAGCCTCATGCCAAAACAGCAAAGTGACACGTGGACAGCCTCAGACCAAAGCAGCAAAGTGACATGCGGATAGCCTCAAACCAAAATAGCAAAACGACATGCGAGTAGCCCTGATCCAAACAGCGAGATCTCTAAGATATCCCTATCCTTGGCACGTGGGCCGCCTTATCCCTAAAGCACTATAAAAGGACCTAGGTATGCGTTGTAATGACCCATCCCGGGTTGGCCAACCTTGAGACGGTGTCATCACATTTTGAAAATCCCAGCACGACACATATATGCAACAATAAAAATAAATAATACCAATAGAAAATTTTACATCAATCATCAACCCTCAACAAGGGAGTTACATCAATCTGATCTTTTAAACATTAGATACAATGTAAAATACATGAATATTTACAAATAAATTTTTATATTATATTTTTTCAGTGGTCTGAGGATGTTGACATGTATATGACTTACAGAAAATGATTTCTTCTGAACTTCAACTCACTAAATTATTTATCATGCCTGCTACTTAAAATCATTATACAATGAGTGGTGAGCTTCACAAGCTCAATGAATTAAATTGACTAAAAGTATTCAGTTTGCATAATAGCCCTTTTATATTTAATCATTTATATTTCACATAACTTGATGATAACTTTCTACTCTCACTACACATGTCATAAGATTCATTCTCTATTAATCTCTTCTTCTAGTTCATTGGTTCACCTTAAAACTATAAATTATCTCATAATTACCTCGTAATGAGGTTTACATCATAAAGTCCACCATTTAGATGGTTCTTATCATTCCCTGTTTCTTTCTCACCATAATCGTCTCTCTATGAGACCAATTCATCTATAACAATTTCATAATAACACACCACACATCAACATTTCAATGATGCAAGCAATAATTAAAACAGATGCAATGCATGAATTATTATTATGGGAACGTCTTCCCACATGTCGACATGTTTTTATTATCTTAGATCGGCCCCTTCTCGATTCTTTTCTTTACAGCTTGTCCTGGCTATCACAGAATTTATTTCCATCATATACTGACTGTCACAATTTTTCAATTAAACCGGCCCCTTCCCGGTTCTTTTCTTTTATTTAATGCATATGCATATGAACAATAATATAATATAAAAAACAATAATTCAAATATTTTTATTCTCATATGCTTTCCCGGTTCTTTTATTCTCATTCAGATGTATACTAAAACTGATATGAATATACATATAAATAATAAAATAAAAACAAACATGTATTCAGACTAGCTATCTTGATTTTTCTCTAATTATATAAAAAAATTCTACTAAATTCCTCTCATCCCAAATCACATCAAATCATCCATCAAACCTGTCAATATCCACTAAATTTCATCCCAAATCATATCAAATCATCCATCAAAACTTGTCAAGATCTACTAAATTTCGTCTCCTTATAATTCGTATCAAAATATCAACCAAAATTCGTCAAGAATTTATTTATCACCATCATTATTAAATCAACTTATCATTATAATAATATTTCTTTTCACATAATAATTTTTCACGTGTCCAATATTTATACCATACCTATCAACCAAATATTTATCTATCACCAAAACATAAGCTAATAATTTATTTTAATATTACCACTAGATATTTCAAAAAATTTATTTATATTATTTAAAGTAAATTCAACTCACTACATAGCACTTAAAGCTACCCGTGGATCATTTTCTTGCCTTTCTCGTTCCTCTCAGAAATTCCCTTGGTTGTAGATCGTCAACACCTAACATCATATTTATATTAAATTTATAATTTAATCTTCAATTCGTTATAAATCACACCCTTTGAAAATTATCACTTTGAATTTGGAGAATTTCATGTATGCTAAAAATTCAAAAATAAACACTACATTATTACCTTCTATTTTTATGATAGTTTCTCGTGATTCTCTATAAAATTTCGCAATAAATCCCTTCAAAATTTTGCTATTTTAACATTTCTTTTTGTCCCAAGTGTTTAAAGAAGTAAAGTAAATGAAAGAAAAAAAAACAAAAAGATATGTATTCTACCTATATATAAGTGGCAGCCCCAACACCATTTTGTACTCAGTATTTACAAAGCTTCCACATTTTTTAAACGTGGAAGACATGCACACCAATTGTCTTACTTTGGAAGCAGGTGGCTGCCTGTTTTTGGTTTAATTAAAAAAAAATTTAAGAAAACATTTTTTTCTTTTTTCTTTTTCTGGACGTCCACGTTTCAATTTTTTTTTTTGTAATTACGTCCCAAAGCGTCCATTTTTTTAAATTATTTTGTTTAATATTAAATCATTCGCGTATATATATTATTTTAATTTCATGTTATATTTATTAAATTACTTCTTTACCCTTACTTTACGTATATAGGTATTACATGTGTATCCAAAAAAGGATCCAACACATTTTCTACTTACGGGAAGCACCACCATCCCCACTTTTTTAAAAACTCACACTGACGCATTAGAGTGTCCTCGGAGGCATCACTTCCGACGACTCCCTAGTTCACCCCTATTTTCTTATGCAGACCCCCCTGAAGCACCAGCCTCCAACTCAGCAGCATGTTTTTGGCAACAACACATGTCAACCTAAATATTGTTATATCCAACTTTCAACACGATACGAGCATTACACGCGAACACGAATCACTACCCTAATGACCTTAACAGCCAGCTCAATACTAAAGTAATGAATACTCAAGTTTATAGCCATAATCAAGTCATCCTTCAAACTTCACAGCTCGGCACAAACATCGGATTTGATGCAAATACCTCTTAAACTACCTTTTATCCTCTTTTACACAAATGGGAAAAGTGAATCACTTTAAACAGTTTGGTGTTCGGTGGTTATCGAACTTGAGTCATCAGATTTGGGCTCAGGTTTGAGCTCAAATAGAGTTGTTTGTTATCGAACTTGAGCTCAAGTCTAATTTTTAAGCTCGATTTGAATTCGAGCTTGTTAATTTTAAGTCGAGTCGAGCTCGAATACCGTAGTATTCTGGCTTGGCTCGGCTCGGCTTGAGTGCACCCCTAGTTATCTATAAGTTATTACTTTAAAAATAAATAGTATCGATACATGGCTAATCAAAACGTACAACAATTTTTAACAATTTGACTGCAATGAACTTCAATTAATAATTATGAAAATTTGAATGATAATTGTGACGTTTGGTGCTGATTTTAATTCAGTTTAAATCCAGTTTTTTTATTTTGAAAAGTTTTAAAATATTGAATTTAAGTTGAATTAAATCCAACACCAAACACAGGCGTTATATTTAAATAATAATTAAAGCAAAAAATTTATTTTTTTTACATTATGTAATATATTTTTATTAATAAATTCTACGTTACTTAAAATGATTGATCGTTACTCATTCCTGCTAAAAATATATGGGTGGAATATAAAAACTGAATTGCATTATCTAATTTTAGAAATTTTGATTCAATGAAACTACAAAATCAAAGAACTTTATTGATAATTATAGAAAACTATAATAATAATTAATAAAAAATAAATTTAAAATATTTAATTATTATATGATAATCATTAAAAAATTTAATTTCATAATAACTTTCTTGAATACTAAAGATAAGGATCCCTAATTTTAGAGGTGGATGACAAGACATGAGCCCCAATTATACATTAATTGACAAATTTGTCCTGATGAGCCGGGTCCTGTAGAATCTATGGACGCCCCGACAAATCATTATCATTTTCCCCACATTTAACATGAAGTAAATCTAAAATTTCTCAAGAATCGAACAAGTGAAAAACAGGAAGTGCTCACAACAAAGGGAAAAATCTAGTGAAGACCAGCTGGATCGGTCAAACCAATAACATATTACCACGTGCTCCATACATAGATGTTGATGACAAGTCCAATTTAGGGACTGAAGGTGTACGGTGTTCCTGCAAGCAGAACCAGCTACGCGTTTGCATGATTATTCTTTGTGAAGCGTGTTCCTCAGTGAGCATATTTTTCATTTCAATTTTCAATTTTGAACGATTTTAATTTTAATTTTTAATTTCAAACAATTAAAAGTAATAAAAAATTATATTATTTTTTACGTATTGAGAAAAACTTGCCTCATTGAGATACCTAAATATTGATTCTTTGGATTAATTAAACATCATAAACGTGTTGCATAGTATAATAAGTATATTCTTTGTTTCATGGTTACATTAGCTTTGAAATTTTCTTTCAATCTCTCTCATTTGAGTTGCAGCCCATAACGACTCCTCGAAATAAATTGTTATTTTGGGCGACATTTTCTTCTGATGCTTGCTTGTTGAACAGCAATAGCGAGCACATTCCCACGTTCTTGTCAATCAAAAGTTAGAAAAAGTGTCACATTACATCACTATACATTTCACAAGTCGTGCCTTACTAGTATTATTCTGCTACCAAACAAAGCCAATAAGATTTTACATCTCAACAGTTGTGTAATGCACAACGCGGAAGCTTTAAATGTGTCACAAACGACACACTGGTATGGCAAAAAAGAGAGCTAATAAAAAAGTAATTAAGCATTGGATCTCATTTTGCTTGGATTAACAGATTAACAGAAAATTATACGGTGTCTTGGCTTAAAATTGAACACAGAAAAAATGATATATTTTGTGATAATTTAACTATATTTGATGATAAATTCGTATATTAGATGGTAATAACTCATATTACCACCACTATAACCTAAATTTACAACAACAAATGTAATTTTTCTTGTGCTTGCTTTAAGTTTACTCATATCATCATCATATCCTTCTTTTTTTTCTTTTTCTTTTTTTTTCTTTTTTTTTTTTTTTTTTTTTTTTACGTTTGGGAGAGTTTATGAAATTATTTATGTTTTTAATAAACAAATTTTAGGTCAAACATCCTAAAACAATTTATAAAATGAATTTTGTTTTAGAAAAAAAAAAACTAAATTTGTGTCAGAATTGTTGTCATTGTTATTTTACCAAATGCTGATGCCCAAAAAGATTATAAAGGATACTCTATCTTTCTTGGCTTTCAACGAGGAGTTGCTTGAGAGCTTTGTTGCACGAGTACATCTAATGTGTATGAGCACTTGCAAGAGAAGTCTTTCGGAGCGTTGTGCTTCGGGGACCCTCCAATGATTAAGTCACTAGGGAAATTTGAGAATAGGTAGGGAGTGAATTTAGAATGATACCGATGTATGGCAATGTAAAGGAATTATCTTGGTTCCCCTTGTGTTTATTCCCTGCTATCTGGGTTTTTCTTAGGTTTCTTCTTCTCTTTCTCTTCTTTATTTTGTATGGTTATGTCTTGATCTTTGGGTTTCTAGTTGTGTCAAGTTCGTCTTGCATGTTGGAACCCCTTTAAATAGGTGCTATGGCCTTCATCTTTGGGACTCCGAAATAGGATACAACTGGGATGTGACATCTAAGCATTGAGCCGCATGGGAAATGGTCTCGGTCTATTGTGAGAGGACTTTTGCCTGTTGTGAGGAGACCTATGCTCGAGGGAAACAACCTTTGCTTATGAGTTCTTGTTGTAAATTTTTCTAAACGAGAACATAATATGAGAATCAAGACTTAGAGACATGAATTAATCAATGTCTTTAAGGCTTTATTCATCCCAACTTGTATAAGTAAGTTTGCTATGGGTTACAGATGAATGGTCCTCTAGGATACAACAAAGTCTCAAACTTGAAGTCTGTAGACAGCAAAATCTGAAGAACTTCTGATTTATTTCTGCTTTGAAATACTGAAATATTATGGCAGAATTTTTGAGAGAAAAAGAGAAAAGAAAGAATGAAAAATGAATTATATTCTGAAGTGGGGATTGATGGGTATTTATAGGTATAGAAACACCTCTTCAAATAGTTCTGGAAAGTCATGTTTTTCCAATTGAAAATTCATGATTTTTCTAGATTTAATGAGAGTCATATGATCATGTGTGTTAGTTTTTAACAGACCAGATCGTGTCTGTTTAAAAAAATATATTTACAAAATCTGACACATTTTTGTTTAAATTACAACCTTTAGATTTAAATCACACATTTCTGTTTATATCACAACCTTTAGATTTAAACTAATACATTTTGGGTTTTCAAACAACCCTTTAATATCATTTTAAATGATTTTTTTTAACAATCCTTCACTTGTTTGAAAAACCAATTTTGAAAAAAATACTGCCACAATATCTCTGAGTCTTGTATGCATAAAGTAGGTATCTTTCGATTTAAAACTTTCTATTAATGTAAACAACTCAAAGTCATGTCGAAATGATTGGTGTCCTTTAAATTAAACTAACATTCCTATGTGATACGACTGGAGCCACCACACACATACAATTCTTTTATTTCGGTGAGAATTTATTTTCACTTAGAACTATTATGACCATGTGCTATACCCTAGTTTCATGAAACTCAAGAAAACAAACCATAACTCTCTATAACTAGTGGCACCACTCCTTCGTTCATATAGGTGAAGTTCCTTTTGCGCTTCCGTTACTAGAACACATTTTATAACTTCAGTAAGAGCTTAACTCATTCTCTAAAATGTAACAGACGATATTATCTTTCTCAATTATGGACCAACTTTGTGACAATATCAACAGTCAATCACAATAACTTGTTATTACCCATCAAAATCTAGGACTAGTGGTCTACTAGCATTAGGTTGGGTTGCCATCACTACCGACTTTTAAATGGTTTAAGCCCATCTCTCTAGTTGTGTTGCTTACTAGGTCTCTTGCGAGTGCCTTAGTAAGTGGATTAATCAAGTTCTTACTAGACTTTACTTAGACAATTGTAATGATACCATCTTGTATCAATTGTCTCACATACTCATGTCTAAGATTGATATGTCTAGACTTACTATTTAAGGTATCTCTCACAAAACTTCATTATCATAAAGTATATATTTTAAATGCATAGGATATGGCCACAAAATTTGTTTCCAACAAAAAATTTCTAATTAATCCATTCAACATTTTTTTCTCATTTACTATCGAGGCAATTAATTCAGATTTCATTGTCTGTGTTTCTTACTTTTTAAAGAGATATCACCTCCTCTTGGGTATTTTATATCTTTCACTCTCATCATCTCACTAGTATCGATGTATCCTCTTGATACAACTGGATTACCATGACACAGCCTGTTCAAATCAAATCTATGATTTCTTCTAGGTAACCAAAGATTCTACTAAATTTGTATATTCTTATAATGTACTATGAAGTGCATAAAGCATAACTCCCATTAAGCTTTCTCACTTTAATTTCCATAAAGTGTATTTCTTGATTTCACTTATATCAACCATATAAGTTTCAAGATTTTAACAAATTTTCGCATATATTAATGGTATTCTATAATATAATTAATACCCCAACATTTAAAATATATATATAATTAGATTAACAACAATGAAAAATTAAGTATTTCATTGTTAAACAACGAAATGACCCCCATATTTCTATTACGTGTGTTATTTTTGAATACATAAGTTACTACTTAATGTAGCCATAAACAAATATGCTTGAGGAATTAAATCATACAAACGAAGCCCAGTTTTGATATTGAATATCAAAATTCTACACCCACATCTTTATCAGAACAAAGACTCCCGCATCTTTAAGATACACATACAATAGCACTCATGCAATTGCACTCATGGTGATCACAATGTTCGGGTTATATGGCGTCCTCACTCGCTACTTCTAGAATGCCATTTTTCACGTGTCACATCTACAATTAATTCTTCTTACAAATGTATCAATTGATCATGTGAGTTTTCTATACGCAAACCAAAACAACCTCTATCATTGTACTTCAACACAATGTTACTCACATTCATATTATAAAAACATACACACAAACGAAGAAATTTATTAACTTCATGTTTATTATACGGAATAGTAACATCTCATGCAAAATACTGTCATTAAAACATTATTTTTTACTTATAAATCTAGAGATATTATATCATTCCCACTAGACAGATATATAACCATACATTTTAAAGTCAAAAATTTATTTGACAACAACTCATGTACACAAATAAGTATAACAATAAATGTTTATAGTGACTTTTATTATAAATTTATAATAAATCTCAATTTAATATCTCATGTAAATTTATAGTGTCACTAAATAATTTAATCAACCAAATAATATTAAATTATAAATTTAAATGCATACAGGCCAAGTGGCCTCACAACTTTAACAAATTAAACTAAACGAATTGACATATTATTGTCATCCTCAAATGTATTCCACATCCGCTTTCGTTTTCAAAATAATTAAATTTGCATACTACTGCATACAAATGCAAATTATTTTTCCCTTTATTCTTTCCTGCAGTCTTCTTAAATTTTCCTCCAGCTTTCACTTGTAAAGTATGTTTTTTAGTTTTGCTTGCCTCCACATGATGCACTTTAGGATCACTTTGAACATTACTACTTTTGTCCCATAAACGCGACTCTTCTTCAATACGAAGAAGTATTTTTTTTTTAATTTTTTCTAAAGTGTAGTCTTTAGATTTGTGTAACAATCTTTTTCTATAATCCTTCCAAGAAGGGAAAAGTTTAGCTATAATAGCCCCCACTTGAAATGATTCAGGCAAAACAATTTTTAAAGCTCAGAGTTTATTGACAATAATTTGTAATTCGTACACTTATTCTAAGATATGTTTATTGCCAAACATTTTGAAATCAAAGTATTTGGAAACTAAATACTTATTCGTACCTTCTTCTTTCGCTTTGTATTTGTACTCAAAAGAATTTCAAATATCACGAGCTGATTTGATATTTGTGAACAAATCATACAAGCGATCTGATAACGTGTTCAAAATATGCCCATGACACAACAACTTGTCCTTCTCTCTTTTTTTTTCTTCTTTCTTTCTGTAGTTGTTCGATCATTGTTGTTTAAGGCTGCTCTCCATTCTTAGGTACTGGATCATCAAGAATGGGCTGCAGATTCAGATCCAGTATATAGGAAATTTTCAATGCAGTAAGCAAGCATATAATTTTATCTTGCCACCGGCTGAAATTATTTCCATCGAGTCTATCTAAATTGACAAAATCTTGATTCATCACCTTGAATGATTCTTTCTCCATTTTGTTAAACATAAATAAAGCCTTAAAATTGTTGTAAAGTTTCTAAACGAGATAAGAACATGATAATCAAAACTTTGAGGTGTGACTGTTTTTTAAGACTTTATTCATCCCCACTCATATAAATAAGTTTGCTATAGGTTATAGATGAATAGTCTTTCAGTATATAATTAAGTCTCAAACTTCAGTCTGCAAAGAACAAAATTTGAAAGGGATAGAGAAAGAAATGCAAAATGTGCAGTGACCATTTCAGCTTTGTAATTTATTTTGGTGGTTTTTTTTTTTTTTTTTTTGAGAGGGTAATTTATTTTGGCGATTTGGTCAACTGCGTGGTTAATAAATTATAAATACCAGCGCAGGAAAAGGCAGAGTTGACATCGAAATTAAAGTTGTGAAACAAAAAATTAAGTGCAAAGTGTGCAGTGACGTTAATTTCAAATAGTGGCATCAGTTTATAGACGTTAATCGGGCTAGCCGTTGGCACTTCGCAGTCATTTTAGGTTGACTACAGATAAAATAAGAGCCCATTTTTCTAAACCAAACTCCTTCCACGATTTCTTCCTCTCTCTAGCCGTTGGGTGGTCAGTGGTCAAGCTTCCTTCACCTCGGTGACTTTTGAGTCTTAGACTGAGTCCTCCAATAAACTTTTGAGTCTTTAAGCTTTAAATAAAAGTAGTCTTTGTGTTTGTGGCGTACTCGTTATAGTTTCAGGTGGAACATCAGCTGTAACTGGGACTGCACTATGCAGGGTATCAATTATTTCATAAGTTTTAGATGTCAAGAAAATAAAGAAAAACTTTTATAAGTTCTAGATTTCATAAGTTTTTTAAGCTTTAAATAAAATATAGTCTTTTTGTTTGAAGTAAACTTTTAATAATTTTGGATAGAATATAAGTTGCAAATGGGAATATAGAAAGATGAAGGTCTGTCGAAACAAGATATAAAAAGAATTTGTTGGCCGTAGTTGCTTGCTTGCTTGCCATTTTCTGTTTGGACTGTTTTTAATTTTATTTGTTGTGATTCCTTAGAGACGAAGTTTTATACAATGAAAGGATGTTCTAGTGAAATGGAGAACGTGGATGTGGACCGAGAATCTGTCTCAAGTACAAAACCAAAGGGGAAATAGAATGCTCACAAAATACTGTGGGGACTAATAGCATGCACTTTGACACACTGCACAACTTGATGTAACAAAACGTACCCTGCTAAGAGCATGAATTGTCTTCTAATGATATTGTAAAGAATGTATTTATGGGCAGTCTAATACCCTAGACCGTGTCTTTTAGGGAGAGGCCCATGGCATCACGCACGCACAATTCCTTTTTCAAAATTCCTTTTTCAAGTCCTGTTGCAATAGTACGATTATTTTTTACGTGCCATAAATGACTTATAAATAAGAGAAATTTTAAAACAAAATGAGAAGTAACTAATCAATTTATCAGAGAGATATAATTGATTGCATTGATCTCAGTAGCTATGCTATCCACATGTGTCGCAAGCTTTGCTTAACGAGCTTCTTGACATGTGTGGGTCTGTGATGAAAGTGTGACCCTAGTATCTTGTGAAGGTCAAAGTTTATCGGAGAAACATCCTTAAAAACCTCGTGTTTCATCTTTCAATCTAAGTCTTTTGAGGCATATTCCTTTCTTCCAGTGCTACTTACCATGATAAGAATTAAGAAGACATGAAAAAAGGTGAGATTCTATACAGCATCCGCTATTAGTGCTTGTGGCACAAAACAAATCTTAGGATTGCATTATTAGATGGAAGAAAATAATCTTTTTGCTGAATTCCATACCAAAAAACAAGGAAACTCAATTTTTAACATTATATCTTCTCCGCATAAATCATTGATTTCGTGTTTAACTTCAAGCCAATAACAACGTCACACCACATTTAAGGGGCACGCTCATATGACAAAGACTTAGAAACATTTTGCACCGTTGGGGTCAACTTAGCCTTTTTTGGGTCTGAAGGATTGATTTTACACGAAAAGAAGCAGCTCTTTGATTTCTTTATATATTTGTTCTTCTCTTTTTACTTCTTTATTTTGAATCTTTTTGCTTCTTGCCTTACCGGTTAAGTTATACTGTCGGCAGTGTTGGTATTCTCATATTTTTTTATAAAATTGGACTATATAACTGGGGGCAGTTTTCTCTCTCTTTTTTCTTTTCTTGTGTGAGTGAGGTTTGTTTTTTCGTTTCTCGTAAAATTACAAACAATTTTATCAATTAAATTACTTAACATCAATTTTCTCTTTTCTATTCATGTTTATATTTTCACTATCAACCGATGAATTCATAAGAGTATCGAACACAAAAAAAATATCACAAACATTTTTAATTATTGATAAAAAGCGAAAGCAATAAATTATTTTTTCTTTCTACCAATGATTAAAAATATTTATAGTATATATTTTTATCGTATGTACGACACTCTTAAGAATTCTTTCATCAATAAATTACTTTTGGCACAAAACAATGAAGTGTGAAACTGTTTCGCTAACTTATTGGGCTGGTCCATGTTATCTATGTGTCTTATAAAAAATTCATGAAACTTGTGAATGTCAATTTTAGTGTCTCTCTCTCCCTGTTTTTTTAAGTTAGCTTTGCAAAGCAGGGTAGAGTTCAGCCTAGTTGGGAAGGGCTAGCTCAAACCTCGATGCATTAAACTTTCCTGGGTTGAAACTGAACCCATTGCAAATTCTTAACCCAGCCCGCTTGAGGAAATTTGGGAGCACACATGGCACACCAACACAAGATATGTTTAGTTTATTTTAGAAAATAAAAGCAAGGTTAATAAACAGACATTAAAGCTAAAAAGCAGCAGGAAAGGCTACAAAGCCTGAGAGAGGAAGAAACTAATTCATTGATTTTTTCTCAACTGTTCATACAAGAGCAACTTATATAGGAAGGCTGGAACTATGTAGATCCAGCTCATCCAGAAAATAAAAGAGAAAATAACAAAAATAACAAAATTCCACTAACTTGTAACAAACTAATAAACTCTGCATAATTCTCACTCAGCCACTTGGTTGTTAGTTTTCACAATATATTTTTTCATCATTTTAATACTCCCCCTCAAGATGGGATGTATATGTTGCACATTCCCATCTTGTCTATAAGAGAATTGAATTGAGCAGGAAAGAGAGCTTTGGTAAGCACATCAGCTAGCTGATGTTGTGTAGCAACATGCAGAGTTTTAAGCATACCTGTTTGAATCTTTTCTCTCATAATATGACAATCTATTTCTATGTGTTTAGTACGCTCGTGGAAGACTGGGTTTGCTGCAATGTGTAGAGCAGTTTGGTTGTCACAGTACAGCAAAGCAGGTTGTGTGTGTGAAACACCTAAATCTTTGAGCTATGCAATCAGCCATGTTAGTTCACAAGTCATAAAAGCCATTGCTCGATACTCCATTTCAACTGAGGATCTTGAAACTGTCATTTGCTTCTTTGATTTCCATGATATCAAGGAATCTCCAAGAAATATGCAAAAACCAGTAACTGATTTTCTAGAATCAGGGCATGCTGCCCAATTAGAATCTGAGAATGCTTTTCATTGAAGAGAAGAGGCAAAAGCTTTAAGTTGAAGAGGTGAAGAAGCTGAGAAGAAAAGACCTTTGCTTGGTGATCCTTTAATATACTGAAGATTCCTGTAGACTGCTTGCAAATGGGGTCTCCTTGGCTGACTTAGGAACTGACTTAGTTTATTTACTGAGTAAGTTAAGTCCAGCCTGGTGATGGTAAGGTAAATGAGCTTCCATATAAGTCTTCTGTACATGCTGGGATCAGTCAATAGCTCTCCATCATCTTGAGAAACTGGTATATTCGGTTGCATTGGAGTTTTGGCAGGTTTGCATCCTAAATAGCCTATTTCAGATAGGAGTTCAAGAACATATTTTCTCTGGTTTATCAAGATACCTTTAGCTGATCTAGCTACTTCAAGTCCTAGAAAATACCTGAGATTTCCTAGATCCTTTAACTTGAATCTATTGTTGAGAGAATTCTTCAAATTATCAGCAGCAATCTTGTTGTTACTAGCAACTATTATGTCATCAACATATACTAACAAGGCAATAAAATCATTTCCTGCTGTCTTGATGAATAATGAGTGATCTGGATGTGATTGCCGGAAACTTTCAGATATTAAAACACCAGAAAATTTTGCAAACCATTGCCTAGATGCTTGTCTCAAGCCATAGATAGATTTGTGTAACTTACAAACTGTGTTGGCATGTAATAAAGTCTCCCTCTCATGGTGATAACCAGGAGGAAGATGCATGAAAACTTCTTCAGACAGATCACCGTGCAAAAATGCATTATTGACATCAAGGTGAGTCAAATGCCAATTGTAAATGGATGCAAGAGAGAGTAATACCTTGACAGTGACCATCTTGGCAACAGATGAAAAAGTATCAAAAAAATCAACACCTTCTTGCTGTGTGAACCTTTTGGCAACAAGTCGTGCTTTGTACCTTTCGATAAAACCATCAGCATGATATTTAACATGATAAATCCATTTGCAACCAACTGATGTTTTGCCAGGTGGTAAAGAACATAAAGACCAGGTATTATTGGACTCTAAAGCTTGCAGTTCAGCTCTCATAGCATTCTGCCATTCGGGTACAGCAACTGCCTCAGCATATGTTGTTGGTTCTGTGATGCTGGAAATGGAAATAGAAAATGCACGAAAAGAAAGGGAAAGTTTATTGTAAGAGATGGCATCGGACAAGGGGTAAGGAGTGGAATTGGATACGTTGAAATGAGAAGTAGGAGAAGCCAAATAATAGTGATAATCAGAGAGATATTTTGGTGGCTGGGATACTCTAGAAGACCTAGTAGTTGTGTGGGAGGTAGTATGAAGTGAAGTATCATGTGAGGAAGAGTCATGGCTGTTAGGATGTGAAGTCGAATTATCAAAAGAAGAGGAAGGGGTAGAAACTGGTACAACAAGCAACATTTTTCAGAAAAAAAATCTGAAACAACAGAGTTATTGTTCTGAGTTAACTTGAAAGGAAACACAGATTCTTGGAAGATAACGTTTCGGGAGATAAAGATTCGGTTGGTCTCTAAGTCTAGAATTTTGTAACCTTTGTAACCAAAAGGATATCCTAGAAAAATATAAGGTAAAGCTCGAGGAGAGAATTTGTGACAGGTGTTAAGAAGAGTTGAGCTATAACAAAGACATCCGAAAGATTTGAGATGGAAGTAAGATGGTGATTTATGATGAAGTAGCTCAAAAGGAGTTTTGTTGTTTAGTAATGGTGATGGAATTTGATTTATAAGGTAAACCGAAGTAAGCACACAATCCCCTCAATATCCTATAGGTATGTTGGATTGGAAATATAAGGCCCGAGCTACATTGAGGATATGCTGGTGTTTACGCTCAACAACAGAATTTTGTTGAGGAGTTTCAACACATGAATAAAAATGAAGCACGCCAAGTTGGGTGAAGAGATCGGGCAGGTTTAATTCAGAGGCATTATCACTGTGAATTGATTTAATTGTGAGACCAAACTGGGTTTTAACCATCGAGAAAAATTATGGGAAGATGGTATTGACATCAGATTTAGCACATAAAAGATGAACCCATGTATTCCTTGTACAATCATCAACGATTGTCAAAAAATAACGTAAGCCATCATGTGTGGGGATATGAAATGGTCCCCAAATATCACAGTGTATGAGATCAAAGGGAGAAGGAGATAAGTTGTTATAGCAATCAAATGGTAGACGTTTCTATTTTGCTAGAGGGCAGATTGAACAAGAAAGATTGGTATTGCTATTATTTTGCAACTGTAAATGAGATTTCAATACATGGAGTTTGACATTTGAGGGGTGGCCTAATCTGTAATGCGACAATTTATTTACATAGGAAGAATTGTTGTTATCAACAGCAATTACAGAGGAAACAGAACGAAAAACTGAGCTATCTAAGAGGTAAAGGTTGCCTTAACGTCTACCCATCCCAATCATCTTCCCCTGTGAATGGTCCTGGATAAAGTAAAAACGAGCAGTAAAATTAAAGGAAAAACGATTAGTTTGAGTTAAGGCACTAATGGAGATAAGATTAAATTGGAATGTTGGAATGTAGAGAACATGTTCAAACACAAGGTGGGGCGACAGCTGTACGGTGCCAATTCCAGTGATTGGTATTTTTGTACCAGTGGGCAAAGTGACAGAGTTGGAAGAAAATGAATGAATGGAGTGAAACATGGAGGAATTAGTGCAAACATGGTGGGTTGCCCCTGAATCTAAAATCCAAATGCTAGGATGAGGTGTGGATGATGAATAAGAGAAAGAAAGAATACCAGTGAAGTTGGAAATGGATTGCTTAGGCGGGTTGTCGGCACCGAGTGAGGCAGAGGAGCCACTTGAGCTGTGCAAACTTAAGAGAGCCAATAACTGATTGTATTGGTCATGAGTGAGAGACGGTGGAGATGCAGAATTTGCTGGAGAAGATGAAGAACCATCTGTGAGAGCCAATTGGTTTGTGTGAGGACTATTGGGTAACATCTGATTTGGGCGAGAACCATTGGGCCTGAAGTTTGGCCTATTTTTGAATCCAGGCGGATACCCATGGATTTTGTAGCACCAATCAACTGTGTGGCCCAAGATGTTGCAATGGGTATAGAGTGGTCGATTCTTTCTTGATCGAGAGGAATTAGGAGGAGAAGAAGCTCGGGACACCGCTTGAAATTTGGAAGAAACAGAAGCTGTGAATGCTGGAGAATTGGAGGTGGTAAGAGAACGTTGTCGTTCTTCTTGAACAACCAGGGAAAAAACTTTGTTCAGCGGAGGAATTGGTTCCATCAGCAGGATTTGAGCTCGAATCGGAGCGAAAGATTCATTCAAACCCATCAGAAATTGCATCACAGATTCTCGTTGTTGATCATTCATATAAACACGCATTCCACCGCAATTGCAAACTAGTATCACCTTGAATTCTCGAAGTTCATCCCACAAGGTTTTCAGTCGAGTATAGTAAGTATTGACATCAGCCGATCCCTGAGTGTGAGCAAGAATTTTTTGTTTGAGTTCAAAAATTCGAGGACCACTGCCCTAGTGAAATCGTTCGTATAGATCATTCCACATTTTGATGGCTGTTTCATGGTAGAGGATGCTCTTTACAATTTCTTTGCAGACAGAGTTGGAGAGCCAAGATATGACTATGCTGTTGCAGCGAGACCAAGGACCAGCAAGGAGATCTGTTGCAACCGGACGTGGGATGGTTCCATCGATAAACCCAAGTTTGTTCTTAGCATTTAGAGCTGTAACCATTGATCGGCGCCAATAGTGATAATTTGAACCAGATCTAGTAAGTGAAAGAGAAACCAGAGAGAGTCATGGATGATCACCATTGTGAAGAAAATAGGGACTACTATTATCTTCCATGGGAGATTGAAAAGAGGGCCGAGTCTGTTTGCCTTTAGCCATGCTCAGAAGGGGGAAACAGCGGAACAAAAAAGCTCTGATACCATTTTAGAAAATAAAAGCAAGGCTAATAAACAGACATTAAAGCTAGAAAGCAGCAGGAAAGGCTACAAAGCCTGAGAGAGGAAGAAACTAATTCATTGATCTGTTTTCTCAACTGTTCATACAAAAGCAACTTATATAGGAAGGCTGGAACAATGTAAAAGATCCAGCTCATCCAAAAAATAAAAGAGAAAATAACAAAAATAACAAAATTCCACTAACTTGTAACAAACTAACAAACTCTGCATAATTCTCACTCAGCCACTTGGTTGTTAGTTTTCACAATATATTTCTTCATCATTTTAATAGTTTAGTTTGGTTTTCTGTAAAATGAAAAGTGATGGTTGCTACTTCGGTGCCTTTTGATTTCATAGTGGAACCTATATAAACAAGCTTTGGGCTGCGTTCACGTCCAGATTAATGGCATTAGATTTTAAAAAAAGCCCAATCTTGACCCAGATCTACTATCTTCTGGGCTAACAATGGTAAAATGGTTTAGTAATTCAATAGCAATTAGCGAGTTTCACACATGCCATTTTGCCATCATATTTCCTTTTTATCCCCAAGCAAAAAGTAACCAATTCTAGGAGCTCTTACTCGTTAAGAATGTGTTTGGAATTGCTAAATATTATAAATTTTTTGGAATTTATTTGTAATTATAAACTTGTAATGTTTGGGAAAAAAAATCTATAGAATATTTACTAAAGAATTGAGGTAACTTGTTGCAAATTCTATCAAAATTTACAGAATTTACAAATGAATTCCACAAATGAAGAATAAAAAGTTATGTTGACCAAGATATTCTCACTTTCCATTTCTTCTTCTCTTTTCTCCTCTTTTGAATTTTTCATTTATTCCAAATATTTTAAACATAAGAATTCTACAAATTAACAAAATAAAACCAAATATAAATTTTTTGATAAAAACAATTTTGAGATAAAATATTTATAAAAAAAATTATTAAAATTATCATAATCATTTATATATATTTTAATATTAAATATACTTTAATCATCATGAAAAGTAATATCCAGTTAAAATTTTGATTCTTAAAATAAATTCATTTTGAGGCTTCTTGATAGTAGAAATTGATGTTTTTGGATGAATCGTAAGTTTTTAAAAAAAGTTGATATATTAATGTCATTTCAACAAATTTGAAAGTAGTACAGTGTAATTTGCAATATTTTCACTACTTAACTTTTTTTAGAGTTTGGATTTAATTTGATTTATATGGTTGTTTTATGTAGATTGAAGGCTATGATTGTGTTGATTTTGATTTTAGTAGTAGACCTTTCTTTTTTGGATTTAGTTGTCAATCTTGATTTGATTTAATTTACACGATTGATCTGAATGTTTATTTATTTTTCTTTGATCATAAGTTGTTAACCATCAAACTGTTACCAACACTAATATAGACAAGCATAACACAACATTCAAAGAGAATGAATCTCAAAACAATACAGAAAATTACACATATCAAGAGCAAAGAATAGAGCATACAGGTGTGCAACACATGAATGGGAATACATGAAAAGATCTCCACATTTATGCAGCAGCACATGCACATGGTTAATGACTCAGATCCCCACATCCACCAAACCCACTGATGTTGCAAGCTCATATTGTCCCATAAGCAGCTAGCTATGTATATGTTAATCACGGTAAAATCGAGACTGAATCGGATTCGAGTAATTTGATTTTAAATGAATAGTTCGAACACGAATTTAATAAATTTAACAAAAATTTAAATTCAATAATAAATAAACTTATTTAAATTCATTTAAATCTAATTATTAAATTATTCATTCAAACTTAAATTTAAATTATAATTTTAACAAATAAAAAAATTAAATAAATATTAATCCGACTTCAATAAATTACTGCTCAAAAGTCTGAAATAAATTATTACAAATCAGTTAGGTAAGCTATTCAATCTCAATTAAAGTTTTAAAATCTAATTTTGACTTACATCGAGTTCAAATAACCCGACTAGATTCTGACCCTAATTAATTAATTTCTTCACGTATTACTAAAAATTAAAGTAGGAACAGCGTTTTATTTTCTTGTTAGAAGAAGTAAGATGAGTCTTTTAACTTCTTATTGCCAACTAAAACAGCTCATTGGTTACAATTACATGAACAAAATTGAAAGTTTTTTTTAAAATTAAAATTAAAATAAAAAAGAAGAAGATGAAGAACCGAAGAAGCAAAAGGGTGGAGAAATAGTTGTAGTTATTCTTAATTTCTTATTGATATTCTCTGGGAACTAAAAAAAACTACTTAAATTAATCTTTTGATTAATCTGCATGAAAATCACCTTCTTCACCCAAATCAATCAACAAAACCCACCTTTTACCTAACCCGACAGACAATCTCGGAACTCAACTTCCCTGCATCACGGGGCATCAAGTGACCCTGCGCCATGACAATGGACTTGTAGATCTCGACTATCATCTTCTCATCATACTCTTTCAGTGGGCCCCTTCCGAATCCACCAGTCCCGTCTCCCACGGCCCCACCGTACCCAGTGCTCATCACCCGCGAATTGGCCAATCGCATCATCATTTTCACGTACGCGTCACGTAGCCAAACCAAAAACCTCTTCGGAGACGACGCCCTTTTAAGGAAGCTAAGCTTTGGTGCTACCTTGATCCGCCAGAACCGCCTTCTCCGGGTCGAACCCATCTGGACCCGATTCGTACGTCTCCGACCCGACCCATTTAGCTTCTCGTACCCTCTTTTCCTCCTCCAGTACCCTTTACTCGCAATGTCCATTATTGTGCTGTGGCTTCTTTAGCTCTCCTTTCTCTCTTTAATTTCCCTCTGCAAGAAAATAATTATAGAAGAGAAAAAAACATGAAAAGAGAAAGAGGGTGGTGGGCGAGAGTAAATGATGTTTGAATTTATATAGACAAAATTCATGGTGTATGTTTATAATATGGTGGTGACCATAAATGAGAAATGCTAGTACGTACTGGCACCTCTCACGGGTTTCGCTGTCCATATTCAATGTGTAGTGACATGTCACATGCCTCACACAGACGATCATGACCGTTGGATCATCTATCCTGATGATCGTAAGTAGTTCTAAAAATGTTGATGTACAAGGAGAGTGATATAGTGGACTCGTGTTTACGTGCGCGCAATAACCCTGCTAGGTGCTACTGGTTGAGCAGGGATCTCAATGGAGCAGATCGGATGTGAAAGGTTTTTCATCCGCTCCACGCGTTATCACCCCGTAATCGAATCAGAATTTTTTTATCCAAATTGCACCCAATACAGGTTGGACAGCCATCCCCTTCCATCCGTTTCCTCCCTGTCAGTTTCTTTTTGAAAAAAACTTTAAATATTACTTTACCCAAACAGAAACTTGTACACGTCCATATTATCATGAAAAAAATTATATTGCTTTTTAACAACATAAATTTATTACTAAAATTTTAGAAAAATTATTTTAACCTAAAATTGTAAGGAAAAAAAAAACTTGTATAGTGCTGGGCTTTTTTTTTTTTTTTTTTATAAATATGAAACCCAATCAAGGATTATCGGTGATAAAATTGATATATCACAAGAACGAGTGGGATGAGTGGAAGTATTGATCGGAAGGGAAGTTGCATCCGTTTTTGGCCTACTACCGACTTTGAAGTAAAATTTTACTTCCACAGTTGACGCACCACTTGCCTTCAAACAAAAAAACTGCCTTAATCAGATTGGGTAGATCGGATTTCTAAACAATAAGTTGGTTTTGGACACCCCTAAGTGTTGTTTAGGGTTGGTAAAAAATAATCGATAACCATAACTGAATCTGAACGATTTCATAACCGAACTAAAAAAATAGTTATCAAAAGAAATTGTTACTTTTATGTTTAGATTTTTGATTTTTTTTGTTATAGTTATGGTTATTAATTTTTAAATATGCTGGTTAATCATTTAACCGAACCATACCAAAATTATATATATACACACCTTATTACAATTTTATCCTATAGCAATAAATTAATTTTTTTAAGAGTAAGGTTATAATAGTAAAAATGCTTATTCTATATAGCAATAAATAAACATTTTTTTCTTTAGAAAAGGCTTATTTGAAGCATTTAAATGTTGATTAAATGATACTAAGAATTTTAATATAAATTTATTAGTGTTGATTGAATGAGATAATAATATTTTAACTTTTAAAATATATTATGCCCTAATTAGTATAATTTTTTTGAGTTGTTAAAATTTTGTTAATCGTGCTTAGTTGAAAATTTTTGATAAATAAATCGAATAAAAAAATTTATTAGTTAAAAAATAATTTAATTTATGATTATAGCTTTAAAAAGTACTAAATTTTTTATTATGAGTAAATTTTGTGTTACAGAACTAAGCTGTTGTTAACTTGTTATTTGTGTGGTAGTTGACAAACCCTTAAATTTCATGCCTTTGAGAGGTTGAAGGAAAAGTTAGGGTGTCGCACAGACCACAATAATAAGTGGGGTTCTGTTGTGCATTGTTTGTCTTTTACCGAAAGCTAATAAATGTTGTCATTTGAGTCAAAATATTTTTGCCTACTTCTTCGTAGTCCAAGTAGACTGTTTTCGGGGTCTCAAAGAATTGCAAATGACCAAACATGATCTTTCATGATCGTTGCTTCTTGTTCGGTCATTTGCACTTAAATTAAATGCGTTCAGATATTCACCATGTATTGAGTTAGTATGAGCGATGTGATCGGACGGTCACCATTCACCATTAATATTATACCTAAGTTAGGTTGATCTTCCACCTTAATGTGGGTAGATGTCATGTCTGTCAGCTGTGGACTCCATTAATCTTGTACACTGCCTGTCATTACTGAGCATACCAAACAAAGTCAAAAGCTTGTTTAAATATTGTTTTTAGGATTGCTTGTTACCAAATTTAAGTAGACTTAAAGTTGGTTTAAATTTTTTTTAACAGATTTAAGTAAGTTTTAAATTTGATATCAAAAGACATAAAAATATTTGAACTTTTTAGGTTGTGTCATGATGCGTGAGATAATTTTGTATATATCATTGTTGATGTTAAAAAAGGTGGAGGAAGACGTCGTTTCTTTCTATGGCCTTCAATGTAGTGTATTGAAGATTCGTTCTGATTAGAGAGGTCTTAGGTTGATTTTTTTTTTTTTTTTTTGATGCAGATGATGGGCAGTGATTTGTAAAAAAGGTTTTCCGTAGATTTTATACTTTGAGAGGATCCTCCGACGCTCAAGTAAATGAATACTCATGTGAGGGAATAGAATTTTTTTTTAAGAAATGATGATATATTTGAAAGGAATGAACTAAAAGAATTTTCTTTATTTTTCGTAAGATTTTTCATTGTAGTTAAGATTCTCTATATTTTCTCCCTTTTTAATTAGGAGTGTTGTCATATATGGTTATGTTTAGGATATGCTTTTTGGGTATTTTTCTGCTTGGTTGGGTTTATTTTACTTTTTTCTATCTTTGTGTGCTTTCTTCTAATTCAAATGTGAAAACCCTTTTATATAGGTGCTGATATGTTTCTGGGTTGATTTTTCATAGTAAGACACTGTTAGATTGAGATGTCAGCATCTCAAGCCACATAATAAATAACTTTTTGTATTTGAGATATGATTTCTTTTTGAGTTATCTCATCATCATTTCAAAAAGTATGATTACGCGTGTATTACAATAATCAATCCGAATCACTTCGTCATTCAAAAGTTATTGAATGGTCACATATCGAATTACCAATAAACCATATTATTTTGGTCACATTAGTAATACAGCTGATATACATAATAAATGTTTAACAAAAACAAATGGCTAAATGGTTTAGGTAATTAGAAATCGTATATGATCAGATCAGATCAGATCAAATGAATCCTGAGCCTGAAGAGCAAGAGAATCTTTCAGTTGTAGATGTGGACAATAAGAAATGAGCAAGTGACCCAAGTGGGTGAGACCTGAGAGAGACGTAGGAGACATTAAGTAAAGTATGTGAATCATACACTCTTTACGTCATAACTACATTTTTCAGCATCTATTATCAACATTATTGCACTGTATGTCTTAATAGACAAAACCAAACATCTACTCCAACCTTGTCTAGTTATCTGTGAGACATGTGTGAAGTGGGTTTGGCAAAGTTTAATTCCGGTCGGTTTAAAAAACTAAATTCATTTTGAAAGTATAGAGTTAAACAAAATCTCAATCTAACCCAATCTCTAATCCGATTAATCTATAACATGTCTAACATGATCAACTCGTGATTGGGTCAACTCGATCAGCCTATGATCTAGCCTACTTGTGATCCGATCAGCCCAATCGGCTTATGATTCGGTTAACTCATGACTTGATCAACCCGATTATATTGTAATCTGACCAACCCGGTTAAATCGTTTTGGGTTGGTTTCATTTTTCAATTTAACATTTTATCAATTTAAAAATTAATTCGAATATATTATATATAAAAATATTTTTTTTTATTTTGCTACAATAAAAACTAAATCCACTACAATAATTCATCCTTCATTAATTTCAATTTTAATCCATACAAGAAAATAATTAAATTTTACAAATTCATTGCTCACAAAATTCCAAAGTTCTTTTAATCACTTAACACAAATCAATTTAATTTAATGCAAACCATACAAAAAGTAAATAAATACTAAATTTTGGAGTTGCTTGATGAATCAATTTCTTTAAGACTTTAACACCAATAAATCACACCACATGAATGAAATATTTTACAATACCTTATAAATTTTATATTATAAATATATTAAATATAAACTCACTCCAAGTTGTCGGTTTAGATGTGGGTTATAAAAATTTAAAATCGTGATTCAATCCAAATGGTCAAGATCTATATTTATTCAACCAAAATTGATGTCTAAAAAATTCAACCCAAACTAACTCATTATAACGATTTGAATTGATTTAACGATTCGATGGGTTCCGTTACTCCCCTTATCATCAATTTCTCTCTTAACTAAGTAAATTATTAAGTAGATATTGCCTTATAAGAATCATTTACTAAAGAAGATTTTTTATTTCCCTTTAAATTTCAGCTCTATTTCATTTTTTTAATGTTAAAATTTTGACATGTAATTGTTGCCTTCAGAAAGAATTATAACAATTTCATATATATATATATATATATATATATATATATATTAAATGATGGTTTGATTTCAAGGTGAGATGACATTAACACTTACCAAAAAAAAAAGACGAGCAAACATGTCGCAATCTTTTAAGGCAAGTTATGCAAATTTCAAAGAGGTTTGCTATCGTTAATGGTGACGATTGATAACTCATTTTTTTAACGTTAAAATTTTGACATGTAATTGTTGCTTTCAAAAAAGATTATAATAATTTCATAAGAAATATATATATATATATATATATATATATATATATATTAAATGATGGTTTGATTTCGAGGTGAGATGACATTAACACTTACCAAAAATAAAAAGACGAGCAAAGCATGTCCCAATCTTTTAAAGCAAGTTATGCAAATTTCAAAAAGGTTTGCTATCGTTAACATTAAAATTTTGACATGTAATTGTTGCTTTCAAAAAGACTTAAAACAATCTCATAATATATATATATATATATATATATATATATATATATATATATTGATTTTGAGGTGAGATGACATTAACACTAAAAAGAGACAAAAACAAAAATGTCGCAATCTTATAAGACAAATTATGTAAATTTTAAAAAGGTTTTCTATCGTTAATAGTGACGATTGATAACCCATATGAGATCGTAACATGCAAATACATTGAGTCGTACGTAAATCCTATCTAAACCGTCGATCACTCGCAACTAAAATAAAAATTCTCAATTTAGGATTCTCCACAAAAATGAAAAAGACTTGGAAGTTCTCAAGTTTTGCCTAAAGGAGGACTAATCATTTCATTGCTGTCCCTTTCTCTGCTAACCAATTTTTCACGCTCTTTTGAAGTGTCAGTCTATCACTCTTTTCCTACTTTTATAAACAGCAACCACCGACTTAAGTTTCTTAACTCACATCAAGAGTACATTTTAAAGCGTTGCACATGCAAACAATTCAACAAAGCTGGTATCTTTCTTAATCAAAACTTATTTACTGTGCATTTTCAACGTTTAGGAATGCTGAGCTGGCTGCAGTGGAGTATGGAGGAATGGGAGGTGGGAACGTTGGTTTTATGGGTGGTTTCGGCCTGGTTTATATGGGGTAATAGAAATCTGTTGAATCTGGGGAAGAAACAAGCCCAGGAGAGATACAAAGGTTTGTGATGAATTATAATAGTGAAATTTATTAGATGAATAAGAAGGAGAGAGCAGTTGCTTGATGGCTCAGAGGCAAGGGGGTGCGGTGGCAACCTCCATCAGCTCCCCTGGTGAAGGTGAATGTTGATGGTGCCATTTTCAATGAAGATTCATCAGAGGTGTCGGGGTGGTGATTAGGGATATACATGGCAAATATAATAAAATTTCTGTTTATGTTTCGGTTAAGGTGATTTGGGACAAATTGCAAGTTACATATGAAAGAACTAGTGAAGTTAAAAAATCAAAAATCTATATCCTAGTGTCCAAGTATAAATCTTTCAAAATGTCTCATAACGAAACAATTTCTCAAATGCACTCATGTTTCACCACTATTGTTAACGGTTTAAAGCTTCTTGGTAGGAACATTGAGGAATTTGAACTAACGAGGAAGATCTTAAGGTCTTTTCCATCCATTTGGAAAGCAAAGAAAACGACCATCACGGAGGCTAAAGATCTCGACAAAATTGATGTCGAAATATTTCTCGGATCACTATTGACATACAAGATGGAAGAAATGAATCCCGCTATCAATAATGATGAGAAGAAGAAAAATGTGATTGCTCTCAAAGCCTCTACGAGCAACAAAAAAGAAGAAATGGAAGAAGAGGTAAAGAGCAGCGAAGAAGATGGTCAGATGGCTCTAATCACTAAGAGGTTTCACAGGTTCTTGAAGAAGAGCTAGAAACCTTACACAAAGGATTCCACTTCAAAAAGGGAACCACTTGTGTGTTATGGTTGCAAGAAGCCCGGTCACATCAAGGCCGATTGTACAGTGACAAGTAAACCATATAAGAGCTTCAAAAAGAAAGCTGTGATTGCAACCACTTGGAGTGATGATGAAGAAGAAGAATCATCGGACAACGAGGTCGGATACGAGGAAATTGCCAACCTATGTCTAATAAAAATGAGGTATCAAATTCTTCCCCTTCTAATAATAACATTGTTAGTAGTACTGAAGAATTAATAGAGGTTATAAATGAAATGCATGAAGAATTGAAGAAATTCAGTTCTAGGAATACCACCCTAAAAAAGAAAGTCTCATCTCTTTCTAAAGAGATGGAAGGCTTAAAGGAAGAAAAATAAAAACTATCTTCCATGCTTTATAATTCTTCTTAAGATTTTCTTAAAGATGAAAATGAAAACTTAAAAAAGAAAATAATATAATTGAATGGCACTATATCAAGACTTATGCTTAGAAAAGAAAAGCTAGATGAAGTGCTATCTTGCCAAAGGTTAAGTGGAGGAAAATTCGGGGTGAGTTATTCTCCATTAGGCAAGCAAAAACCAAAAGAGACATTATTCATGAAAGCAACATGTGTGAATGAAGCCTCTACTTCCAAGGCCACTAGCAAGATCAAAAGTACTCCCTGAATATATGCTAGTAAGTCTAAAAATTCTAATGCATATACTAGAGGTAAGCATCTTAGAAATACTCATGCATATATGTATGCTTACTCAACAAATGCAAATGCTAGGAACAATTATTCAAGAAATGCATATAAACATCCTAGGAGTAACCATCATGTGCATCCTAGAGATAATATGTATACTCATAACTTGCTCACTACACATGCACATCCTAGGAATTATCATCATGTGTATCCTAGAAATAATATGCATGTTCATAATAATGCAATTACATATCCTAAAAATCATCATCATGTATTTCCTAGAAATGACATGCATGTTCATAATCTTCACGATAAAAACATGTATCCTAGGAATATTTATCTAAGGAACTATAGGCATGCAAATTTGAGAAATCCTAGAAATATCAATAACTATTATCCTAGGATCATACCTAGTCAACATGTCTACAATTTTAGAGCACCTTACAATAGTAAGAAAGTATGGGTCCTTAAAGGAACTATATTTTCTAGGACTAACCCCAAAGGACCCAAGAAATTTTGGTACCTAAGAATGCAATTGTATATCCTTGAGTAATGTAGATATGTCTCCACACCAAGAAAAAAGGTAACTATTGGTATCTTGATAGTAAATGCTCAAAGCAGATGACCGGTGATCGAAGTGTATTCAAAGAGCTAACTCTAAGAGATGGCAGACATGTCATCATTGAAGATAACACAAAGATAAAGATCATCAGGCATGGAAAAGTTGGTAATGATTTGTCAACCAATGATCATGTATTATTTGTGCAAGGCCTTCAGCCAAATTTACTAAGTATTAGTCAACTTTGTGACAAAGGCAACAAAGTCATATTTGAAACCTCTCAATATCTAGTTATAGACATTAAGAGCAACAAGATCAAGTTTGTTGGTCATAAACACGAAAATGTCTATATAGTTGATTTAAAATCTTTGCATTTGGAAAATGAATAATGTTTTCCTGTATTTAATGAAAACCTATGGCTATGGCATAGAAGGCTTGGCCATGTGAATATGGATTTGCTTAAAATCATTTCAAGAAAAGATTTAGTCATTGGACTTTCAAAAATCGAATTTGAAAAAGACAAGGTGTGTGATGCTTGTCAAATGGGAAAACAAACTAGAATTTCTTTTATATCAGAAAATGTAGTAAACTATTGGAACTTTTGCATGTGGACTTATTTGGTCCAATAAGTACCATTAATCTAGGTGACCATCAATATGCTCTTGTTATTGTTGACGATTATTCAAGATATACCTTTGTTATTTTTATTGCTTACAAGGATGAAGCTTACAAAGGATTTGAAAACTTTTATAAAAAGGTTCAAAACGAAAAAGAAATTTATATTTCAACCATTAGAAGTGATCATGGAAAGGAATTTGAAAACCAAAGTTTTTCAAAATTTTATGATGAAAATGGAATTGATCACAACTTTTTGGCTCCTAGAACTCCTCAACAAAATGGAGTTGTTGAGAGGAAAAATAGAGTTCTAGAAGAATTTGCAAGAACAATACTTTGTGAAAATAGCTTGCCAAAATATTTTTGGGTGGAAGCCGTAAACACCTCTTGCTATGTCTTAAACAGTGTTTTAGTTAGGCCTATGCTTAACATAACTCCATATGAATTATTGAAAAGTAGAAACCCTAATATCTCCTATTTTCATGCCTTTGGTTGTAAATACTTTATCCTAAATAACAATCCAACTAACTTGGGTATATTAGACTCAAAGACCGATGAAGGGATATTCTTAGGATATTCAACCTCTAGTAAAGTTTATAGAGTCTTTAACAGAAAACAACTAGTGGTAGAAGAATCCGTACATGTAGCCTTTGATGAGTCTAACCCAATTAGTAGTAGAGTAGTTTCTTTCAATGATGATGCATATTTCATTCCAAGAACGGAAACACTTACTCTCATTGTTGACCCAAATGAGAGCCCACCCCAAACAAGTCAAGATGTAGAAGCTCTCAATCTGGATCAACCTTCTACAAGTCAACAAAAAGGATAGTCTTCCCAAAGATTGGAGGTATGTAAATTATCACCCAATCGATCAAGTGATTGGTGATCCTTCACAAGGGGTAAGAACTCGTTCCTCTATTAGAAATATTTGCAATTGTGTAGTTTATTTATCTCAAATAGAACCTAAGACATTTGTAAAAGCCGAGAAGGATATTGATTGGACAAATGCTATGCAAGAAGAAATAAATCAATTTGAAAAAAAACAATGTATAGAATCTAGTTCCTAGACCAAAGAATCATACTATAATAGGAACTAAATGGGTATTTAGAAATAATATGGATGAAAATGGAATAGTAACTAGGAACAATGCTAGACTAGTTGCTAAGTGATATAATCAAGAAGAAGGAATAGACTTTGATGAGACCTGTGCTTCCGTAGCTATATTAGAAGCTATTCGAATGTTTTAGCCTTTGCATGCTTTAACAAGTTTAAGTTATTTCAAATGGATGTCAAAAATGCATTTTTTAAATGGCTTTATAGAAGAAGAGGTGTATGTTGAGCAACCTCATGGATTTGAAAATCCTAGTCTTTCAAATCATGTCTATAAACTTTCTAAAGCTCTATATGGGTTGAAGCAAGCTCCAAGAGCATGGTATGAAAGATTAAGTAAGTTTTTACTTAAAAATGATTTTACAAAGGGAAAAATAGACACAACTATCTTCACAAAAACTCACAAAAATGACACACTACTAGTCCAAATATATGTTGATGATATCATATTTGGTGCTACTAATGAATCTATGTGTCAAGAGTTTGCTAAGTGCATGCAAGGTGAATTTGAAATGAGCATGATGGGAGAGCTTACCTACTTTCTTGGACTTCAAATCAAACAATTAAAAGGAGGCATCTTCATCAATCAATCAAAATACACCAAGGACCTATTAAAGAGGTTCGAGATGGAAAGCTCAAAGTCAATTGGCTCTCCTATGAGCACTTCTACAAAACTTGACCTTGATGAAGGAAGTGTGTAGACACTAAAACTTATAGAAGCATGATAGAAGCTTTACTTTATTTAACTGCAAGTATACCTGATATAATGTTCAGTGTATGCATGTGTGCTAGATTTCAAGCTAACCCGGAATCACATGTAATTGCAGTAAAAAGAATCCTTAGATATCTACAAGGGACTCAAAACCTAGGATTATGGTACTCTAGATATTCATCTTTTGAGCTTGTAGGATATTCAGATGCTGATTTTGCGGGGTGTAGACTAGATAGAAAAAGTACTAGTGGAACATGCCAATTCTTAGGTACAATGCTAACCTCTTGGTTTTCAAAGAAACAAAACTCAGTTGCGTTATCAACCGTCGAGGTAGAATATGTAGTAGCTGAAAATTGTTGTGCACAAGTTTTGTGGATAAAACAACAACTAGAAGACTATGACATAAACTTTAAAGATATTCTAATTCATTGTGATAACACCAGTGCTATCAACTTAACCAAAAACTCTATTCAGCATTCTAGAACCAAACACATAGAAATTAGACATCATTTTATAAGAGACCATGCTCAAAAGGGTGATATAAGACTAGAATTCATTCCTTCAGAAGATTAAATAGCTGATATTCTTACAAAATCCTTAAGTGAAGTTAGTTTTTGTAAGATTAGACTGTTGATGGGTTTAAAAGACTATGATAAAACTACAGGTTTGATTGCATCAACATTTATTATATGCATATTTGACATCTAGTGAATGAGTATTAACTCTTATTTAATATATCTCTCACTCAAGATGGCATAGATAAACAAAATTCGTGCTAAAACTCTAAGCTAGAGCTCATATTTTTTAAGTTTCTTAAAGGGTCCAGTCGACTCTTAAATCACTGCCATTTCAACCAGTGGACTAGTTCCATGTACCCAGTCGACTGGTAGCACAAGACATTGTTTGGAGCAAAAATTTGAAATTCTAGTAACCTACCCAGTCGACTGGTATGTATGACCTAGTCGGCTAGTATTTCTCTGCCAGTTTACCTAATCGACTGGTATCTTGACCCAGTCGACTGGTATAACAAAAATTTCCAAATTATGGTTGGCCCAGTCGACTGGTATCGCGATTCTATAAATAGTCTCTTCAGTTTTTCAGGGTTTCCACACCATTTTCAAAACCCTTAAGATTTCCTTCTATAGAAAATCCTTGATTTCTGTCTACAATCTCACAAAAACACTCCATAGAATCCTTAATCTCATCCCCCATCACATTTATTTCAACTTTTCAAGGTTGAAAAATCTATTTTCCCCAAAATCTCTCAAATCTTTCCCTAAAAACATTTTCTTTCAAATTTCTGAGAGAATCTGGATCAAAACCACCGTTGGAAGACCTCACGTGCCTACAAGCCCACAGTCTAAAAAATTCACTACATCGGATACCAAAGGAAAGGGCTTGGCGGGTTCCTCGAGCAAAAAGGAGAGGACTGAAATCGACGACTCACTCTTCTAGAGTATAACCGTGAAAGAAAGGTATAACTCCGTCATTCGCCATAAAAAAATCATGACGGGTAGATTCGTTGACTTCGATTCTATCCATCATGCAAATTTTGACATTTTACATCTTTTTGAGGCAGTACACTTGACACCACTTGTCAAGATTCACAAAAAATACTACCCACATCTCATTCACCAGTTCTATACAAACTTGGTGAAGCCTAGTCCACTAGCTCTTTGTTTCATAACCAGTGTGATGGGCGTGGAGTTAGCAGTGAACACTTACCTCTTGGTCAGCATTCTGAGGATCCCAATGGAAGGGATCCAATAGAGTCTGGACAGATGATCAGACAACTTCAATTATGAAGAAGCATGCCAAATCCTTAGAGGAGACCCTAACTATATATTTAAGCCCACTACATTTCACACATGTAGTGATATGCTCCTCGACTCGTAGCTGTTCAATCTCATCGTGAGTTAGACCATCTATCCACGACTTGGGAATCAGGGCTATTTCTCGAAGATAGATGTAGTATTGATTTGGTGTCTCAAAGCTAGACACCACTTCAATATCTACCCCCTACTGCTCACCAACATGATAAACGACGAAGCTAGTGACTCCGAGTGCCTTCCCTATGGGATGCTCATCACTCTTATCCTTCAGAATTTTCGGGTTCCCTTTCCCGCCTCTGAGGCTCAGGACATTGGCCCCAAGGACATCATTAATGTTTCTTCTCTAAAGAAGATAATGTGCATTATCCGTGATGGAATGATCTACTCCAAGGCTGGGAAGAACATAAGGATTGGAGCCGGTGACAACAGGAGGAGGACGATGAGGTTCCTGGTGATGCAGCTCCTCCCACTGCTATAGATACTGATAATCGAGCACCCAGTCCACAGCATGGTGGTTCTAGTACTGGTTAGGCTGGATACGACATTCTACTATAAGTTATTTCGAGTCTCCAGCTATCCATGCAGTCCGAGTTCCAAAGCTTGAGCTCTTCCGTTGATTCCATGCACCGTAACCTCCGAACACTTCGTGATGATTTTAAGTTGCATCAAGAGCACTTAGAAGGCTTCTTGGCTGAGCTTTGGGATGTTATTCGAGACAGCTCTGATTCCCCCACTTGCTGAGCTTCCTATTTTATCTCTTTTCATGTATATATAGCTCCTAGATGGTTGTAGCACAAACATTCAGTTTTCTTTCACATTTTGTACTCCGACAAGCTTTCTATAAGCTCATATTAGATGGCTGTATATACATTGCTGCTTTGATTTATGTTTTTAGCATTTAGCTTATATATATCTTATTTTTATGCTATATGGTTGTTTGGCTTATAATATTTGTGCACACCTATATGTCTTAACTACTGATATGAGTGTAAAAAATTCTGACACTTCTTGGGAAGTCTTCCCAATTCTAAGACATGCCTAGTTTTTACCTACAAGTTTTTTTTTTCATAGCTATAGTTTTTATCTTGCTTATTTTTTAAGTTTACACCATTTTTTCTGCTGTTGTCAAAATGGTAAAGAAAAATGAGAAAAATAGAAAAATCAATGTAAACTTATAATTGAGCATAGATTTAGGGGGACCATTGCTCCGAACACATTGATGAATATAACTTTGTCTTACTTTGTTTGGTTTGGTTGATTATAAATTGCGTTTGAACTGTTTAACAGGTTGGTTTTATCCGAAAAACAGAGGAAACTCTGCCCAAATTTTTCTAAAAACCCAACACTTAGTTTTTAAAACTGTTTTTTCTCATTAGTTTTGTCATCATAAAAAATGAGGAGATTATTGACCCATATTTGATTTTAATAATGACAAAACACTACTCTAATTGTACTAACAGTTTTATCTAAGTGTTTAAGCTATAAAAGCATTTGGCATAGAAACAAGATGCAGAACTCAAATAGATTCAGACGCTAAGATAAGATAGAAGATATATAATAGGCATTAAGGTATTGAAAACAACTGTAAATCTCTCATGTTCAAACACTTAGCTTGACCTATTGCTCTTTTTACAAAAAAGATTTTGACAAAACTATTAATACAAATGTTTCTAAGTCAAAAATAGTTTGAAACATGAAAAACTTCAACCTAGTCGACTGAGGTATGAGACAGAAGGTCCCCAATCGACTGGTGTCAAAAGCCTCATCGACTGAAAACTGGGACAGAGAGTTCCCAGTTGATTAGTGCTTAGAACCCAGTCGACTGGTACTCCCCCATAGCCTAAAAGTGAAGTTTTTCACTTGACCCAGTCGACTGGTACAAGGACCCAATCGACTGGTAATTCAAAAATACGACCGTTTGAGACGCGAGACTTGAGCATTTAATGCACCAGACCTACCAAGTCAGTGTCTAATGGCCATATTAATTCAAGGCTATATAAACCCACTTCAATGAGCATTTTAAAAAAGAAGAGAACACATTCAATTCACAAGTTTGCTCATTAATTCTCAAAAGCTTTGAAAAATTTATTGTTGAGCCATTCTTCAAGTTTATTCTTGAAAGAGATATATTGTTCATTTGTAAAAGCACTTATTGCTATCTCTCTACCATTTACTTTATAGTAAATCTCAATTATTGTAAAGGGGAAAAAGTTGTAATAACTCTTAAAGTGTTTAAGATTAAACACTTTTTTTTGTAAGCTTCTATGAGGAAGGGAATAGATTCCGTGAGGAAAGGATTAGTTGTAAGGTTTGTACAACACCCGTGAAGTTGTACGACTAAAAGTTTTAGTGGATTACTTCAAGGAGGTTCCTTGAAGAGAGTGGATATAGGGTCGGAAGGAATCTGATATTGCCGAACCACTATAAACTGAGTTTGCACTTTCCCTTCCTTAAACTCTTTTACTTAAAGTACATTACTTGTCTGCATGCTTTGTGCATTTAACTATTTTTATAAACTTGTAAGTAATTAGAAAAAAAATTTAAAAACCCAATTCACTCCCTCTTGGGTTTGAACCTTGGTTTACAAAATTCATGTGTCAAGATTTTGCTAAGTGTATGAAAGGTGAATTTGAGATGAGTATGATGGAAGAGCTTATCTACTTTCTTGGACTTCAAATCAAACAATTGAAAGGAAGCATCTTCATAAATCAATACAAATACACCAAAGACCTGTTGAAGAGGTTTAGAATGGAGAACTTAAAATCTATTGGCACTCCCATGAGAACCTCTACAAAACTTGACCTAGATGAGAAAGATAAGTGTGTAGACACTAAAACTTATAGAAGTATGATAGGGGATTTACTTTACCTAACTGCAAGTAGACCCGATATAATGTTTAGTGTATGCATGTGTACTAGGTTCCAAGTTAACCCTAAGGAATCTCATATAAATGTTGTGAAAAGAATTTTAAGATATTTGCAAGGTACTCAAAATCTAGATTTATGCTATTCTAGAAAATCAACTCTTGAGCTTGTTGGGTACTCGGATGCTGATTATGCAAGTTGTAAGTTAGATAGAAAAAGCATTAGTGGAACATGCCAATTTCTAGGTGTTATGTTAACTTCTTGGTTTTCAAATAAACAAAATTCAGTTGCACTATCAATCACCGAAGCATAATATATAATCGTCGGTAGTTGTTGTGCACAAGTTTTATGGATGAAACAACAACTAGAAGATTATAACATATACTTTCACAATATTCCACTTCATCATGACAACACTAGTGCTATCAATTTGACAAAAAAAATCCAATTCAACATTCTAAAGCCATACACATTGAGATAAGACATCACTTTATAAGAGATCATGCTCAAAATGGTAATATTAAACCAGAATTTATTCCATTTGAAGATCAAATTGCTGACATTCTAGCAAAACCTTTGAATGAAGATAGCTTTTGCAAAATTAGATTGTTAATGGGATTGAATTTTTTTTTAATATGTGGGTGTTTGATTGGATTTACATTTATGATTTGCATTTGTACCATTGAGTGAATGAAGATTAATCCTTAATTTAATATTTCTATCACTCAAAAATGGCATAGAACAAATCAGACTTGTAATTCTTCAAACTGGAGTTCAGACTTTTCTAGAAAATCCTGATCCAGTCAACTGAATAAAATCATTTAGTCGACTGATACCCACTTGCTTCTACAACTGAACTTTCTGCCACTTTTTAAGTCGAGTGAAGATGTTCATCCAGTCGACTGAATAACATCATCCAATCGATTGAATGAACTTCATCATTTAATTGCATCACAAGCCATTTTGAAACCCAACTCTCTGTCATTGTTCCAATCAACTGAAAAGACCCGTCCAGTAGATTGAAACCACGATTTTCCAGATTTTAAACTCCTCATTAGTTTTTAAAACTCCATTAAAACACATTCTAAGCTTCTCTCTAAAAACCTTCATACACTCAAAACACTTCAAAGTTCAAAATCTACACCAAATTCCTTCTTATTGCTCGAAATCATTACCCATTTCTTAAAATCCCTTGTTTCTCTCTAAAATCTTCACATTTTGAATTTCATTTTTGAAATCCCAAAAAAAAAGCAAAAATGCCATCTTTCTCTCTCTTTTTCGCTAGATTTTAACAAAATCAATATACCCACTTCATTATCTCATTATACCAACGTACTAAGACTCAAATACCCACCTTTTTACCTTCAATTTGAGTCCTAAAATCCTTTCACTTATCAAAACTCACATCTCTTGGTTTTTATTGTTTTTCTCTCTCCTCTATAGTTAGCCAACCCAAACGGTACAAGATGGTCTACTCAAGTCCAAATAATCTAACTTCTCGTAAGTGCAAGGCTACTACTAAAGAAAAAAGAAAATCTAAAGAAAAAGAAGGGAGCAAACCTCCAAGGGATGACCCTTCAAGGGACCACCTTAATGCCTCTTACCTTGGAGATGATTATGCTAAGAAGAGGTATATCACTGCCATACGGACTAAGTCTATTAGACCAAGTAGAGTCTTAGATTTTTTGACCTTTAACTTTAATAATTTCAATCTTAGATCTCAACTTGATAGGGTGGGTTGGATTGATCTAGTCACTTTTCAAGAAAAGTTCTATCCTAGGTTAATGCATTAGTTTTATGCAAATTTACGATAGTTTTCACCCTCATCAACTAGGTTTTCCACCATTGTAATGGGACATGAGCTCACTGTCACTCATAGTGTCCTTCATGACATTATAAAGTTATCCACTGAAGAGATCAGATGGATAAGAGATGGGTGGCCCCGAGATTTTAACTATCAGGAGGCCTGTAGGGTTATTAAAGAGGATAAGAAATATATTTACTAGTGTCAAACCTATAACACCTATCCTGAACTTCTTCTAGACTCTAAGATCCTAAACCTAGTCGCCAACTGGACTCTGAACCCCCAGATTAGGAAGCCGAAACTGCTCTTCCAAATTAGACCTCCTCCTTATCTACTACCTTAAGACAGGCACTCCTTATACTCTTTACCCACTTCTCCTTAGTAATATGGTTGTAGGACATAATAGTAATGTAGGTGTCCTTTCTTATGGCATGATTATTACCTTACTCCTAAATCACTTCGGAGTATCTCTTCTTGAATCTGAGGAAAAAGAACTTGACTCTAATAACATCATCGAAATTTCCTCTCAAAAAATGATGGGGTGCATGGTTAGAGATCACATGGTCATCTATAAACCTGGAAAGAACATTCGGATTGGTAATGAATTACCTGAGGAAGAAGTACCAATACCCGAGGCTCTTAAGAGGACTCCACCGAGACCAGCAAGTACAGGACACTCAAAAAACTCTTAGGACACTATCCTTGAAGCTTTATCAAGCCTCCAGCTCTCTATGACCAGTATACAGTAAGCCATTGAGGCTAAGCTTGAGGAGCTCAGGACCGGAGTACATGCTGATCTTGCTGACTTAAGGATTGGTCTTCATGCTGTATATGATGATCCATCGTCCTTTAAAGCTAACTTATAGAGTACTATAAATGACCTATGAGATGTTCAGGACCACCTTTGAGCATCCCGATTCCCTCCTTCACTTCCTCCAGATGTTGGCACTATTAGTCCAGTTATTTGTTATTTTATTGTTGAACTTGATAAACTTTGCAAGTCACATTTCCTTTCTCATGCTTTTTACTACTTTCAAACTTATACTTATACCTGGTTGACATGTTAACAATTACTTATATTTAAATTTTTGCTAGGTTCTTGGGAACCTTAGCTGTTTCTCTATTTATGGATGTGTTTGGCCAACTAGCTCGTCTTTTGCATATTGAATGACTCTTGTTTTCTTTAGCTCATATATCAGTTTTCTGATTCTTCTCGAAAGGTCTTCTGGTATCTATTTTGAGCTAAAATTTTGTATGCAAGTTCGTTTTAGTATCCTCTATCTATCCATAGGGTATCTTACTGTCTACAGCAATCATTAGCTCTTACGACACTTATTTTCAGCAATTCTAAATTCCATATCCATCTTGGCTCCCTTTTGTGATGTTGACAAAAATGGAAGAAAAAGGCAAAGAGGATAGTTTATAACCTTATGTGTATGCATAGATTTAGGGGGAGCATTGCTCCATTCTTACTTAAAAGATGATATATGCTATAACCTTATGTGTATGCATAGAATTAGGGGGAGCATTACTCCATTCTTACTTAGAACTTGCTAGAATTACTTAAAAGATAATATATGCTTGGTTGGGATGTTTCTTTTTAAGTTCTTACATGTTGGTTTAATCCTAAAAACAGAGGAGACTCTATCCATTTTTCTGCAAAAACTCAACACTTAGTCATTAAAACTGTTTTTCTCTCCTTAGTTTTGTCATCATAAAAAATGGGAAGATTGTTGACCCTTATTTGATTTTAATTATGTCAAAACAATACTTTACCTGTGCTAACAGTTTTATCTAAGTTTTCTTTTAATCAAGTCTAAACATCCAACTCAAGAACAATACATAATTCAAGCATAAAGAATAAGAGATTGTACTTGAGAAACACTCAAAAGAAGACCGAAGACTTAGTTTAGGTTCTAAGGTAAATAAGACCTGTAAATCTCTACCAACAAGTACTTAGCTTTTTTAATATGGCTCATTTTTTTTTTAACAAAATGCTTTATCAAATGATCTTTTTCTAGCTGGAAAAATATCTTGGAAACAGAAAACTTTGTTCCAGCACATCCAGTTGACTGAATGAAACTTCATTCAGTCGACTGAATACAGTCCAGTCGACTAAATGATATGGTTTAGTTGACAAAATAAGATTTAATGAACTGAATAAAATCATTCAGTCGACTGAATGAAGAACAGAAAGGTTCCTTCATTTAGCCAGTAGACTGAATAAACCATACGGTCAACTGAATGACAAACATGACTTAAATTTGAATTTCAATTAGTCATCTAGTCAACTGGACAATCCATCCAGTCGATTGGACATTCGAAAATAATGGTAATATTTCTGTTCAGAAAGTCAGTACAATGCATTTAATGGATCAAACTACTCCAAAACGGGATTTTCTTTGAGAGTAACGGCTAGTAGATTTCTTATCTATAAAAACTCATCATAAATAAGAGATAGAAAATATACAAGAGCATTAAATCTTCATCTTCTCATTTGATATCAACAAAAGCTTTCAAAATTCTTTGAGCCATTCTTAAAAGCTTTATACTTCTAAGAGAGATATATTCTTCCTTGTAAGAGCATTAAATTCAAATTTCTCTTATCCTTCTTTCACATTTAATTCATATCATTGTAAAAAGAAAGAGTTAGAGTAACTCTTAGAATGTTTAGGCATTAAACACTTCTTTATAATTTCTTTGAGGAAGAGATTATTGTAAGGTTTTGGCAACACCCGAGAAGTTACTTGACTATTCTTAGTGGATTGTTTTAAGGAGGTTCATTGAAGAGAGTGGACGTAAGGTCGGAGTGATTCTGATATTGTCGAACCATTATAAATGAAGTTTGCATATTCTCTTCTTTTACTCCTTTAATTTCAAGCAATTTATTTATTGTGTGTTTTACTTGATTAAATTGTTAAAACTAGTTTGTTAAGTGCAAAATATTTTTAAAACCCAATTCACCATCTCTTGAGTTTGTACTTCGATCTACAAAAATAATACAAGTAAAATAGGGAGATGAAAGGACCCATGCCTAAAGAAACAGCTTCAGAGAGCCCTAGGCTTAACCCTTAGAAAAATTATATTTTCCTAAAAATAGTCAAGCCGTATTATCAAAATTTAAGGCTTGTTTACAAGTATCAGGTAAATCTGCTAAAGACCAAAATAATTTGTTCCATGCATGCGATGGGCCCATTATTGCCCTTTTTGCTATTCATTGCATGTAGAAACTATACTGCAAACTTTTCTTTTTCTTCCAATCACATTGCCTCATGGCAAGGATTTTATCGCTTTGAATATTCCATTGACTTTTCCATGGAAACTTCATTTCTTGTGAGTTGTTGTTCATGGACTCTTCATCAAAATTCGATTGTTTCATGCTAGTCAGAGCGTTGCAATTCATTAGAGCAGATTGATAATACCGGCTCTCGTTTGTTCTCTCCATCATTGTTACACCTATGGTGGTCTCTCATATGGCTGGTTTTCATTGCCAGTCAATTTTTATTTATTCAGCGAATCGAATGTTTCTTTTGCTTTATACAACCATCGATCAATTTTCATTTCAAGACTCGATTTGCAAGTTTTTAAGGATGATAACAACAATAAGGAGAAAAAATAACCATATCAAAATTCAATACTACTACCATTAAGATCTCCAACATCAACAATTTTACAAACTAGTATTAAAGCAAACAACATCACCTTCTATTTTAAAACAGAACCAGATTCCCATCTAATGATATCTTTAACCACAGATAACTACCTAAAGGGAAAAAGAAATACCCATATCTGCAACCAAGCTTGACAGCCAAAAAAACATTTTCTTTCCTTGCAACAATACTACTACTAGTAATTAATACCTTATCATTTAACTCTCACTTCCTAGCCTTCTTCGCTGGTCTCGAAGAATTTGCAGCGTTTGGATTCTTCCTTTTCGTAGGAGTCAAGTTCTTCTTTTTCTTCAACCCTTCCGGTGTCTTCACCTGACTCAAAGGCTTCGTTTTCGCAACTGACACGGGCTTCTTCGCAGCCTTTTTAGCCCTCTTGAAACCCTCCGGTGTCTTAACCTGACTTAGCCTCTTAGTCTTAACACCCTTCCCTGTTACCTTCTTTGCAGCCTTTTCTTTTGGAGACAACGCCGCTTTCTTCCTCTTGTTGTTGTCGTCAGTGGTCTTCTTTTTCTGCGTTTCTTTGATGGCCAACTTCAGTTTCTCGGTCGAAGAAATCTTGAAGGAATTCTTCACCTTGACGAGTCTCTCCGATTTCACGAACTTCTTCAATTGGACTGATAGCACTTTCTTGAAATTTGGTGTCAAAACGTTCTCGTACTTGTCCTCCATGAACTTCGCTATCGCTTGCTGGCTTGATCCAGTCCGGTCCTTCAGTGTTGATATCGCCTCACTTATCATCTGTAAATTTGTTAACCCAAATTATAAAATGAAATTATTGTGTTAAAAAGAAATTGAGTTGTGACCTTAAAAGCATATAATTAAAAAAGGAGAAAGAAAAAGAGACAGAGAGAAAAACAGAGTACCACGAAGTAAGAAGGATGAAGAGTGGAAGGGGAACCAGTGGATTTGGTTTCCTTCTTTGGAAGAGAAACAGTTCCTTTTGCCATTTCTGAGAATTTAGTTTTGTTGAGAGGGGAAGAGAGAATTCGTACGGTTTTGGTTGGGAGATCTCTGGAGACTGGATATTTCAAGGTTTAAAATTCAAGTCAAAGAAGTTTTCAACATTTCGAATTTGTTTTGGCGGGACTTTTTGTTTGTTTTTTTGGTTTTGTGAGCAGGTGGAGCTTTTTAATTGGATTTTATCAATCAACGGATAATGATCGTTTCTCGCACATGATATAATCGGTGAATCGTGGGTTCGCGCCTTCGTGGAGTAAGCGAAATGGAGATAATGCAAGGGTTATCGAATTGAGTGGTAGTCAGTTACCACAGAAGCACAGAATCCCAAAAAAAAAATAAGAAATCATAAAAAAAATTAAATATTAAAATTATTATTCAGTATATTTTTTACATTTCGTAATAATTTATACAAAATTGATTTTGTGGTATCACTATCCTATTCCATTGATCTATTGACCATTGACCGTCACTAAAAAAAAAAAGCTGCAAATACTAAACATAATTTATGGTAATCTAAGAAAGTTTATGAAATATTTTACTTTTATAAACAGAAATTAAATTAAACTCTCTTTGAAAAAGTTAAAAAGAATAAAAATAATTAAAAATAATTTTTAAGGAACTAAATTTGTATAAAAAAAAATTGTATCGATGTTTTTATCAAACGCTAACAATTTTTAGCTCCGTTATTATTTTATCAAAAATTATTTTTAAAACACCATAAACCAAAATTATTACTAAACCAAACAATACCTTAACATGTTTGATATATTGTAATGAAACATTTGATGTAATTAAAATTTTTTTCACAAAAGTTAATTTTTTTTTATAGTTTTTGTTCTTCGGTATCAAATTAATAAAAGAAATATAGAAAAAAATATAAGAAAAAATAAATTTATTCTCGATGTTTCACTATTAGATCAATTTGACCATAAATTTTGAGAGTGTTAATTTGTCATGAAGCTTTATTTTTCAGGTTAATTGAACATTTTGTCCAATTGAACTGTCAAGAAGCACGTGAAAATCATGACAAACACTTGTTTTTCAAGTCAATTTGTCTTGAATTTTATTTTCCAAATCAATTGGCCTTTGCTTGAGAAGCCTAACATGTCTTTTACGTGCTTCTTAACGGTCCAATTGACCTGAAATATAAAACTCAAAAATAAATTAACATTCTTAAAACTTAAGATCAGATTGACCACATCATTAAATCTATACATTTACTTTTTTTTCCAAAATATAAATAGTAAACAGTTTTTTTTCACTGAATACACAGTAGTAAACAGTTTGAGAATGTCAAAAGTTAACATGAAAAGTGCCAATAGAACCCGTCTTTGGTTAGGCATAAAAGGCCAAAGTAGCCCTTTTACGGTTTTACCATTGATATAAAACCCACATGCTTTGATATCATTCGTAAATGTTCCACTACTTAAAATTTCATCAGCAATATAAATAGGGGAAAGTTTCCATACAACCACCTTAGATTTCTCCGTACAAAACATGCACTGCGGATGTCTACATAGATAATCCTCACCACTGAAAAGATTGGAACATAGCAGGTTGCTGTTCTAGGTACTACTACCTACGCTGCTTTAGCTGTTTCACGAACTAGGGCAAGCTTAGCCAAAAGACCACATAGTTGAAGATATGAACCAACTCCATCACAGATTCTCATATGTGCAAACCCAGTTTCCTGCAAACACCAAATAAAAATGATGATGATTGTGACGGAGACTAAATTTCGGAGACAAAAGGAGATGGTGGTAAGATATAAGTACCTTCATGAATTCCAATTTCAGGTACTCAGCCATTTCATAATTTTTAATGATACGAAAAAGAGTAGTGATAATGTCAGTGGGAGAATAGCCCAAATCATAGAGCTGCTTCAGACCAGAACAAGCATCATCAAATTTCCCTTCCAGCACATTACGGACCATATTCTTCACATGCAACGGATGAGGTTGGTCACAGACCTGAAAAAAAAAATATCAAGAAATTCCCAAAGTGCATGAAGAATATATCGGTATGTTGGGAGTATAGTGAATTTAACCTTGAAAACATTTTGTTGGTTGACAAGCCGAAATCCACTGTTTGTTGCTTGCAAGTTATTCAATGCTTGCCGCATGTCACCATCTGCTGTGAAAATAATGGCTTCGAGGCCTTCTGGAACATAGGGAACCTTCACGGATCATAAACAAGATTAAACATGTCAACTGATTTTATAAATGCTTTATTTAATAGGTGGAATTGGGATTTCCTATCTATACAAATAACCAAGCTTATAAAAATTTACTAGAAAACTGGATGGAATTATGAAAAACAAGGCAAACAGCACCTTGTCAAGTTTAAACAATAATTAATCTCAGGAACTTTTTGAGAAAATCCAACTTTATTCAAGTTGCAAAGTCCACTAGAAAATCTGCTCATATTAATTTTTGTCAAACAAACGGAAACACTATTAAAACCTTTAGTATAACCAGGTAATTATATAACCAAAGGAAGAAGAAAGAAGTTTTGTATATTTACCGAGAATGCATGTCTGCTTAAAAAGTTAACCATATGAACTTGGCAACAACACAAAGCGTTAGCAAAACATACATGGTATATGATCATTTAACAAGGCTATGGGCAGCAACCTAGTTTCTTAACTTTTAACATAATGAAGATGGACTCTAGAGTGCTTTAGGAATAATATCAAGCAGACACGATATCATAAACAACCTTGAAACTGTACTGGATATGTGTCATGGCTGCTTTAGGCATGAATACAAGAGCAGCCAACTTCGTTAGAAGACTACTAGTCAAAATATCAGATAAGATACCTGATGTAAGTCAAATGCTCTAGAGGTGGGGAATTCTGAGGTGGAGAGAGGATGAAATATTAATAAAACTGTACAAAAAGGTAGACCATGTCTAAATTGAACATAGGGTATCGATGAACTATAATAGTTAAACAAACATTATGTTCCCACAACAACCATGTTACCAAAACAAAATATTCTGGCCGATAACAGCACATAAATATCAGTGTTCTGCGTTGATCAAACTTTCACTTATGCTCTTGCATGCAGTGTGGTGCAGTATAAGAACCAACAATTATCAGTACCTTTTCTGCTTCAATCACCACCATGAGACGACCAAGTATCTCTTGATCAGATAGTCTTGAGAATCGAACAAGGGCACATCTACTCTGAATAGGCTCGATAATCTTAGCAGATGTGTTGCATGCAAGAGCAAAACGAGTGGAGTTTGAATATATTTCCATTGTCCGCCTCAAGGCTTGCTGTGCTCCAGACGTCATGCTAGTATTTGTACAGAAAATGGATAAATACATTGCAAGTCAAAACTGGAAAACCAAAACTCCAAAACATGTCCCCAAGTAAAGTTTTGAAAGAGAACAGTGTAATGAGTCAGGTTAGACCATCAACATCACCAGACATTAACATCAATGCTTACCTATCGGCTTCATCTAGAATTACTATTTTATGCCTCCCAGGAGGAAGTGTTACTTTCTTTTGAGCAAACATCTTAATTTTGTTCCTAACAACATCAATACCCCTACAGAAAAAGGAATATAAGAAATAAATATGAGAAAGAGCATCTCAAATATCAAGAGAGTTGATAACTTAAAGCTGATAATTTTGACTACCTGTCATCAGATGCATTCAACTCTAAAACAGCCTCCCTGCAATTTGGGCCCAGGAGCTCATGTGCAAGAGCCAAAATACTTGTAGTTTTGCCTGTCCCTGGCGGACCCTGAAGAAAATATAATGAAGAGCACGCAATGGCAGCTTAGCACTCTTGTAGAAATCAGATATGCATGAGAACCATAAGTAATATTTTGACAGAACTAGTTTCAGGCTGTCATTCACTTTTTTAGCTCATTAAACACATGGAACTTATAAGTAAATACAATTTAACCAAATGCTTATAGTATTTCAATAACAATGTAAACCCAACACAACCAAGGGGAAAATTCATGTCAGTCAAATAAACTTAATCACGTGCGAATTTGGGTTTAAACCATTTACATCCATGGTTTTTCAACCAAACAATGGATAAAGCTAAGCCAACTAGACATAGATTATGCACATCATGATTAAGACTAGAAGTCAGCAGTAGCAGGTCTTCAGTGTTATTAGGTGTGATCTCCATTACAACCAGTTTTCTTAATCCCATTATATAAACCCTTTTTTTTTATTAAACAGCCAAACGGATAATTTCTTGCTCACTTTTGAATGCCTAAAATATATTGAACTCCTATTAAACAAAACTATATATATATATACACACACACCAAAGAAAAGCACAAACATAAATACGCCAAAATTCCATATATTTCTTTGCTTAGTTTCACCCAAACAAAATCCCTCACTATAAAGTCCATCCACAAATCAATAATGAAGATAACAATGAAGAAAATGCTTATATCTAATACATGCTAAAAGAAATAGAGCTGTTTTTGCCTTATCTGACTATTACTATTTCCTTCTCTTCCTCTTCACTATCTCCAATAATCTCTTTTTATAAGTAAAATTCACTATTTCCAATAAGCAATCATAAAAACCCCTCATTTAACCCAAAACACACATCAGCAGTCATATAACCACAATTTTAATCAACTCCATTAAACTTTTCGACTAATAAAGTAAATTAGGATCAATAGATACTAAAACGTGCATACGAGAGAATAAATAAGAACAAGATATGATCATACGGCTAGGATTAAATTAGGCATGTTTCCATCCCGAGCAATGACTTGGAGCCTGGAGACCGCGTCTGTATTGCCGACTATATCGATTATTTTGTTGGGTCTGTACTTCTCCACCCACGGGACATCATAGCTGCTGCTGCTGCTCGTTGAAGACGACGACGCCATTGTTGTTTTTTGAAGAGCAGTTTTCACTCTCTATTTCCTGTGAAGGAGCCCTCACTAGACTCTTTAACCTTTACTAGCATAGACCCCATGCATATAAAAATATTAAATCAATTATTAATAGAAAGAGTTTAAAAATTAAATATATTTATAATTTGGTTAACTTAAAAAAATTGCAATTTGGTTAAATGTATTCTTCAAACTTTATGTGATAAATTAAACAAATTCTGAAAGTCCACACTGTTTTATGATTTTACAATTGGTAACATAAGCTTACAATGGTAAAGACCGTGACGATGATAATGATGGAGGTGATTAGTACTGAAGATGCAGAACTAAGAAAAAAAATATTAATTACCTTGCAAAGGGTACAATCAATTGCTGAAGAGCTGCAATTCCTTCTCCTAATTTCTCTTTCCAAACCTGTTTACAAAGGTGGATATCGTGAGCCAAAGCACAGAAAGGAAAATAGTCACCTCCAAGAGAGTAAACCCATGGGTGATTTTTCCCAACTGGTCCACTTTTCCATGCCCATGCCCAACCCATTTTTCGTGAGTAAACCTGTGGGCGACTTGCTAAAAATTCTTACTACAAAATATATTCATTATTATTACTATTTTTCCTCATTTAAATAATATTTCATTTGAGTGATATACAATGGCCAATACAAAAGCAAAACTAGTATACTACCAATTATCAAATAAAACAATGGCCAATAAAAAAACTTTATAATTGTTTTACATCCATAACATCAAACATAAGCATCATAAATTAAGACCAACTATTCATCATCACAAAAAAGAAAAATCCCAAAGTTCATCATCAAGATAAAAACACAAGGACTTCATTCCGCAATAAAGGTGTTAGAGGAACTCATCAGGAAGTTGGCTCACTAATTACCACTTCTAACAAAAGTTCTTTTGCTAATATACAGTGGAACTCATCAGAAAGTTGAGAGGAAAAAAAGAGAGATAAACTTTTATTAAATTATGTTTTTTGTTGCTCTAGTAAATTTGTAATTGTTTGCTTGTAAATGGATTGATATATACTTCACTTTGATCCACAGCTGCCAATATGCATGGAGTAAATGCCCCCAGTGAAGATGCAGAAAAAACAACAAATGCAGAACCAAATCCAGAGAGGTTAACCTCAGTGAAAGCAACATAAAATGACGTTGTAGCAAGGCTGCACACAGACAGCAGAAATATATTCCATACTATTGTTTCTGTCTGATATTTCTGCTTCTCATTAATTTAAGCAAGTGGGAGATGGGACACCATCTTGTTAGCTTTTGTGTAAGTGCTTTCACCATAGAATCCAAAAGAATAACACAAAAAGGTCTCCATTGTATAAGATTTTACATTGAAGTAAAAATTTAAAGATGGGACACCATCTTGTTAACTTTTGTGTAAGTGCTTTCACCATAGAATCTGAAAGAATAACACAAAAGGTCTCCACTGTATATGATTTTACATTGAAGTAAAAATTTTAAAGATGCAATCCTACATAAGAATAATCCTTTTTTTCTAATATTTTATCGGTTTGACCTAGCCCATTACCTAAAATCAAGTTAAGTAAATTCTCGATGCATGAGAACGATTACAGAAATTTCATATTCAAAATCATAATATGTTACAGGTGGCAGATTAGATAAACAAAGGTATACTAATAAAAAAAATAATATGGATTTTCTTGGGAAGGCAAGGAGCAGAGAAGGAGAGGGTAATTACTAATTCTTCTAAACACAGCGTGTAAAGGACTTGATATATACATTTATTTCATGAGTTGAATGAATTGATAAGGGAGAGGGTAAATACTAATTCTCCCCATCCTTGAGTTTGTCAATAGATAGTGCATTTTTAAATTACGTATTACTAGGACTTGATATATACATTCTCAAGCAATCACTTGTGAGGAGTGAAGACTACATCCATTAGGGCCAAATCATTCTATAACAGTGTAGCCCCAAATTTAGGAATTATTGACAAAATGGATAATAAGAAGAAAAAAAAATCAATAGAGTAATTATTGTCAGATACAAACTTGCAAGTGCACTAGTATTAATCTGGAAAAGACAAATAGGTAATTTGAAGCTGTTTTCATTAAAGTTCTACAATTTTATGTTCGTCCCTTAACGAACATTTTCTTCAAAAATCCATGCTAAAATTTGTGTAGGGAGAATATAGAGAGAGACTTACAGTAGAGAGTAGCTCCTCTGTGAGGTATCTCCGGTCACGAGATGGAAGCCGGAAAGCCGCCGGTCACGAGAGGGAAAGAGACAGAGAGAGACTCGGTTCAAAAAAGAAATAGAGAGGGTTGGGTTCGAAAAAAGAGAGGACTGAAGAGAGGCGAGCTGGTTAGACAGCTACAAAGTGAAACGCTGCGTTTGGCTTGGATAAAACGGGCAAAACTATTTTAACTCGTGGCCCGACCTAGCAATTTCACTGGCCTTGCCGGGCACGGGTAATTTTCAACGGATGGCCAAATGTTGGGTGGGTACGAGCCGAAATTTTCACCTATCTAGATGGTTAAGTCGGCCAACATGACAACTATAGATTATAAGTTAACTAATATTTTTCGTGAAATTGACCGTGATCAGGTTGGATTAAAGCTCCTTTACGTTTGTTCATTTATCATCCGAACGAATCTAAATAAAATTTTAATATTTGTTAGTTAAATAAGTAGAATTTGAATGTAAATGTGTCCCATTCGTTTAAATTTTTGATCAATTTATTTGTATGTTCATTTTAAAACTTAATTACTCATATAATCGTTAATAACTGATTTATATTAGATTAAGGTTCATTTAAATGGTATATAACATAGGCACTCCAACTCAGGTTTCATTATCTTTTTTTCAGAATTTATTGTCTGCCCCCTATTCGTCATGCTCTCAAACGTATATTTTTTTAAATGTTCATTCAAGTTTATGAGTAAGTTCAAGTTGAGCATGAGCTGCATTCAATTTTAGGTTATTATCATCAAATATATTTATATTTTCTTATGTGTTTTAATGTTTCATTTACATTTTAAAAACGATTAATTTATCTCATACATTTTAGACATGTGTCTAATAAACTTTTTTGATGATAAATTTGACGAAATTAATATCGACATATATAAAAATATTGATAAAAAATATTATCTTGTTTAATAATCAAGATTTTTAAAGTGGATTTTTATTAAGTTTTGAAGAAAGAAATTGATGGAAGAAGTTGACTTTGTAACTATTAGAAGTTATATTGAAAAAATGTGTGATTCAGTGGATGTAAACTTACTTAATTTGTTGCTGCTAATTGGGGTTTAGCCTGTGTCTCTGTTAGTTTAAAAACTTAGTATGAGCTTTGCCTCAGCTTCTTTTGTTTGTAGCAGTTATTCTGCTTTGTTGTTTCTGGCAAAATAAGGTTTATTTTAGGTTTTGAAAGAGAAAGCTGGGCTACCAATAATTAAGGTGGAGACCCCACCCATCTCATACAGTTTGGATACAGCTTTGCATTTCGAGCTAGTAAATGAGCTGCTCCGTTAAGTTGTCTAGAAATAAAATTAAAAGAACAAAATTGGAACTGATTAACTAACAGTTGTAAACCAAGTTAAATGAGTTTATCAACTGTATTAATTACTAAAAAGAGAGCTAGAACTGCAAAATTAAAGGTATCAGATTTGTTTGCTCTGATTCTCAGGTGAGTATTGTTTTCAGATGTTCAGTTATATTTGTTAATTAATAATGTTTGAAACTATTAAGTTCTCACCTTTTTATTTTTTTCTCCTTTAATTTTCTGGATCAAGAGACTGACTGAAATTGTATTTACTCTTATGATTTTGTTGATGAAGGTCTTCCTCTTTTCTAATTCAAAATGCAAGAGGTACTTCCACAATCGCCTGAAGCCATCAAAGCTCACCTGGACAGCCATGTACAGGAAACTGCACAAGAAGGTAATTTTATTTCTCCTTCATGGAAGAAACTTGAATTGCTTGTTAAATCTGGCTCCCCTTGTTCAATTTCTTTGGGAAAAAAAATCTGGGTCTCCCTAATTTTTCTTTCATCTAATGTTTAACTTTGGTTACTCATAGTACATTGCTGCTAAGGCTGTTAAGAAGAAGCGCAGATCCAACAAGAAGCCTTATTCAAGGTCAATTGTTGGTGCACACCTTGGAAGTCATACAGAAGCAGAGATCTTAGAAGCCAAAGTCCGTGAGGTTGCTCTTCGGTATGGGGTTTGCATCTCTGATCTTTCTAGTTTTGAGCCTTAAATGAACTCAATTTGCAAAATTTGCTAAGTGTTGATTGCTGCTGCTTTTTTTTTTCCTTGGCTGGAAAAAATTTGGCTAACTGGTTACTTTGTGTCTGCAGCGAAATCAAAGGGAGGATTAAGAAAACCAAGGATGAAAAGAAGGCAAAGAAAGCAGAATTGATGGCCAAGACACGAGAAACAAAAGGCACCCCTAAGGGTGCTGCACCGAAGGGCCTCAAGCTTGGTGGTGGAGGTGGAAAACGATGATTTCCTTCTTCTCTTTGGATCTGTGTACCCGAATCAGAGGTTCTCTTCCCAGTCGCAACTTCTATTGACCTAGGGTTGCTAGGTTTTATGCCCCTTATATTGAATATAGTCATTAGATATTTTAACCGAGCAAACCCAAACCATTCTTTTACTGCCATTCAATTTCATTCATTGGTCAATTAGTCCTTTCAGGATTCATGTTGCAGATGTTGGAGAAATTATTTCCTTATATTTTTACTCTTAGATTCTCATACAAGTAACATGGCAAGACCATTATCCTACTCTGAATTCGTGAAACATGCCGTCTTTCTCATTTTATGTTCCTGCAGATGATTGGATCAATGTTTTGTTTTAACCTCCCTGTGTCCTATGGCTTAAAAGACGATGGTTAAGGAGTGCTAGCTTGTATATGGGATAAACGACACATGGCCAGTAAAATACTTTCAAATTTTTCTAAGCAAGGACAATTATTATTAAAGTAGTTTCAAATATATAGAAAATCTAACCATCATTTTAGTTATAAATTATCATTGCACGCCAACCTATTAGGATCAAAATCCTCTTAATTTCTCCTTGCCACATCCTTAAAGCAGGGTTTTTTCTCAAAAGAATTCTCTCTGCCACGCAAAATGATTCCCAGAATCGACCTCCATGCATGATTGGTGATGCTTGTGGCACATGTAATTGATTTTTTCGAATTCATGTCGTTGTTGGATAGCTTTCTTCATTTTTTTATTAATTCGATGGAGTAGGTGAATTCTAATAACACTAGTCGAAAAAGAGTAAATTTAAGTTGAATATCTTTCACACACATAAGCGGTGCACGAAAGTAACAAAGTTAATGGAGAGTAATACAATTGGTGTCGGATTGTTCATCATTAGATGATGATTCTAGCGACATTGACACTAATTTTTTTTCGAATTTTAATTGTAAGTTAACATTGGTATTTTGGCTCTAAAAAGTTAATGTATGCTTTTATTATTTTAAAAAAATCGGATTACACAACGAGAGTTAACTCTTTCTCATCATCATCGCTAGTATGAAAGGAGTTTGATCTTTGATTTTTTTATAATAACAAGCGATTCTACGAATTAAGCTAATTGATAACCCAGTTAGCTTTTTTCAAAAGTATACTTGGTAAGTAAAAATTTTCAAAATTGTAATATTAATTACTACTAAGTTTAAAATTTATAGTTATATTATAATTAATTCATTAATTGTTCCTTAACTATTTTCCTTTTGCAAGAATTGAAAATAGGCACTTTTTTATAAAATAAAAAACAAGAATTGGAAATATAAGATGTACTCTTTTTCTTAATGTAATAAATTGTATATCATTCCGTTTTCAAAAATTATATGTATTCCTAATAAAACAACAAAAAAGATAGTTACACAAATCCTTAAAAAAAATAGGGATAATTACATTTGTTTATCTCTTGAAGTTTGGGGTTTGTCGCGTTGCACTTACATCTTTATAATTCATGGCATTGGTTTTTTTTTCTTTCTTTACTTACTATTGTCATTGTCATCACATTAATGTCATGTACCCTTAATCTCCCATGATTCACTGTCGTGCTCAGATTAATGATCGGTAATTTTATTGACTCAATTTTATAAGAATTATTACAAAATTTAAAAAAATTATTTGTAATTATAAAAAAATTAAATAATAATAATTTTTAAAAAATATTAAATAATGATTATGATAATTAATACTTAATTTTTTTGTAATTATTAATAAAAAAATTTAATTGTGTAATAACTTTCACGAAATCGAATATGTGATATCGTCACTTCAAATTGGCAATAGTATTGAACGATTAATCAACGCATATGAATAAATTAATACAACATATTTATTCATTTTCAACTTCCGACACTACTAACAACAACTAGAACATATTAGCTAATGATTGATTACAGGCATTATCAAACCTTATTTTAATTCCCATGGGAAAGCTAATTAAGCAGACCACATTGCCTACTACATGCAATTATAGGTATCCTAAGACAGACAACAAACAAAAAATTCCCAATAATATATGTTTGCTAGGGACTAAATTAGAAGAAGCAGAAACAAGTAAGGAAAAGGGAAATAAACAGAGCTAGAAACATCAGAAGATAGTGGAGGGTTATGGTTATAATCTGGGAAGTATTGATTTGGTGGTCCGTAAACCGAGCCGCCCCCATTCACACCAGGACCAGGCTGGTATTGGGGCAGCGTCGGCCCTTGAGGTACTGGAGTACAAGCAACGCAGGCAGGTGGTGGTGGTGGTGGCAACGTGCATTCCTGACACGGATTTACAGGCGGTGGCGGGCATTCAGGGAGAGATGGTGGTAAAAGAGGCGGTGACGGCGGTGGTGGTGGTGGTGGGCAGATTACCTCAGGAGGCGGTGGAGGCAGACATGGATTGTCACATTCACTGCACATGGTGCATTCTATTTGGTCTTTGTTGGATGTTGTTGTTGCTGATGTGGTGATCAATGAGAGGAGTAGAATGAAAAATGTGAGAAACAGTGATTTGGGGTTTGCAATTTTCATGTTATGCATGTGAAGTGTATATATTCAATGACGAGAAATAAAGGAAGACAATGGCCTGCGGTATCTATGGTTTTCTTTTGGGAGAGAAAGGGTTCATGTGCATTGGTGACCGCACCATACTCTGTTTATCTATACTATTTGAAGCATTATCATATGAATAAAAATTGAAAAAAAAAAAGAAAATATAATTTGAAAGGTAAAGAAATTAATGTTTTCCTTCAAATAAAAAAAGAAAAAAAATTATGCTACCACAACAATATGTGGTCAATCACTATTTAGCAAAAGACTGGAAAAGAAAAATGTTTATACAAAGAGGAGAAAGTGAAGCTGGCTCAACCACTCGTTTCGGTTAAGGACGTCAAAAATTTGATATGTATCAAAATTACAAAATTATGTCTTTATATAAACCTTTTGCTTACATTTTTAGGTAAGAAAAAAATAAAGAGTTTTTCTTATATTTTTAACTGTTGGTTTTATTGAGGATGGTTTGTAGATTGAAATAATAAATTTTATTTAAAATATTTGATAAAATAATATTTAACTTTTTGTAAAAAAAAGTCGAGTGATAACGGATGAAAGATAGATGGTCCTCTCACCGGTATTTATTAAGATTGGACAAAAAAATTTCATTTAGTTACCACCAAATAATAGTGAAAATGAACCATGAATTTTTCCGTTGCAAGTGAGGCAGAAATATATATTTTGACATTCAATCCAATTCACCGACATCCCTAATTTCTGTCCACATGGTGCATTGGTGTGCGCAAATTTGTATGCCAAACGGCCAAATCTATCACAGTCGAAGCATGTTTGTGGAAATATATAGTCTCCTAATTTTAATCGGCAGAATGATGGATCAAATTAAGTAAAGAGTTGCTCTTGAAAGGCTTAAGAATTCATGATTAAAGAGGAGATGAATCTGAGACATATTTATAGCCAGACCCTCATAAGACATTAAACAACAAACCAAGTTAAATGGGTTATATTATCGTTGCCCTTTGAGTTTGTCACTTCTAACAATTTGCCCCCTTTGCTTTAAAATTGATCAATCTTGCCCTCCAATTTTGGGAGTGTTTCAAAGAGTCCTCTCCATTCAAAAGATTCGTTTATTTTATCATAATTTGCTTGAAATGACGAAATTACTCCAAAATAAGATGATAATCAGACTCTTTCTTATTTTACTTTTATTTGTGTGTTGAGAGATATAAAAGAGAAACTAAATGATTCGAAGAGAGGATTTTAAGAGCATTTTTTTTTCTTTTATATGGTTCGTTTTTGTTTTGAATTAAGGTAATTTTATTTTATTTTATTCAAAATAATGATTTTTTTTTATTTTTATGGAGGGAGCAATTTGAAACACTTCAAAATTAACTAGGGATTGATCAATTTTAAAATTAAAAGGAAAAATGCCAGAACTCAAGGAGCAATGATGAGATATATATTAACCCAAGTTTATCTATTAATTCCTATTACCAATTCATGGTTGATGGGCTTGATTGTAAATTGAGATATATATTAATCCGTAGTACTCTTACATGAAGAAACTGAGAATCCTTGGACCACCATATGATTGGTGGCTACCCATAACTCAATCCTGATAACCAGTGTAAATTGAAGGCTTCTATGGAATGCATGTATAAGCAAAACTGAAAAATAACTACAAGAAGAAAACAATTACCATATACTGTATTAGGGAAAGAATCATATATATTGGAACCAGAGTATTAAAAAGCGTTAGTGGGGCTTGTTATGAGACAGGTCAAAGCAAAAATATCCCGAAACGTCAGTATTTAGGTGTTTTTTTCTTAGGACGTATGTTTTTCTGTTTGAGTGTATGTTCGGGTGCATGTGGTATAAAAAATACGTTTGTCTTTAACCCATGACCTAATGAGTAGAAATACAGATTTTAACCACTAAGTTAATGTTCTTGATATCATTACATTTCATAAATATATTTACATCTTTACATGTTATCTAGTAATATTTATAAACTATTTAATTAAACAACAACAATATAAAAATATAAGTTATATATAAAATTATAATATATATTAATATTTATAAAATTATAATTATTATACTCTAAAGAGTTACTAAAAGTATTAAAATTTATTTAAATTTAAATTATTTTTATTTTAACTAATTATTAATATTATTTTATTAAAATTTCGATATTCAAAAGGTTTACACTCCAATGCATCAGAGCTTATGCTTCGCTTCGTTGGGACAAAACGCATCGCCCAACTTTTTAACCTCTGAAAATATTGATTGGTCATTAAAAAAAATAATAAAAGAAAACACCGATTGAAACAACAAAGTAAAAAACCTACAATATTGTCACAACCAGTGTTTTCAGAGGCGAGGGCGTTGGGCGAGGCGTTTTGCCTCAATAAGGCGAGGCGTAAGCCTTTTGAAAAGTTAGGGCGTTTTGAATAAAATAATATTAATTAAATTATAAAAATACTAAGAAATTAAAATAATAAAAATTAATTAATTATCAATAAAGTTTACTAACTTAACACTTATGAATGAATATTTATCAAAATATTTCAGAAACACACATTAACATCACAAACACAATGTTAAGTGGTTGTTGTTTACACACTTACAATAATATAACAAATTTACATACATATCATATTTCATCAATAAATCATAAATCACGCTTCAAAAACCAAATTCTAATTTTCAAATTGACCAATCTATTCATCACAAGACACAAACACGCTCCAAATTCCAACAAGTATAAAAATAACACAATATTAAATGTCAAATGTTTATTGATTAGTGTTTACATACTTACATTGATATAACAAATTCACATATATAAATCTATTAAAAGTAACAAATTAAATAACATAGATAATGTAATCCTAATGATGTTATAAAATGATATTAATAAAATGTAGAGTATATAATATGGAGTCTATTTAATGAATTTGCTCAGTGAAAATAAAGTAGGAAAAAAATAAAAGAAAGTGGAAAGTAGAAACAAAGGAGACCAAAAAAAAAAAAAAAAGGCAACACATGAAAGAAGGGAAAAAAAAAAGAAGACTTCAAAGGCAGCAGCGGAAAGGACGGGAAAAAAAACATAAACTTAACACGCATGCAACAGCCATGACTTGAAACCAGGTCTGAAACATGGCCGCGTACAATTTTACCACTAGACCACTGGTGTTTGTTAGTTGGTATGTTACTAACAAATATATATATAGAAGGTCTAATTTTTTTGTTGTATTGGGCGCCCACCCAAACGTCCGGGGTGTAAAAGGCGTACGCCCCGGGTCTCGGCGAACGCCCCGACCCAAAAAACCCTAAACCCAAAAAATACATGCCCAACAACACTTTCGACTCAACTTTCACGTCTTGGGGCTTTTTAGCTCCGTTTCGTTTCTGGACACGCTCAGACTTGGTTTTTTAAAACAATGGTCACAACTCATTTAAAATAAAAATGACGGATTATGCAAATTCACAATTTATTAGCATTCCGTAGATTGCCACCATGCCCGTGGAAAGCTAAGACTCGAATCATTGTCCTTGCTGTGGCGCGCGGTAAAGCTGTGTACATCAACCAACCATTCAAACAAAATCTGTTGATAACTAAAACCATCTAAAATATATTTAACGATTTAATGTTGTTACTTAAAATATAATTTAAATCTTTTATCAAACTAAACATTTATAATTATAAGCTTAAATCTAATTTTCCCCCAAAGTTTCGAGATCCTACACTAATACACAATTTCAATTGTGACACATTAATGTTGCAATTTAATGTTTTTGTTCAATTTGAGTAAAAGAAAATATTAAAAAAATGACATTCAGTAAAAGATCACTTAATTAAGCTAAAAAATTAAAAATCCCAAATCACCATTTTTTTTCCACCAAATCCTAATCTAACAAAAACTAAAATTAAAAATTAAGAAACAAGCAAAATCCTTCGCTTTAATCAGTAGCAGCTGTAATGAACAAGCAAAATTCCCACCATTGCATTCAGGGATGAGACAAAAAGTGTTTTTCTCGCTGCAGAAAAGTCAATATCATGTGAACCTGCGCACATGAAAGAAATAAATCATAATATGAAGTCCCCTCGTACTCCGATATTAAAATCAGAACGTTTTTTTTACCACTAAATCTTTCAAAAAAAAATTTATTTTGAAGGAAAAAACAAGTCTATATGCAAGCAAGCTTGTCCATTCACTTTTGTTGACCCTTGATTTTAATTATAACAAAACTAATTTGAATTCAACTAATCAAATTGTTTAAGTGTTTTAATATTTTAAAGTTTTTATTCAAAGAATTACACACATCAGAAGAAGACTAAAGAGCAAGATTATAAGATACTAGATAGTTTATTTCATTATAAATTTCTCTCACAATTACATAGCTTCAATTATGTCTCAAAATGTTTTTAATAAAAAGATTTAAACTTATTCTTATAATCCCAAAGTTTTGTTAAAACAGTAAAAGACTATTTCAATAGATAGTTCAGTCGACTGAATGAAGGATAGAAAGTCATGCCCTTTGATTCAGTCGATTGAATAAAGGTCAAATCTTTCTTGCCTAAGACTCAGTCGACTAAATGAACAGTCCAGTCAACTGAATGAGGGACAAAGAGCTTAACCCTCTGACCCACTCGACTGAATGATCTATTCAGTCAATTAAATGGTTTAATACCTGAAACAAATTTAATTGATTCAGTCAACTGAACAAGCATCCAATCGACTGAATGCACGAGTATAACGGCTATAATTTGAATTTTATAATGTCGTTCATAGCATTTAATGATCCAAAGTACTCCAAAATGGCTATTCTATGTGAGTAACGATCATATGAGTTTAATACTATATAAACCTATTATAAATGAGCAAACCTAACATTCTAAGTACAATTAATTCATTCTTGATCTCATTTATAAATCATCAAAGCTTTCAGAAATCTTCTTGAGCCAATCTTAAAGCTTTGTTAGTGAAAGAGAGATATTATTCATCTTGTAAGTGCATTAATTTCTATCTCTTATGTACAAACTTAAATTTCAATCATTGTAAAGAGAAAGAGTTGGTGTAACTCTTTGAAATGTTTAGGTGTTAAATATTTTCTTGTACACTTCCTTAATTGGAATAGATCATTGTAAAGTTTGAGCAACATCCTCGAAGTTGCTTGACTGCTTCAATGGAATACTTCAAGGAAGTTCCTTGAAGAGAGTGGATGTAGGGTCAAAGAAATTTCGATATTGCCGAACCACTATAAACGGAGTTTGCATATTATTTTCCTTAACTCTTTTAATTTCCAGCAATTTAATTGTTGTGTTTGCTTGAGTTAATTAAGTTTTTAAAAACTTGATTCTGTTTTGCAAAAAATTTTTAAAACCCAATTAATCCCCCCATCTTGGGTTACACCTTGGCTTACAACTTTGTTATTGTAGAAAGCCGTATGAAAGATCGCACATGAACCTGTGCACATGAGAGCAAGAAACTCTCCCATCAAAACTGAGGGAACTCTCTGATGCTTAAGTTAGTGATATATTTTTTCTAAAAAATCTATATATAATTCTCTAATAAATCCAACAATTTCTAATGCATCAGTTAAGCAGAACATCTTCGTACACGACATTGCGTGTATGAATATCACTTACCTTTTCAGTTGGACTCGTTTTAATCAAAACTAGCATATTCATCTTAGAAACCCCCCTCAATAATGTAGCATATAGTTGCCATGACTGAAGACATGCTCTGGCAAGTAAATTCCTACATTAGAAATTGTTTGGCCTTGAGACTTGTTTATGGTAAGTGCAAAACTCAGTATTATGGAAAACTGCTTTCTCATCATTTGAAGGCTGCATAGGTATTCTAGGCAAGAAAACCATGGTTCTCGCAAATTGTCCCGTTAAAATCTGAGCATCAATTACATTATCCAAAAAATCACGACACAATAATCTTGTACCATTGCATAATCTTTCTTTTGGGTCTCAATTTCTCAATAATATTATAGGTGCTCCTTTCTTTAATCTTAATATATGGGGTGACATAGCTGATGGGGATATTGAGTTTAGAAATTCCATTGATACAAATTATTGATGTCATCAGCCACTTCATAAAAATAATAGAATGTATGTTCTGCACTTGGAAACATGTTTATTATCTTGTCATTCAGCTTATCAACTTCATCATTTCTAAGTGTAAGAAAAACTCTTTGTAGCATATAAGACAAATCATTTTCATGACTTCTCAAGTTTGGAAACACTTCATCAATTAAATTATTTATGAAATTCTCCCCTTTCCCACGGTATTGCCATTGATGTAGGAATTTGTATCATATCATCAATTATAACATCTTCACTGCCATTACCTACCTTCAACAAGAATCGCGAAAAGTCACTATCATCTCTCGATTTCATATTTTACTTAAGTTAGAGGACACGAGCATCTTTCCATGTTGGTGAATTCACTAAAGATGCATTGATCAATTCTGCTTTGGTTCCGTTTGGAATAAGTGGAAGTACTTTTCGAAAGTCACCACCCATAATATTTATTTTCCCACCAAATGCCAAATCAATGTCTATGATGTCTCTCAAAGTATGATCTACAGCTTCAATAGTATGTTGATGTGCCATATGTGCTTAATCCCAAATAACCCTAGAAGTATTATTGTTGCTATTCTTGATGTTGCTGTCGTTAGGGAAATTTTTCCTTTACTTCGCAAGGTAGCTAGAATTGCTTGGTACAAAAAATACTTACCAGTACCTCCATAACCATCCACAAAGAATATTGCACTTTCTTTACAGCTAATAACTTCTATGATTAAGTTATACGCTGTTTTTTGTTTATCATTGAAATTATCTTGTGCACATAAATCTTCAGGAGGAATAGGAACAGAAAGTTCAACTTGAATGGCCCTTGATATTCATGTACTATCATCATATCCCTCTGATAATGCCGGTAAATCAAAATAAAAAATTCGATTGTCATGCTGCATTAACAGTGAATTTAAATCTTGTAATAGTTTGTTTATCAAGATTGCACTGCTTGAAGTAGTTAGTATAGCATAATCTTCCATCATGTAACCGTGAAATTCATCCCACAAACTACGCACCCCGGTTGGTGTACAAAAGACTAATATCATGAAGAAAAAAAATCTTCTCAAGGCATATGATATACTAAATTTGTTGCCTCAAATAAACAATTACGTATAGTGGTATCATTTTCTAACAATCCATGTTGTTCTGTACTTTTCTGAAAAGTTTGATAAAAAAACATTATTGATGGTCAAAAGGTCTTCAAATGATTGAGGTCCATGAACATGATTAAGCAAGACACGAAGATTAAAATTTTCAGCATCACTCGGCAAAACAGTATAAATCATTCAAATTACTTTTTGTTGCCCAATTCTTTTTTGTCAAATCTTCAAAGAATCAATCCATCTATAATGTTCAGGAATCTCCCCATATAAATATTGTCTTGCTTCTAGATCAGTGCAATTGAGTATGAAAAACTCTGTCAACATTACTTTTTATTTCTCTCATCAGTTACAACCTTATAAACAGTGTCATGACTATAAAAGCACACTTGGTGTCTATTGGGACAATGAATTTGCAAGTGTTCAACATAAGGGTAAATTTGGCTCAGCAGAAACTTAAATATCTTCCAAAATGCTTCGGGAGCACATATCCATCTCGCATCAATAAACTGTTGCACTTCATCATAATTTAGACTTGTGTGGATCTCTACAAAAACTTTATCTGCTCTTTTTTTTTAATATACTTGTATAAGTATTTCACACTTTTAACGCTGTTACAAATCTCGATATTAATGTGGCAGTCATACTTTAACAATAACCAAGGATTATATGGTATAACCCAATTATTATCAACAATTATATTTCAATTATTTTCCAATGGCACAGGGTCAACATCACACCTTATATATACGTGGTACAAATCATTTCCCTACACAATAAATGGTGCGAATGGTTTTGGATAATTCCTCTTAAAACTTTCATTCTTCATACATGGTGCTCACGAGTTTCGTCTCCCACATGGAGCATGGATCATATGCTTAATTACCATACTGAAAAGTTCAGGTTCATCTTGTTTGTTAGGTATTTCAGCTCTTACTATGCAATCATAATCATCTGATGGTTGCAACTTACCATCATCATCAAGAATTAACAGTATGTGTGCTTGTGGAAGGCCTATTTTTTAAAATTCTATAACATATGCATACACTATAACTTTTCCGAGAACTTTTTTTTTGATGATACCTGAGCTTGTGAGACTTTATTTTTACATAGTTGTCTATGATATATTGTTGTAACAAATGCCCACCAACTGTCGTTAAAAGTTTTAAACAATTTTTTTTCAATCAATATTTTTAAATTTTCACTACAAGAAAAACACTCCTGCAACGGGATAGCAGCGACAGGCAATTTCCCTTGTTGTAAGTGTCTATCAGCGACAGGAAACCTGTTGATGATGTTCTTGTAGTTTTTTTTACCTGGAAAATTATCAGCGAGGGGAATCCTCACTGATAATTTTTTCTCCTCGCTAATAGTTTATTGCTTGTCGTTGATATTAAATAATCTCATCGCTGATATATATTCAAAATATCTTGTTTTAGGATATTTTAAAAATAATGTAAATTAATGTCAGCGAGGGGATTGCTGATACATAAATCTCGTCGCTGATATAGTTTTTAAAAAAGAAACACAAAACGATGTAGTTTATGTTCAACATTTCTTCATCTTCACAGACCCAGCTTGTCCCTTTTCACTATCTTTCCACAGTTTGTCCATTCTCTCTCTCTCCACAATTTCTTCATTTTCTCTCATCGGTCGCACGCTACCTCCGCCATCCTCCATTTTCTTCGTTCTTTAGCTTTTCTCTCTCCGCTGTACCAAGACGTACCGGTCACCGCCAGCTGCAGCTGCTCCTCCAAACCGACTCTCCCCTTCCTCCATTTCTTCCCTTGGCCAAGAATCGGATCTCTCTCTCTCTCTCTAAAACAGTAAATTTCATTTTTGATCTACTTTCTCTCTCTACAAAAAAGTAAAATCTCGGTCACTTTTAGACGTTTTCCGACGGGCCACACGACGATTTAGGAAGGGTAAGTCTCCATCTTCCTATTTTTTCTCAACTTTCTCTCATTAAGCTATGTTTAAACAATTAGGTACAATTTTGATATTATTGGGGTTTCAATTAATTTGGGTTATTAAAAAACGTTTGTATCTTATTTTCTTGCAGGTTTCATCACTCTCAATTTTACCCTAAATAGCATTCTCTGCTAGCTCGGTACGTTTGTAACACTTGATTTTACTAAATGTTCTAGCTATGCTATAACCTATTGAAATGCTAATTTAAGTTTTACTATACTAATTATCCGATATCTATTATATGTTTTGCGGTATGATTTGGTGAGATTGACTTATACATATTTTAAATGCTTGTCTTATTAGTGTGTGCGCACATGGGGGGTAGGCATGTTTATGAGTGTGGGTGGGTGAGGTAGTTAGTTTGTATGTTAGTATGTTAATATGTTATTTAGTAATTATGTTGGTTTGTATGTTAGTGTGTTAGTATGTGGTATTAGTGTGTTATTTTGTATGCTAGTTTATAAGTTGGTGTGTTAGTATGTTAGTATGTCAGTTAGTTTGTGTAATACCAGTGTTCTTAGAGTATGGGTAAAGAAGTAATTTGATAAATATGACAGGGAGTTAAAATAATTAATATATAAATGAAAGATTTATTTTTAAATAAAATAATTTTTTTAAAGAAAAAAAATTGGACACACTTGGATGCGTGAAAATGTCAATATATATATATATATATATATATATATATATATATATATATATATATATATATATATATATATATATATATATATATATATATATATACTCTATTTCTTTAAACACTTTAGGACTGAAAGAAAAGTTGAACGAGTAAAATTTTGAAGGGGTTTACGGGAGAATTTTACAGAGAGTCACGGAAAGCTCTAAGAAAAACAAAAGGTAATAATGTGAATTTTATTTTTGAAATTTAGTATACATGAAATTTCTCGGAATTCAATGTGGAAATTTTTAAACGGTGTAAATTATGGAAGAATTGAAGAATAAATTAGAAATTTTAACATAAATATTATATCAGGTGTTAACGATCAGCAATCGAGGGAAATTGCTGAAAGAAGCAGGAAAGGCAAAGAGGTGATCCACGAGTAGCTCTAAGTGCTACGTGTGAGTTAGATTTACTTTAAGTAATCAAGATAAATATGAAATATATAGTGATAATATTTGAATAAATTATTAACCTATGATTTGATGATAGATGAAAGTTGGTTGATGGGTATGATAGGAATAATTGATATGTAGAAAATTATTATATGAGAAGTAATATTATTGAAATAATGAGTTGATTTAATAATGAAGGTGATAAATGAAATTCTTGATGAGCTATGGTTGATAATTTGATATGATATATGAGTAGTGAATAAATATATGAGAAGAAGAGACTGATAAAGAATGAGGATTATGATATGAGTAGTGATAATAGAATGCTATTATCAAATTATATGAGATATAGATGAATGAATATTGGAAGACCAGTTATACAAATTGAATACTTCTAGTAAATTTAATTCACTGAGCTTGTGAAAGCTCATCCCTCATTGTTAAATAATTTCAGGTAGCATACAGGATAGATAGTTGGTGAGCTGAGTTTTAAACAGAGTCATTATCTGTAAGCCACGTGGTCAACATCCTCAGACTAACGAGAAAAATAATAATTATAAATATTCATGCATAATATGTGGTATATAATGTTTAGTCGAGATCTGAATGATGTATCTCCCCTATCAAGGGTTGAGGATTGATGTATATAAATAATTGCAGTTGGTATTTTTATATTGTGCATATATGTGTCATGCTGGGATTTCCAAAAAGTGATGACATTGTCTCGGGGGTGGCCAACCCGGGATGGATCATTACAGTTTGATTGTATGCTAGTGTATTAGTATGTTAGTTTGTATCCTAGTTTATAAGTTAGTGTGTTAGTAATTTAGATATCATCCAAAAGAGAACGATAAACCAAGTATATTACTATAGTAGTATGTAGGATTGGATTGGTTGAATTACCACAGATTTCTTTGGCACTTTAAATCTTATAATTTAGGTATTACCCTTAGATTGCCCGTCTAGAGATTATTGAGCTTTACAAATGCTCTTGTTGCTTACCAATTAATATGTTTGCAATGAGAGAGTTTGTTTTCAAATAATCTTTGGATTGTCCAGTGTGGAAAGTTTAGGAATATGCATTCCATATTGGAGTTAGTTTTTCCATGCTTGTTTTGTTTCTAGTAAATTTCGATAGCTTCTCTTCCCTGTTCTCCGGGTACATACTAAATCTGGAGTTATCTCTTTCAGATAGCTCTGATTTTAAGTCGTGCACTTGGAGAACTAAGGGGAGATGCTAATGAAATTTACTTGAAACAAACAAGTCTGGAAAATTAACTATAATATGGATCACGCATTCTTGAATGTGTTAGGAACCTCCACCTATTAGTGAATGGAAAGAACACATTTATTAAGAAGAAATATGAATTAGTTGCAGATTATGGGAACAACTTTGAATTTTTTATCGTTTTAGTCGGTGGAACGATGTCAATTGACCGAAGTTGAATGGACCGTCGAGTTGTGGATAATGCACTATCATGGGAATTTGATTGTGGAGTTCAAGAATTTCTTAACTTTGCCTATAGGAATGTAAGTTTTGTGCACGGGGGAACTATACGGTATCCTTGTAAAGTTTGTAAGAACAACAAGTTCCTAACTCGAGATGAGGTTACCTTGCACCTATACAGAAAGGGTTTTGTTAACTATTACAAAAATTGGTCTCTCAATAGGGAAGCTAATTGGGTTGGGAAACCGTCCACGAAATCATTTGATTGTGTGGAAAAAGGTTTTGGAGAAATGAATCGGATTGGGGACATGGTAATGGATGCTGACAGACCGTTTATTTCGGTCATCAACAAACCCTGCAGAAGATTGTAGTAAAGTGATTAGTAGGGTATCGTTATTGGCCGAGGATTGCGGGTACTCTATACTAAAGAGTCATAAAAATAATAAAAAAATGATTTGATTGGTTTAATTAGCAATTTATAAACAAATATAAATCTACATCTATTAACATTACACAAGATTAGGGGGTTTTCATGATCTGATTTTTCTTTTTACTAATTTTACTAAGGAAATTAAAGAACAATTATTTACAATTGATCATTTTCTCTCACAATTCAGAAAATCAAGTTTGTTAAATGACTAATCAAATTGTTTCAATGTAGACAACGAATTCGTACCTCAATCACATATCAGAATTGAATCAAAGTGCAAGCCTAAAGAGATCATGCACTTTATAAATTCCTTCTTAGATAATCACTAAGCTTAGGAAAAGTCCATCAGCTAGTTATTTTGTTTAAGCAATCAAGTTAATACTCAGCGCATCCTTACAATTACTTAAACAAATCATTAAGATCAAAAAGAATTATGATTCAATAACATGTTCCTTATTCCTATGAAAAAGTCCATGGATAAAGAACATGCAATTTCCAGAACATTAGCTATTGTTCATAGCTTTTACCACTTTAAATCATACTCCAGATCAATTAGGTGATCGAAAGTGCGATTATGGCTTCAATGATTTGCAATATCAAAGTTTTCAATATAACAGAACTGAAAATTCAACATATGTAATGAATTAATATGTCTACATATCATGAACAATTCAAAAACATTAAAGAATAAATCTGAAAATTAACAAACTCATTGAATTAATAATAATCTCTAACATAAGAATCCAAGGCTGAAACAATTAAAAAGAATAGCCGTAAGGGGTACACTTCTTGAACACACTCAAGGAAGCTTGAGATGTTAATGGTGATGAACCTCACGGCTATGATGATAGATGAAGGAGAACACATTTTGGAAAAGTCCTAATGTGCTCACAATTAGAGATGGAATGGTGGAGTGTTTCAGCCTTTTGCTTCTTGAATTTTGAGTAGAGATGGTTCCAAGAGAAAAGATGATCTCTTTCAGCTTACAAACACCCTATTTATAGAGCTTAAAACAACCCTCTAAGCTTAGGAAAAGCAAGAAAACAATGCTAAAAATAAGCCATGAAACATGCAAGGAAACAATCCCTAAAACATGCAAGGAAACAATCCCTAAAACATGCAAAGAATCAAGGAATGGCCAAAAGTAAGAAAGAGGAATACAATCCCGAAATTTCAGGAGGACCCAACTAGTAGAATTCAAACGGTCATATCTTCTTCCACACATCTCCAAATGAGCTGAAACTTGTTGGGCTGGAAAGAAGACGTCTTGAACTTCAATTTGGACCTAAGAAGTCTAAAAAATGATATTGTTTGGGCCTGTTATGGTGGGCCAAAATTCAGTAGGCTGTTGCATCCGAATCTTCCTCCACTTTGGGCTTGGACCTTGCACCTTGCTTAGTTGACAAGAGATTATGTGATCTTTTGTTGTGCAAGCCCATGTTAGGTTGGACATACCCATGTCACTAATGGACTCCAATATTCTCTTGTGTTTTGACACATCATCCAAATAATTCCAAGGTGGAACCCTACAAAGAAATCAGAAAATAATAGATAAGGAAAGTTTCCATAATTAGAAAAGTTTCTTAGAATGATAAGACTATTTTCTTAATCCACTTAGATTTCCTAAAGTAACTAGGAAAACTCATTTTAGCACCTTATTTTACCATTCCCACGTTCACAAGCTTTCTAAATACTAAGAAAAGAAACTAAGCTCAAAATAACAAAGTTAAGAGAATTACAAAGCCAAATAGGGTAGGAAAGGCATTAAAAACGTAACACAAAGTGTTCCTATCAAATTCCCCCACACTTAGCTTTGGCTAGTCCCTTAGCAAAACAACAGTATGTAACCTAGTAGAATCTCAAGAGAAACAACATAAACTAAATGACACCACAATGACATAACACAAATTAAAGGACTCTAATCCTTCCAACTTACGTCTCAGAGATCCCTTAGGTAATATGGCATAATAAAGTACGGAGAGCACAAGTTTACCTCAAATAAACAAGCTACGGAGTTATTAAGATTATATAACATTCGTACTTTGAGTGTGTGTGTGTGAATAATCAGCCAAGAGTAAGTGTAATATGCCACCCTCGAGTTAATGCACAAATAGTATCAAATTTTACTTCTCACAATGCATCACTCTGGTTTTCACTCATTCAAATGTGGTGCTAGCTATACTAATTACTCAATCACTTGTGAAAACAGTTTAAACCATAGGCTTGCTTGTGCACCCACTCTCCACATCAAAAACAGAACATCAAAGGATCAGGAGGTCTTTGAAAGGGTTGTAATGGGGCTAAAGGGTCAAGGTTTCATAAGAAAGAAGAGAAAGGATGTCACAAAATTTCCTTAGAACTAGAAAGCATTCAATAACGTCATAAATAGATCATCATTATTAAGTACCACATTTCCATCACAATAGGGTGGATTTAATCACTTTGGCTTTCAGCTTGCTTTAAAGACTCATAATTCTCCCAATTCCTCAGAACTTGTATTCTTTGAAACACAGCAAATTTTTTTTTTCTTTTCTATTACTCCTTTTATCTTCTTTTTTTGTTTTTTTTTTTGTTTTTTTTTTTTTTCCGAAACAACCACCTTAGAACCATATGAAATTCCCCCACACTTATGCTTTTCCACCATCTCCACATTACAAATCAATTATACAAGATCCAAGCTCCCTAGTTCTAAGGAAAAAGGGTAGGTAAAGTGTTTAAGTTCGTAAGGGTAAATGAATGTGGGTTAATGAAGAAAATAAGCTAATTCAAGCTCAAAATGGTATCTAGGGGTCAAATCATGATCAGGTTAAAGGCTATTTAGTCATGGTGGTAAAATCCTAATTTGCCTCCGTCTTCTCCAAATCTGAACATGTACGATCGTCTCAAGTGGTTTAAAAGCAAGTTCTAGAAAACATTATATTCACAAGATGCACTCATAAGAGAATTTGAATTGATATGCATAATGAATCAATTTTAAGGCTCGAAAAACTCACAAATATTGTGGGATTATGCAAGTATCATTCAATATGTCTCCATGCTTCACTCTAAGGCAACAGATTACTCAAATCAAGGCTAATGTGCATCAAAATTTCAATTTCCAAGTATGACTATAATATAAGCAAATTAACTCCATTTCTTGTTTTATCTTTTAAAGTATGCTCAAACTCTTTAAAAACCATTAAGAATCAGTTTCATCATTGAGTTGGAAGAGGTCCTAAAACCTAAAAAACAATGATATGACTCAAAGAGATGTAAATCCCTCTCCCACACTTAAATCGTACATTGTCCTCAATGTATATCAGAATAAGCATGTAATATAGAATATAAACATGGGTAAGGTATTTACGAAAATCACACAAAACAAATAACATATAAATATCAACCAACGTAAATAGAAGAGAGAAAGAGAATGCAAATCTGTGTTAATGACTTCTCCACAGCTTCGGTTGAATTGGGTTGCCTCCCAAGCAGCGCTTTAATGTTTACAGTCTTTCAGCCTAGACTTTGTACCTTGTTTTTAGTCCTTTGTGTGTGGCACCTCTAGGAGGGGTACATCCTCCACAGTGTGCTCCTCAAAAGCCTCATAGTAAGGTTTCAAGCGATGACCATTCACCTTGAATTCATTTCCAGTTTTGTCACTTTTTATCTGCATAGCACCATGAGGAAAAATATTAGTGACAATGAATGGACCCTCCCATCTAGAACGTAATTTACCAGGAAAAAGTTTAAGTCTAGAATGGAAGAGAAGAACTTTTTGGCCCACAACAAAGGCCTTGCCACGGATCATCTTATCATGAAAAGCTCTAGTTTTCTCCTTGTAGATCCATGCACTATCATATGCCTCGTTTCTGATTTCCTCAAGTTCATTCAGTTGGAGTTTTCTATGTAAACCAGCCTCATCAATGTCCATGTTGAAAGACTTAACAGCCCACCATGCCCTATGCTCAAGCTCAACTGGTAAGTGACACGCTTTACCATAGACAAGTCTAAATGGAGACATCCTAATTGGCGTCTTATAAGCTGTCCTATAAGCCCAAAGTGCATCATCAAGTCTTTTGCTCCAATCCTTTCGTGTAGGGCCCACAGTCTTCTCCAAAATCCCCTTAATCTCACGATTTGATACCTCTGCTTGTCCACTCGTCTGAGGATGATAAGGTGTTGCCACCTTATGAGTCACTTTGTACTTCTTGAGCAGGGCCTCAATTGTACGGTTGCAGAAGTGTAATCCACCATCACTAATAATCACACGAGGCATTCCAAACCTAGCAAATATGTTAGATCTCAAGAAATCTACAACAACTTTAGAGTCATTAGTTCTGGTGGCTTTAGCCTCCACCCACTTAGACACATAATCAACAGCCAAAAGAATGTAAAGAAACCCGTTAGATGAAGGAAACGGCCCCATGAAATCAACGCCCCAAACATCGAAAATCTCAACAGTTATAATATGGGCCATGGGCATCTGATCCCTAGAGCCTAAATTACCTGTCCTCTGGCACCTGTCACAAGTCATGCAATACAAGTATGCATCCTTAAAAATAGAAGGCCAGAAAAAACCACAATCTAATACCTTACGGGCTGTCCTACGAGCACCAAAGTGTCCACCACAAGACTCAGAATGACAAAAGGCAAGTATCGATTTATGCTCAGATTCAGGGACACACCTCCTAATGATTTGATCACTACAATGTTTCCACAAATAAGGTTCATCCCATATGTAATGCTTAGCCATATGCTTAAGTTTTTCTTTATTAGAACGAGGTAAAGTATCAGGAAATTGCCTAGTAACTAAATAATTCACAATATCAGCATACCAAGGCTCACTTACCTCAATCCCAAAGAGCTGCTCATCTGGGAATGATTCTTGCAGGGGTAGGACGTCCTCCTCATGAACAAGTCTGCTCAAATGGTCAGCTACCAAGTTTTCACTCCCCTTCTTGTCCTTGATCTCCAAATCAAATTCTTGAAGCAAAAGCACCCATCTAATCAGTCTCGGTTTGGCCTCCTTCTTTGTCATCAGATACTTCAAAGCTGCATGATCAGTATAAACAACAACTTTAGTTTGAAGTAAATAAGAGCGAAATTTATCTAAGGCAAAAACAACAGCAATGAGCTCTTTTTCAGTTGTGGAATAGTTTAGTTGAGCATCATTGAGTGTCCTAGAGGCATAGTAGATGGCATAGGGCTTCTTGTCCATTCTTTGTCCCAAAACAGCCCCAACGGCGTAATCTGAGGCGTCACACATCAATTCAAAAGGTAAGGACCAATTAGGTGGAGACATGATGGGAGCAGTAGTCAATAACTCCTTCAGCTTCTCAAAAGCTTTCTTACACTCCTCATCAAACTCAAAGAGAGTGTCCTTCTGAAGTAAACGGCACAAGGGCCTTGATACATTGGAGAAATCCTTGATAAACCTCCTGTAAAATCCTGCATGACCAAGAAATGAACGAACCTCTCTCACACAAGTGGGAGAGGGTAAGTAACGCACAAGATCTACCTTAGATTTATCAACCTCAATCCCCCTAGCAGATATGATATGTCCTAAAACAATCCCTTGAGTCACCATGAAGTGACATTTTTCCCAATTTAGAACCAAGTTTGTTTCAACACAACGTTTCAGAATAAGTTCCAAATTTCCTAAGCATGCATCAAAATCTCTACCAAAGACACTAAAATCATCCATAAAGACCTCAATGATATTCTCGATGTATTCAGAGAAAATGGAGAGCATACAACGTTGAAACGTACCTGGTGCATTGCACAATCCGAATGGCATACGTCTGTAGGCATAAGTGCCAAAAGGGCAAGTGAAGGTGGTCTTCTCTTGGTCCTCTTGCGCTATATAGATCTGGTTGTACCCACTATATCCATCCAAAAAACAATAAAAAGGATAACCAGCTAACCTCTCGAGCATCTGATCGATGAAGGGCAGAGGGAAATGGTCCTTTCTTGTTGAAGCATTGAGCTTCCTATAGTCTATGCAAACTCGATAACCAGTTACCACTCTTTGAGGTACAAGCTCATTCTCCTCATTCTTTACCACAGTAACTCCTGACTTCTTTGGCACAACTTGAACAGGAGACACCCACTTGCTATCTGAAATAGGGTAAATAACGCCACAATCAAGTAACTTAATTACCTCATCTTGCACAACCTTCATCATAGGTGGATGTAGGCGTCTCTGGGCATCTCTGGTGGGTTTGGCACCATCCTCCAACAGGATCCTATGGACGCACATGGTTGGGCTAATTCCCTTGATATCTGCCAAAGTCCAACCAATGGCGGTCTTGTACTTCTTTAGAACGTCCACAAGCTTCTTTTCTTGGTCCTCCTCCAACTTCGAGGATATAATAACAGGTAGCGTCTCCTCGTCCCCCAAAAAGACATACTTCAAGTGATCTGGCAAAACCTTAAGCTCAAGTGTAGGGGCCTGTATCACTGAAGGTAAAATTTTGTTAGTGGAAATAGGAAAGGACAAAGGAGGAATAGACCTTGGTAATATGGGTCGGGCCTCAAGGGAGGCTACGGTTTTGATCACAATGGGCTCTTCAGCCTTTTCTAACTCAGCCCTAGAAATGGATTCTCCATTCTCAGTATAACCAACTCCTTGAGAGAGTGTTACTTTCAACTCATCCTCTTCCATTGCTTCCAAAAATTTCTGCGCAAGTGAGTTAATATCATCAATAGAAAAACAGGGTTTAATGTCAGTCAATGGATACCTCATGGCTTCAAAGATGTTGAAGCGTATAACTTCATTATCAAATTCCATGGTTAGAGTTCCCTCATAAACGTCGATCTTTGTTCTTGCGGTCCTCATGAATGGGCGCCCTAAAAGCAACGGAGTAGAATTTAGGGGAGAATCTTCCATATCAATGATATAGAAGTCTGCAGGAAAAATGAGTTGATTTACTTGCACAAGAACATCTTCAACGTATCCTTTAGGATACTTATTAGATCGATCAGCCAATTGGATAACAACATTATCACTTTTAAGTGCACCTAGCTCTAAAGAAGCATAAAGACTATAAGGCATCACATTAATTGAAGCTCCTAAGTCTAGCATGACATTATCAAATTTGTTGGTACCAATCACACAAGGAACAGAAAAACTCCCTGGATCCTTAAGCTTTGGTGGCAATTTCCTTTGGATGACAGCAGAGACTGTCTCATTCAACTTCACCACCTCCTTCTCACGAGTCTGCCTCCTTGTAGTGCAAAGCTCCTTCAGAAACTTAGCATATCTTGGCACTTGCTTCAAGCACTCAATCAAAGGCATGTTGACTTGTACCTTCTTAAAAATCTCTAAGATGGCCTGATCAGATTCATCCTTCTTGGTTTTGGCAAACCTACTAGGAAAAGGTACACGAGCAAAAGGATTAGAATCAAAAGAGTGTTTAGGGTTTTGTTCATTACCTTGAGGTTTTAAAGCATTCTCAGATGATGGAGGACCAATCATTTCCGCCATTGTGGTGGTGGGATCTTTCTGTATTTCGTTCTTGGTGCTCACAACATCCTCTTCCTTATGGTGGGTCACTTTGGCTTTCTTCTGAGTTTTAAGAACATCCACAATGGTCTTGCCACTCCTTGTGGTAACAACTTTAGCTTGCTCGATAATTGGGTTGGGAACAGTGTTGCTAGGCAATTTTCCACTCTCCGTTATCTTCCCCATGAAGTCCACCACTTGTCCCAATTGCTTCTTCAGCTCTGCAATATCCTTAGTGTGAGCCTGTTGACCTGTAACAAGAGCTTGAGTAGCAGTAGTTAAATTCTGTTGCCCTTGAGCAAGGGACTTTAAAATTTCATCATAATTAGAAGCAACAGAATTTGTAGGTACAATAGGATTAGGGACAAAGTTTTGAGGTACCTGAGGCCTCATAAACAAACCTGGAGGGCGTGGAAACACTTGCCCTTGACCTTGAGGGTTCTGAACATTATCATTGTTGGCCCAACGAAAATTAGGGTGATCTCTAAGCCCAGGGTTATATGTGTTAGAGAAAGGGTTGTACCTTTGTCCACCTTGATTACCTTGAAACCCAACAGCGTTAAGAGACTCCCATCCTCCATTGTTGATCAGTTGGGGACATTGGTCAGTTGGATGCCCTTGAGTACAACACACACCACAGATTTGAGCAACTTGTTGTACTTGTGCTCCATTCACGTTCAGTACCTGAGACAGAAGAGTAGACATTTTATTAACTTTTTCCTCAAGAGCAGAGTTAGAAGATACCTCATTCACCCCATGAGTGGAGTTTAACACTCCCTCGTATTGTTGATAATTAAGAGCACGTTGGGCGAGTAACTCCTTAGCAACATCAGGTGTCTTATCGACAAAAGAACCTCCGGCAGCAGCATCTAACAATTGACGTTCGAGGGGGAGAAGTCCTTCATAAAAGTAAGTGAGAAGATTCCCTTCTTTCATCCCATGTGAAGGACATGATGCAATTAAGCTCTTGAATCTCTCATAGTAGGCATAGAACGCCTCTTCCTTCCTTTGCTCAATTCCAGTTATCTGCTTCCTCAAGACAGTAATCCTTGAGGCAGGGAAGTACTTAGTCAGAAACTCAGTCATCAGCTTCTCCCATGTGTTGATGTAACCCGAGGGTAGATCAAACAACCAAGTCTTTGCCCTATCTTCAAGTGAAAAAGGGAATGACTTTAGCTTCGGAACGTTGAGATCCGCATTTTGTGGGCACATACTTGAACACACAAACTGGAACTCCTTGAGATGTTTGTGAGGATCTTCGTTAGTAAGCCCATGGAATTTGGGCAAATGGTGCAAGAACCCACTCTTCAGTTCGAACTCAGCTATCTTGCCAACTGCTGGTTCTGGATAAGTAATACAAGTTGGTGCAGCTCCCCCATCAGTTGAAGAAGACATTTGCCTAATAGTTTCAGCCATTGGTACTTCGTCTTCCTTACTTGCGTCTTCTAAGTCAGGTATGTCTTCTTCCTCGTCTGACAAGTGATGTGAAAAATTATCTGACTCCTCCGACTCTAGCCTCCTTTCTTGGTGAGGTGGGGGTTGATTTGTAGAAAGTGCAACTTCTTTTAGTAAAGCCAAGCGTTTTCTAAGTTCTTGAGTCTTTCTACTAACTGCTGACATTCATGGACCTAAATAACAAAAGCAAAGGAATCAATATATAAGTTAAAGTTTGAAATACAAATAATAATGAGCTTCCCTTACAAACGTTATAAATGGTTTTAAGGAAGTCACATGCTAAAATTGCAATCAAGTAAAACACAAGTTATATTATATGTTAAGAAGAATATTAACAAGTTAAATGACTAAAATATAGAGATTTTGCAATCCCCGGCAACGGCGCCATTTGATAGACCGTTTATTTCGGTCATCAACAAACCCTGCAGAAGATTGTAGTAAAGTGATTAGTAGGGTATCGTTATTGGCCGGGGATTGCGGGTACTCTATACTAAAGAGTCATAAAAATAATAAAAAAATGATTTGATTGGTTTAATTAGCAATTTATAAACAAATATAAATCTACATCTATTAACATTACACAAGATTAGGGGGTTTTCATGATCTGATTTTTCTTTTTACTAATTTTACTAAGGAAATTAAAGAACAATTATTTACAATTGATCATTTTCTCTCACAATTCAGAAAATCAAGTTTGTTAAATGACTAATCAAATTGTTTCAATGTAGACAACGAATTCGTACCTCAATCACATATCAGAATTGAATCAAAGTGCAAGCCTAAAGAGATCATGCACTTTATAAATTCCTTCTTAGATAATCACTAAGCTTAGGAAAAGTCCATCAGCTAGTTATTTTGTTTAAGCAATCAAGTTAATACTCAGCGCATCCTTACAATTACTTAAACAAATCATTAAGATAAAAAAGAATTATGATTCAATAACATGTTCCTTATTCCTATGAAAAAGTCCATGGATAAAGAACATGCAATTTCCAGAACATTAGCTATTGTTCATAGCTTTTACCACTTTAAATCATACTCCAGATCAATTAGGTGATCGAAAGTGCGATTATGGCTTCAATGATTTGCAATATCAAAGTTTTCAATATAACAGAACTGAAAATTCAACATATGTAATGAATTAATATGTCTACATATCATGAACAATTCAAAAACATTAAAGAATAAATCTAAAAATTAACAAACTCATTGAATTAATAATAATCTCTAACATAAGAATCCAAGGCTGAAACAATTAAAAAGAATAGCCGTAAGGGGTACACTTCTTGAACACACTCAAGGAAGCTTGAGATGTTAATGGTGATGAACCTCACGGCTATGATGATAGATGAAGGAGAACACATTTTGGAAAAGTCCTAATGTGCTCACAATTGGAGATGGAATGGTGGAGTGTTTCAGCCTTTTGCTTCTTGAATTTTGAGTAGAGATGGTTCCAAGAGAAAAGATGATCTCTTTCAGCTTACAAACACCCTATTTATAGAGCTTAGAACAACCCTCTAAGCTTAGGAAAAGCAAGAAAACAATGCTAAAAATAAGCCGTGAAACATGCAAGGAAACAATCCCTAAAACATGCAAGGAAACAATCCCTAAAACATGCAAAGAATCAAGGAATGGCCAAAAGTAAGAAAGAGGAATACAATCCCGAAATTTCAGGAGGACCCAACTAGTAGAATTCAAACGGTCATATCTTCTTCCACACATCTCCAAATGAGCTGAAACTTGTTGGGCTGGAAAGAAAACGTCTTGAACTTCAATTTGGACCTAAGAAAGTCTCAAAAATGATATTGTTTGGGCCTGTTATGGTGGGCCAAAATTCAGTAGGCTGTTGCATCCGAATCTTCCTCCACTTTGGGCTTGGACCTTGCACCTTGCTTAGTTGACAAGAGATTATGTGATCTTTTGTTGTGCAAGCCCATGTTAGGTTGGACATACCCATGTCACTAATGGACTCCAATATTCTCTTGTGTTTTGACACATCATCCAAATAATTCCAAGGTGGAACCCTACAAAGAAATCAGAAAATAATAGATAAGGAAAGTTTCCATAATTAGAAAAGTTTCTTAGAATGATAAGACTATTTTCTTAATCCACTTAGATTTCCTAAAGTAACTAGGAAAACTCATTTTAGCACCTTATTTTACCATTCCCACGTTCACAAGCTTTCTAAATACTAAGAAAAGAAACTAAGCTCAAAATAACAAAGTTAAGAGAATTACAAAGCCAAATAGGGTAGGAAAGGCATTAAAAACGTAACACAAAGTGTTCCTATCAGATGCTGTCAGGCCATATTTTAATTGGGATGCAGATGATGGGCCGAGTCCCGATGTTGCAAAAGTCTATAATATGTTGTGAGATACTGATGAGCCTTTGTAGGAGGGTTGCAAAAAACATACTAAGTTATCGGCAGTCTCGTAGTTATTGAATTCTAAATCTGATTTCAACGTGTTTGAGAACTGTTACGATCGATTAATGTCAATAATCAAGAGTGTAGACCGATGTTCAAACCTAAGATGAGGGGTGAATTAGGTTTTAAAAACTTTTTGCTAATTAACTTTCAAATTTTTAAACAGTTTAATACGCAAAACACACAATCAAATAATATGCTTGAAAATAAAGGAGTTAAGGAAGAGAATATGCAAACTCCATTTATAGTGGTTCGACAATATTAGAATCTTTTCTACCTTATGGTCACTCTCTTCAAAGAACCTCCTTGAAGTAATCCACTAAACGTTAGTCAAGCAACTTCGCAGGTGTTGCACGAACCTTACAAATGATCTCTTCCTCACGGAAGTTACAAAGAAGTGTTTAATCCTAAATGCTCTAAGAGTTACACCAACTCTTTCTCTTTACAATAAATGTATTAACTATAAATTAAATGATAGAGAGATAGCAATGAATGCTTTTACAAATGAAGAATATCTCTCTTTCAAGAACATGTTTGAAGAATGGTTCACAATGAATTTTTCAAAGCTTTTGAGAATTAATGAGCTATATTGATGAATTGAATGTGTTCTCCATATTTTTTAAATGCTCATTGAAGTGAGTTTTTATAGCCTTGAATTTATATGGCCGTTAGACACTGACATGGTAGGTTTAGGGCATTAAATACTCAAGTCTTGGGTCTCAAATGGTCATATTTTTGAATTACCAATCGACTAGGTCCTTGTACCAATCGACTGGGTCAACTCACTTTTAGGCTTAGGGAAAGTACCAGTCGACTGGGTTAAGTTACCAGTCAACTGGGAACTTACTGTCCTTTTTCCCAGTCGACTAGTATAGAGACCCAGTCGACTGGGTTGTCTTTAAGCCTAGTTTTTATGTTTCAAAACAGTTTTTGAATTAGAAACATTTTTGTATTTTAGTTTTGTCAAAGTCTTTTGTGAATTGAGCCATAGATCAAGCTAGGTAATTGAAATTTAGAGATTTACAATGTGATTCAATTACCTTAGTGCCTATTCTAGAACTTCTGTTTTCTTTTGGTATCTGAACGTGTTAAGTTCTTGCATCTTGTTTTTGTATTGAATACTTTTACTGCTTAAACACTTAGATAAAACTGTTAGTGCAATTTGAGTGGTGTTTTGTCATTATTAAAGTCAAATATAGGTCAACAAAGAGTATGTTATCGGAAAGTGAAAAGTTACCCGAAAACTTTTACCAGTCGAAGAAGATGGTGAAGGGGTTAGGACTTGGGTATGAGAAGATACATGCATACCCAAATGATTGTATGTTGTACTACAAGGAAGACAAAGCAAAGAAAAATTGTGACGTGTGTGGCCATGGTTGATTTCAACCTAAATAAGTGGGTAATAAGAAGCAAAAAGGCATTCCATACAAGGTTTTGCGTTACCTTCCAGTGATACCAAGGCTTCAAAGGCTTTATATGTCCAAAAATACTGCCCAACACATGAGATGGCATAAAAAGGGCAAGCGTAGTAAGGCTGAAATGGTCGTCCACCTGACTAATGGTGAAGCATGGAAACACTTTAATGATAAACACCCGTCGTTTGCCGTCGAACCACAGAATGTTAGGTTGGGACTTTCGACTGACGGGTTCACATCATTCGGTCATTCGACTACTTCTTACTCTTGTTAGCCGGTATTTGTCACCCCGTACAACTTACCACCTAGGATGTGCATGAAGGAGCAGTTTATTTTCTTATCCTTGGCCATTCCAAGTCCAAAACCACCCGGGCAAAAATCTGGATGTCTATCTGAGGCCGATGGTAGATCAGTTGAAGACATTGTGGACAGATGGAGTTGTTACTTCTGATGCATCTAAAAAACAAAATTCAAATATGAAGGCCTCACTTCTATGGACGATTAATGACTTTCCTGGTATGGTATGCTTTCTGGTTGGAGTACTCATAGGATATTGGCTTGTCCTTACTGTATAGAGCGTACCAAGTCATTTTGACTGCCCCATGGTCATAAAAACTGTTGGTTTGACTGTCATCATCAATTCTTACTGATCGATCATGTTTTCTGAAAGCAAAAATATAATTTCAAAAAGAACACAATGGAGTACTCTTTCCCGCTGCATCGGCTGTCTGGCGAAGAATTGAAAGAGATAGCTTTCTCTTTCGAACAAATTGCCTTTGGACGTGGGTCAATACAACTGATTCTTGGAATTGGGAAGGAGCACAACTGGGTGAAAATAAGTATCTTTTGGGAATTGTCTTACTGGTCAACAAATCTAGTTCACCATAATTTGGGCGTTATGCATATTGAGAAAAATGTTTTCGATAATGTCTTCAACACTGTTATGGATACCAAGGCCACAAAAGATAATGAAAATGCTCGAGAAGATATGAACGAGTTATGTAAGCGTCAACAATTAGAGTTGGTTGAAATGAATGGAAAAATGAAGAGACCTAAAGCGACCTACACATTGGACAAGTCTCAGATCAAGGCTGTGTGCGAATGGGTTTCAAAGTTAAAGTTCTCGGATGGATATTGTACCGACCCATCTCGGGTTGGCCACCTCCAAGACAGTGTCTTCATGTTTTGAAATCCCAGCATGACACATATATGCAACAATATAAAAAGTACATCAGTTGAATGTATATATATCTATACATCAATCCTCAACCCTCAGCAGGAGAGTTACATTATTAAGATCCCAACTAAAACATTATATACAACATATGATGCATGAATATTTCCAAATATTTTTTTCACTAGTCTGAAGATGTGGACGACGTGGCTTACAGATAATGACTCAGTCTAAATCTCAGCTCACCAATCTATCTGTCATACCTGCTACCTGAAATTATTTAACAATGAGGAGTAAACTTCACAAGCTCAGTGAATTAAATTTACTAGAAGTATTCAATTTGTATAATTCCAATCACATCTTATGATTCAATTTTTTCAATAGTCTTCCAATATTCATTCATATATATCTCATACAACTCGATAACAACATTCTATTATTACTACTCATATCATAATCCTCATCATTTATCAATCTCTTCTTCTTATATATTTAATTATCTTAAGACTATCAATTCTATCTCATAATTACCTCGTTATGAGGTTCACAGCATATAGTCAATCACTCAGATAATTCTTATCATATAATACTTTCATATTTCTTTCTCATCATATCTGTCTCTCTATGAGACTCATTCATCTATCAATAAATTTACAATCAAGAATAACACTTTAGCATCTCAAGTAAGAATAATCAATATTTAAAATAAATGCAATGTATGAATTTAAATTATATTATTATTTGGGAATGTCTTCCCACATGTTGACATGTTTTATCTTAGACTGACTGTCTTTCCAGTTTTTTTATTTCAAGCATATACCGTCTGTCACGGTTTCATTTAGACCGGATACCTTCCTAGTTTTTTTTTTATTTCCAGCATATACCAACTGTCACGATTTTTTTAGACCGGCTGCCTTCTCGGTTAGTTTATTTCCAGCATATATCGACTGTCACAGTTCTTTTATTTCATTTAGACCGACTGCCTTTCCGGTAACAATAATATGAAATATGCATATGAACAATAATATAAAAACAAACATACGTTCAAACATTCAATTTAGTTATCCAGTTTTTTCTCAAAATTATTATTTTTATCATATTCATTAAATTATCTCCTCATATATCATATCACATTATCAATCATAGCCTGTGAAGAATTTTATTTACCCTTTCATTATATATTTAATCAACTCATTATTTCAATAGTATTACTTCTCGTATAATAAATCTTTAACATATCAATTATTCTTATCATATCCATCAACCAACTTTCATATATCATCCGATCATAGTTTAATAATTAATTCAAATATCATCACTTTATATTTCATATTTATCTCGATTACTAAAAGTAAATCTAACTCACCACGTAACACTTAAAGCTACTAGTGGATCACTTCTTTTTCGTTCATGCTCCTTTCAGCAATTTCACCCGATTGCTGATCGTCAACACCTTTTTGCTTTTCTTAAAGCTTTCCTATAATCTCTTTTAAAATTCTCTCATAAACCTCTTCAAAATTTCAGTCTTTCAACCTTTCTTTGAATCCCCAAGTGTTCAAAGAAATAGAGTAATTTGAATTGAGGAATGAAGAAAACCAAACATGATTTGGTAAAACTAATAAAACAAAACAATAAAAACATTTTAATTACTCGAAACCGTTTGGCCACCGCTTTAATCCAAATTTAGTGGGTACCACGCACCACTTTCACATTTTATTGACAACACCTGAATGTCCAGGTGTTGTCCCACAGTTTTTTTTCCTCTCTTCTTTGTACTCACATTGGACGCTTTCGTTTTTTTTTCAAAAGGATTATTTTAATAATAAATATTTCATATATATATTATTTTAATTCCATGTTATATTTATCAATTTACTTTTTTACCCTTACTTTAAGAACACGGGTATTACAGATATGTCTCGAACATAGCTCAATGTGTTAAAGTAAACGAGCGCAAGTTCCACGGCATGAAGAGTCACAATTGTCACATGTTCATGGAGAGATTAATATCGTTGGAATTCCATGATTTTTTACCAGACTCAATATGGGATGCTTTGACAGAACTTAGTCCATTTTTTAGAGACGTATGCGCAACCGAATTGCGAGTTGACCATATGGAGATGCTTGAGAAGAACATAGTGGCGACCTTATGCAAACTAGAGAAGATATTTCCCCCAAGAATTTTTGATTCTATGAAGCATTTACCGATCCTTTTACCGTACGAAGCCAAAGTTTATGGCATGTGCAGTACCGGTGGCTGTATCCCTTTGAAAGGTAACAATCTTTTCCAATATTTATCTATTTTATAAATTGTTTTCTATCTTCCTATTAATAATTGTTTTTTAATCGCCATATGTGAAAAATAGGTGTATGAACAGTTTAAAGAAAAAAGCTCGTAATAAAGCGTACGTGGAAAGTTTCGTTGTTGAATCTTAAATTATAGAGGAAGTTTCTAACTTTTTCTCCCTATATTTTGAACCTAGTGTTCAAACAAAGTTGAATCGAGTCCGTTGCAATGGCGATTAGGAAGGGTTGTGTAATACATGTATTTGTAAAGTAAAGGTAAATAAGTAATTTAATAAATATGACATGAAGTTTAAATAATATAGTTACATGAAGGATTTAGTATTGAATAAAAATAATTCTTTTAAAAAAAAAATTTGGGACATGGACGTCATTAAAAGAAAAGAAAAGAAATATAAATAAAATAAAATCTAAATTTGAACGTTCAGAACGTCCAGAAGAAAAACAAAAGAAGCAAAAGAAAAAATCAACAAGTAAAAAAAAACGTGGCAGCAGGTGTTGCCACTTGCTGCCAAGGGAAGAAAATAGAAAGAAAGGCATTCTGCATGAATGCTAAATGCCTCGTGTGCGTGGCAGCCCAAGAGATGCAAAAGGGGGGCTGTTGAAGCAAAGAAAGTTTATATATATATATATAACTGAACGATTTCGTTCAGTTTCTTTCAATCTCTCGTTTTTTCTCTAATCATTTGGGAGCTCAAAGAAATGCTGAAATAGCAAAATTTTGAAGGAGTTTGCTGCGGAATTTTATAGAGAATCAAGAATAGCTATCAGGAAAGCAGAAGGTAATATCATAGTGTTTTTTTTTAATTTCTGACATTTATGAAGTTTCCCTAAATTCTAGTTGGAATTTTCAAAGTGTGTGGTTTATTTCGAATTGAAGAATAAATTAGAAAATTTCTATAAATATGATGTCAGGTGTTGATGATCTACAACTTGAGGAAATTTCTGAGAGAAACGGGAAAGACAAAGAGGTGTTCCATGGGTAGCTTTAAGAGCTACGTGGTGAGTTGGATTTACTTTAAGTAATCCAAATAAAAATGAAAAATCTAGGGATGATATTAAAATAAATTATTAGCTTATGTTGTGGTGATAGATAAAGATTTAGTTGATAATTATGATATGAATTTTGGACATGTAGAAAATTATTAGGAGAGAAATAATATTTTTGGAATATTAAGTTGATTTAATAATCAAAGTAATAAGTGAAATTCTTGATGAGTTATATTGATGTTTTAATAAGAATTATAAGGAGATGAATTTTAGTGGATATTGACAAGCTTTGATGAATGATTTGATATGATTTGAGATGAAATTTAGTAGATCTTGACAAGTTTTAATGGATTATTTGATGTGATATGGGATGAGAGGAAATTAGAGAAATTTTGTTATATAAATTTGAGAAAAATCAAGATAGTCAATTTAGATATTTTGAGTTCATGTTATTTTTATATTACTGTTCAGATGCATATTTCATACCATTGTTCATATGCATATGCATTAAATGAAAAGGAAAGAATCGGGAAGGCAGCTGGTCTAATTGAAAAACAGTGACAGCCAGTATGTGTTGAAATAAAAGGGACACCGTGCCAGCCGGTATATGCTGAGAAAACTCTGTGGCAGCCGGGATAAGCTGCAAAGAAAAGAACCGGGAAGGGACCGGTCTAAGATAATAACAACCTGTCGACAGGTGGGAAGACGTTCCCATCATAATCATTCATGCATTACATCTGTTTTAATTATTGCTTGCATTATTGAAATGCTGATGTGTGATGTATTAATTGTGAATTTAATTATAGATGATTGAGTCTTACAGAAAGAGACAGTTATGATGATAAGATTATTGAAATGCTGAGGTGTGGTGTATTATTGTGAATATACTTATAGATGATTGAGTTTCACAAAAAGAAAAAGTTATGATGATAAGATTATTGAAATGCTGAGGTCTGGTGTATTATTGGGAATATAATTATAGATGATTGAGTTTCACAGAAAGAGACAATTATAGCGATAAAATGATTGATATGCTGAGCTGTGGTATGTTATTGTTATGGTGATAAGAACTATCTAAATTGTAGACTTATGATGTGAACCTCATTGCGAGGAAATTATGAAATAATTGATGATATTGAGGTGAACCAATAAATAAGTGGAAGAGAATGATAGAGAGTGGATGTTATGACATGGGTAGTGATAGTAGAGTGCTAGTATCAAGTGTAGGAGATATAAATTGATTTAAATATTAAAAGACTGTTTATACAAATGAGTACTTTTAGTAAATTTAATTCACTGAGCTTGTGAAGCTCACTTCTCATTGTACAATGATTTTCAAGTAGCAGGCTTGACAAATAGATTGGTGAGTTGAGGTTCAGAAGAAATCATTTTCTGTAAGCCACGTACGTGTCAACATCCTCAGACTAATGAGATAATAAAATGAAAATTTTATTTGTAAATATTCATGCATTTTACGATGTATAAAATATTTAAAGAACAGATTGATGTAAAAATTCTTTTGGTGTTATTTATTTTTCTTGTTGCATATATGTGTCGTGCTGAGATTCTCAAAATGTGATGACACCGTTTTGAGGGTGGCCAACCTGGGATGGCTTGTTACAGGTTGTGGGCCTAAATGATCGTCTTTCAATTTTCTGTTACCCCGGGCGTGCCTTTGGTGGTCCGAAGAGTAGAGTATTAGATGAGAATGAGATCAAAGCCGCAGAGACATGTTTTATTGAATTGTGCAGGGATCGGGCCATATGTGGAGTTAGCTCAATCATAATTTCTAATGTTTTCTTTACATAATTTTATATGTTAATTCAACACATAATAATGTAGATAATATGATGACATGCTGAGGCGTGACCAACCCTTTCTTAGTGACACTGAAATTGAAAAGCTTCGCAAAAAGAATTTTGCATCATGGCTTCATGATCTTGTAAGGATTTTTTATAATACATTCTAATTGTGAACATGTACATTTAATTAATATTCTTAACGATTTTTATATTCTTTCACAACTTTTTTTATTGTAATAGGTTTTAACTTACCAAACCATAGATGAAAGGATTTGAAAAATAGGACTTGGCCCCTTTAAACATGTGAAGTGTTATAGTGTTTATATTGTAAACAGATTTAAGTTTCACACCCAAGAGTATGGAAATTTAAGAAGACAATGAATAGTGATGTATGTGTCAAAGGTAGTTGTTACGATGCATATGAACTTGACTTCTACGGTATGTTGACAGAAATTATAGAGGTACAATATGCAGGGGTTGGTAATACCATTGTATTTTAAATGCCATTGGTATAATTCTGAGAACGGACTTAAAGTTCACTGACTACATGGTCTTGTAGATATTAACCATAAATCAAGGCTTAACTCAGATGAGCCATTTGTCTTAGCAGAGCAAGCAACCAAAGTTTACTATTACCCTTATCCATCCAGAAAGAAAGACATAAGTGGCTGGTGGGTAGTTTGTAAAACCAAAGCGAGGGGCTTGGTTGATGCTCCTTCCAATGAAGATCCAACTAATGATCTAGTTCCTATTGTTGTGGAGTACTTCCAAGATGATGAAACGTCTTTTCTAAATCGAATTCTTTCAGATGATGAACTAGATATACCGGGTATTCTTCATAATCATGATGGTATAATGGAAGATATAAATCCATCAGATATATATTCTCTAAGAAACTTAGAAGTAGATGAAGTGTTGTATGAAGAAAATGACGATGAAGAGGAGAACGAGGATGAGGAAGAAGAAGAAGAAGATGATGATGATGATGATGATAACGATGATGATGCAAACTCTGGTACTTACATGGATGTCGATCAATGAATGGTAAAAATTTAATACATGTATATTAATGATATATATTCTACTAGTTGTATAAATTGAATGAATTTCACTTATTATTTGTGTAACTTGTAAATCATTTGTATAACATTTCAATTGTTTCTAGCAATTATATTCATTCATTTTTTATAAGACAGGATGGTGATTAGAGATCGAGGGAAAAGTAGAAATCGTGTGGTCGGTCGCGAGAGAGGTTTTGGATAACCCATGGCTGACCCAGGACCTATTGCAGGTAAAGTATATATATAATTTTGGTCATTTTCTATACTTCCCCTTTAAATCTATATTGAATTTTTATTGACATGTCAATATATATTGAAACTGTATGTGGAAGAGAGCCCGGTGTGGGCCAGATTTGGAGGGTGTTCAAGAGGTGGCGAGGACAGGGAGGTGACAAACACAGATTTCAGAACCCCTAGCGAACCCTTCTGTTGTGACGATTGTCTACCTAAGTAAATATGCAAATAACCGTACTAATTTTACTTGCAAGTGCACATGGTCAATGGTAGCATAGTGTGCAAGTGCGAGATCATTTCCACAGGGATTGGTGAATTTCGTTTTAGAATTAGTTTCTTCAAAGTAAAAAGAGAAATAACTGTTAATTGTGAGTGAATAATAATAATGAGAACATAAGACTATGATATCCACCACTAATTATACTTTCCCACTAAGTAAGATGTCAATATTCTAGCTTTATCATGAATATTTAATGGTTGTCAACCTAAGGGTTTGGCCCACACCTTAGGCTATTGATCTCCCTATACAACGAGTTAGGCATGGTGTATACTCTAACTCTTTTCTCTCTTAAGGGATTCAGTATGGGTGTATACTGAGTTGTTCCTTAAGAGAGCATGAGGGTTGTGGAGATCGACAACCACATGGGACCTAGGGCTTGGTCCGCTCTCGGTATCCCATGTTGATTAACCTGAGAATCCAGTGTGGATATCTCTTGTTACTAATTTCGAACCCAGCACTTGGTCATCCAAATTGATTCGACTAACTTATCTATATCACATGCATATGTTGATCAGACACATACATATGAGGAATTTAAATACAAACAGGCATTAATCAAGTTAAACATTCTAACAAGGCTATAGCAAAGATAATCAATGAATAAACATGTGGAAAAGCATAACTAGGGTTTCAATCGAGCCCTATAAGAGTTTAGTTACACATGCTAGTTAAACTAAACATTCTAAACATAATGAAATAAAACAGAAAAATAAAACTGAAGAAGACTCAGAAGACGAGTCATCAATTCCTCTCTTGAGCTTGCTACTTCGAAACTAAAACAAAAGGTATGATTTATGTGTTTTACAGGGCTATTTATAGGGTCCTCTTGGTGTCCCAAAAGCCTAATTTCCTATTTGGAATCTGGAGACTTCTTTCCATATCTGGTTGTACCGTCTTTGGAGTGATTACGCTCGATCATATGCGGGATGTGCTCGAGCGCATGTGTTCTCTCGAGCCTTCTTCAAGTGCGCTCGTGTGCTTGTGCGCTCGATAACGAGGGAGATGCACTCGAGCGCACCTTGTTGGATGGCAGAACTTGACTTTTGCTCCTAAAAGCTCCAAATTATCATCTTTTTGTCCAAGTCCTGTGAAAAACACATAAAACACGAAAATGAAGTAGAATCTACTAAAATAGATAAATAAAGAGCCTAACAAGCGTAAATTAAGGGGCTTAAATATGACTATTTAAGCACTTATCACACCCTCAAACTTGCATATTGCTAGTCCCTTAGTAATACAAAACAAAAGACTATGTTAAAACGAAATTAAAGATAAAGTCATTTTCATTATATTAAAAAATTTGGGTTGTGCATAAAACCATGATAACAGTTCATGAGTAAGCTTTTAATAAAAACACATTTTGTATTTGAAAAAGGATTTTTAAAAGCTCATGTTACTTACCTAAGGTTGGCTTACGGCATCGCAAGTTTGATTTGTGTGTGATGAATTAGTACATATAAGAATGGACTTCCACATAATTTTAGTGTATAGTGTTTCGGTGACCAAACCTTTATCGAATTCCTTATCAAAGAGAACAAAAGTGGGATGATGCTTGCTTCTTTTCTTTTCATTTTATCATGCGATCTTTGCCATATTGAGTTCCATTAAGCTTTCTAATTGACTTTTGTAACGAGTGTTTAGCTAATGACTCTCAAACCAGATGGTTTTAGGGCATTAGGTATAAAGACACCCCTAAAGACTTACTAACTCGAGTAAAAAATGCTACAGAACTAATAGGCTTCCATACTTCTTAGTGAAATTCCCACCTTTTGACATGAACACTCACCGCTTACTGAGGCAAGAGGCCCAGTTACTCAGTGGAAATTTTCATTATGATCATTAAAGGCTTACTTCCCACCTTTTGACATGAACACTCACTGGTTATTGAGGTAAGAGGTCCAGTTACTCAGTTAAAAGTATTTAATGATCATTAGAAGCTTTTTATTTTCTTCTTGCATGATGAACATTTTTCTTTATTTTTCTTATGCCAAAGTGATCTTTTAACAAGTTATCTGATTACAGTTAGGTCATGGAAACATATACAAAAGAATTATATGTCATACCCCACACAAATGCGTGCTAATGTGCTCATGCAAATCTGGATCAAACTCCTGAATTCTTAAGTACCTTGAGGTAGGTAACTGAAATTTGTAGAATTCCTATTACAAGACTATGTGTTCTAGCTTTTAAGCTTACTAACGAAGTGTTATCATATTTTAAATCAACCAAACTTTTTATCACCAAATGAACATGCATTTATCTTTTCTATAAAAAAAAACTGGGACTCAGTGTGCGTGCAACAATGTCTCCCACTACCCCCAAACTTAATATACAAATTGTACCCAATGTGTATGTGGCATGGAAAGATCTGACCTAAAAGATGGAGAACTAGATTGCTTGTTTTGCTCGTAACACACCCCCAAACTTAAACTGGATGCACGCACTAAGTACCTGACAAAGAAAAATAAATGTTGTGCTGGAAAACAAGAAATATGGATAAGAGGCATGTAAATATAAACATGAACAAAAAAAAATACTAAAATAAAAGGATATGCTTTGAGGTGCCTCCCATGAGCGCTAAGTTTTACGTCTTTAGCCAGACGAAGTATCCTCTCACTGCTGAGTATCAGGTGGTGCAGTCGAAAAGGTACCGGGCACAAGGGGTAGGCGATTGAGGATGTGATGGTGGTGGATGGTAAGTGTGGGTGGTGAATGTCAGAGAGAGAGTGCGATTGAGTGTATGGGAGTGAAATGTGGAAACGTGTTTAAAACTATCACGTGACTGTCTGCCCTGAGTGCGCTCGATCGCATTGTGAAGTGCACTCGATCGCACTTATGGCAGAAAGGTCGTACTCAGTGGCCTCAATACCACTGATCTCAATAGAGGCGCTTGAGTTACATGTTTATCAAAGTCGGAACTGCTCAAGCGCTCTCTATAACAGCTTTAACTTTAGTCTTTTGGCAGGGAGTACTTAAAGTCCACTGCATGTGGCTCAAGTGCTCTTAATGGTGTTGCATATTGGACAGTTTGGAGTGCTTAATCTTCATCTCTTGGTTGCACTGTAATTTCAGAGTTTGGTGTGACTCTGTGTCCTTGTACCGTGACTGTCTGATTTCTTGCTGGCAACTGTTGCAATTCCAAGTTTGGTGCCCAGACAATAAATGAGAGAAAAGTAGTATCAGTAAGTGCAAGAGTTTCAAACGGAGGAGTGAACATACTTGGATGCTTTGGAGAGGCTTCAAGGAGGTGCACAGCTTCAATGATATCATCAGTAATATCTTCAGATTCTGGCTTAACATCCGAACTTGCGAAGCTATGGGTGAGGGTGGCCTCCAATGAATCAGTATGATGAACTTGAAAAGCTTGCTTGACAGTACTTTGCATTATACATTCATTAAAACATTTATCCTCATGATCATCTTGGGGTAATTTCAATGCATCAAATATCTTAAATTCTATTGTCTTACCATTCACCGTCATACTTACAATACTTTTTTTCACATTAATCATTGTATCTGCAGTTCTCATAAAAGGTCTTCCTAAGATGATGGGCAGAGGTATTGGTATATGAGATTCTTCCATATCTAGTACAATAAAATCAGCAGGTAAAATAAATTCACTTACTTTTAACAGGATATTCTCAAGAATACCTCTTAGTCTTTTGATGCTTCTATCTGCCAATTTCAAAGTGATGGATGTTGGTTGAAGCTCCCCCAAACCTAGCTTTTCAACTACTGTGTATGGCAGCAAATTGACACTAGCTCCTAAATCCAATAGTGCACGCTCAAAAAACTGGTCACCTATCCTGCAAGGAATGGTAAAACTACTTGGATCCTTTAGCTTTGGTGGTAATTTCCTTAACAATACTGCACTTACCTCTTCAGTTATAGCCACTGTTTCATGCTCCTAAAACTTTCTTTTATTAGTACAGCAATCTTTTAAAAATTTAGCGAAAGAAGGAATTTGTTTAATTGCATCTAATAAGAGAATGTTAATTTCTACTTTTCTCAAAGTTTCAAAAATATCAAGCAATTTATCTTTCTTTGGCTTTACTAATCTTTGAGGGAAGGGAGGTGCATTCCACTTCTCCATTTCACTTACCTTGGATGTGGATGGCTTAGCTGGTGATGCTTGTGCTGGCTCATTAACTCCTATGATCTTACCATTTCTGAGAGTTATAACAGCCTTCAGTTACTGATGTCCTTCAGGATTACGCATTGTTTGGGTTGGAAATTCTCCTTGCCTCGGTCCACTTAGCTCCGTAGCCATTTGGCTCATTTGTGCTGCCAATCTTTGGATGGTTTGCTCATGCTTTGCAATTATTTGTCTTTGCTCAGTTTGAATTTGCCTTCCATTTACTATAAACTGTTCTTGTGACGTTATCAGTTGCCTTCCCATACTCTCTAGGTCACTCTTCTTTGACTCTTGAACTGGTTGGGCTGTTTGGTGAAAGTTCTTTTGTTGCCCTTGAAGGTTTAAGGCATTTTGATTGTTGCTCCATGAGAGGTTGGGGTGGTTCCGCTATCCATGATTGTAGGTATATGCAGATGCACTGTTTGGTCCCACATAGTTCGCTTGCTCGGGATCTGTAGATGAATATAAATGGCAAGTCTCAAAAGTGTGATCAAATTGAGAACATAAAGCACATACCTGGCGTTGTGTGGCTTGTGGATTTAGTGAGGCATTCTAAACAGTCATGACTTTTACAAGCATATCTAGCTTTCTTTCCATAGCAGCTATCTGAATTGGAATTCCACCAATTAAGTTAACTTCATACATGCCCTTGCTCTTTACTCCTTGTCTCCCTCTGGATGAGAATTGTTAGGTGTGCTCACTCAATGCCTCAAACAGTTTCATGGCTTCTTCACTGCTCTTCTCCATCAGCACACATCCACAACCTGAATCAATAATACTTTTATTCATGTCATTTAGTCCTTCATAAAAGGCTAATACCAGCTCATCTTGAGGTAGGTTGTGATGTGGACATTTGAGAAGCAGCTCATTAAAGTGTCCATGTGCTTCAAAGAAGAGGTCTCCATCTCTCTGTTGGAAAGATTAAATCTCTTTCCTCATCTGCCTTGTCTTTTGTGCTGGGAAAATTTTCCTTAGGAACTTAATGGATAGTTCTTCCCAGGTATGGATAGAATCTGCAAGCAATGAATTATATCACAACTTAGTTTTATCTTTTAATGAAAAAGGTAAAATAATTAACATGATTCCCTCTTGATTTGGGCCCTAGATGTGCTGGACCTTGCAGAGGTCAAAGAATTTCTGAAGGTACAAGTGTGGACCCTCAGCAGGTGTACCCCTAAAATGAGTCAAAGCACTAAGTATCTGCGAAAATATGTTGTAATTGCTTTTCGCTTCTGGTTGATAAGCAATGCATGATGGCTGGTTAAGGTTCCGATGGATGAAGGATTGCTTCATAGGTCTTCACTCAGGTGGTTGTTGGTTTTCTAATTGTTCCATTGGTGCTTCTCCCTCGAATTCTTCTTCGTTCTCCTCAAAGTTGTTCCTAGACCTCTGTCGAATGGTCCGCTCAATCTCTATGTTGAGTGGAACGATGGTAGGGTTCCTAGATCGAAGCCCTTGCATGAATCAACAAAAATATCTTCAGTGCAGCAATTCATCACTGTTGCTCGGGTAGCTCTCTGCCTCAATTGCCCTCGATCGCACAAGAAAGTGCGCTCAATCGCAAGTGGCACAGAAAGTTCTGCTAATGTGCCTGAAACAGAAAACAAAAAGAATTCGATTAAGGTTTTAATAAGATAAAAAAAGAAACTTAAATTTTTTGAGATTTTTGATAAAAATATAATGAAAAAGAAATAACAATGATTAATCTAAACGAAAATAATTCTAAAAAGAAATTTAGTGCAATCCCCGGCAACGGTGCCAAAAACTTGTTATGACGATTATCTACCTAAGTAAATATGCAAATAACCGTACTAGTTTTACTTGCAAGTGCACAAGGTCAATGGTAGCATAGTGTGCAAGTGCGAGATCATTTCCACAGGGATTGGTGAATTTCATTTTAGAATTAGTTTTTCAAAGTAAAAAAAGAAATAGCTGTTGATTATGAGTGAATAATAATAATGAGAACATAGGACTACGATATCCACCACTAATTATACTTTCCCACTAAGTAAGGTGTCAATGCTCTAGCCTTATCATGAATATTTAATGGTTGCCAACCTAAGGGCTTAGCCTACACCTTAGGCTATTGATCTCCCTATGCAATGAGTTAGGCATGGTATATACTCTAACTCTTTTCTCTCTTAAGGGATTCAACATGGGTGTATACTGAGTTGTTCCTTAAGAAAGCATGAGGGCTGTGGAGATCAGCAACCACACGGGACCTAGGGTTTGGTCCGCTCCCGGTTTTCCATGTTGATTAACCCGAGAATCTGGTGTGGATATCTCTTGTTACTAATGTCGAACCCAAGACTCAGTCATCCAAATTGATTCGACTAACTTATCCATACCACATGAATACGTTGATCAGACACACACATATGAGACATTTAAATACAAACAGGCAGTAATCAAGTTAAACATTCTAACAAGGCTATAGCAAAGATAATTAATGAATAAACATGTGGAAAAGCATAACTAGGGCTTCAATCGAGCCCTATAAGAGTTTAGTTACACATGCTAATTAAACTAAACATTATAAACATAATGAAATAAAACAGAAAAATAAAACCGAAGAAAACTAGAGAAACGAGTCATCAATTCTTCTCCTGAGCTTGCTACTTCGAAACTAAAACAAAAGGTATGGTTTATGTGTTTTACATGGCTATTTATAGGGTCCTCTTGGTGTCCTGAAACCCTAATTTCCTATTTGGAATCTTGAGACTTCTTTTATATCTGGTTTTGCCGCCTCTGGAGTGATTGCACTCGATCGTATGCGGGATGCACTCGAGCGCATGTGTGTGCTCAAGCCTTTTTCAAGTGCGCTCGTGTGCTTGTGCGCTCGAGTGCACCTTGCTGGATGGCAGAACTTGACTTTTGCTCCTAAAAGCGCTAAATTCTCATCTTTTTGTCCAAGTCCTGTGAAAAACACATAAAACACGAAAATGAAGTAGAATCTACTAAAATAGATAAATAAAGAGCCTAACAAGCGTAAATTAAGGGGCTTAAATATGACTATTTAAGAACTTATCACCTTCTCATCGGACCCTACTGACTATCATATCCCATAGGTGCTTTTATATTTAATTTTTAATGGGGTAAAATTTTTATTACCTTTATTGTTTTTGATATGATATTGACAATGCACCTTAGATATTTATAAGGCTTTCTCGGGGTGCGACAAGGTGATGGATATCATTTCCCACATTGCTATGCAGCATATGCCAACTCCTTATCCTTCATGGAGCCATTATCCGGAATCCATGAGGGATGTTGTTTGGGGAGACTTTCTGGTATAAAACACTTTATTTTCTGTTAAGTAGTAAATGCCTTTACTTATACATTCATGTTAAATATATGTACACCAGTAAAAAAAATAGATTTTAACTAATGTCTTCTTGGTTGTTCTCAAGAACACTATAGGTTTCAGACTAAAAAGATTCAAGCTTAGGCCAAAAGCGTATTTGATCACATCGCTGCCCATTGCATCTCTGATAATCTATCAAAGCTTCGAAAAAGGAGAAAATAGTTGTGAATATTGAAGATGTAAGTGCATGGAAGGGGTGGCATGACCATGGGCTAAGAGAACCATTTTGGGAGGAGTTGTGTGATATCTGGTCTTAACCGTCCTGACAAGAGCGTTCCGAGAAAGCATCTTCAAATAGGCGTGCGGTAGGTGAGATTGTCCACCATCTGACGAGGGCCATCAGTATATGGCAACATAAGGAGAAACTGGTATGATGTTTTCGTTCTTTGGTAAAATATATATAGTTATCTGTTGTAATTCATTTGAATTTTCACTGAAAAAATTCATTACTATGTGCAAAAGAAGAAGGTAGGTCACGAGCCTTCCAATTTTGAGGTGTTCTTGGAGACACATAAGAGAAAGGGATGCAGCGAATTTGTGGACACCAAGTCAAGAGTTGTCGTTGTTAGTACTATTTTTTGTTTCATAAATAGTATGTAGTGTAAGTATAACTTGTATGTTCTTTCATTAATGTTTTAATTGTGCATATTGATGAAATATGTTCATTTATGTTGTAGGAGAAATATAAATAAGTGTTGCATGAGAAATATAAAGATGATCCTTCCTCAGAGCCTGATTTCGATGAGGAGACATGGTTAGCAGTGTCTGATGGATCTAGCAAGGGGAGAAATTATTGATACAACAATTGGATAGACCCTTATACTAAGTGAGGGTCCACATATTGATGTTTTTCGTGCCCCACTCCCACCTCGATATTCGATGCATCAGAACCAGATTTCATCGAGTCCCCACAACGCTATGTGAACCAGATGATTCAAGAAAACGTGAATAAGGCGATGGACAGGACTATGAATCTCATGTGTGCGAAGTTGGGCATCAGTCTTTTAGATATCAGACTTTTACCATCACCCGGATCAGATGTAAGTATACACACACTCACATGTTAACTTTGTTATTTTCATAACATCGTAGTTAGAGTTTCTTTTATGAGTAACTTAGTAGTTGAAGTTAAGGGGGAACAAATGGAGTCCATTTTGGATCACGGGTTACAAACCTGGGGAGTTTCGATAATAAAAAGTAGACAACTTAGCGGTTTTAAGGTCAAAAGAGTAAAGTAGAGTACTTATCTAATGGATGAGACGGGGTTACCATCACGTTCGTTTAGTAGAATGTGACTAGTAGGAATAAATAGAGTCAATTTTAGATCGCGGGTTAATAAGCCGGGGGGGTTTCAGTATAAAAACGTAGATAGCTTAGCAGTTTTTAAGTCAAAATAGTATAATACTTGTCTAACAGACGAGTCGAGGTTACTATCACGTCTGTTTGGTAGAATGTGACTAGTGGGAACAAATAGAGTCCATTTCGGATCACAGGTTACAAACCCGAGGGGTTTTGGTAATAAAAAGTAGACAACTTAGCGATTTTAAGGTCAAAGGAGTAGAGTAATTGTCTAACGGATGAGGCGGGATTACCATCATCATCACGTCCGTTTAGTATAATTTGACTAATAGGAACAAACAGAGTCAATTTCGGATCACAGGTTACAAGCCTGGGGGGTTTCGGTATAAAAACGTAGATAGCTGAGTGGTTTTAAGGTCAAAATAGTAGAATACTTGTCTAACAAACAAGCTGAGGTTACTGTCATATCCGTTTGGTAGAATGTGACTAGTGGGAACAAACGGAGTCCATTTCGGATCACGGGTTACAAACCCGAGGGATTTCGGTATAAAAACGTAGAAAACTTAGCGGTTTTAAGGTCAAAAGAGTATAATACTTGTCTAACGAATGAGGCGGGGTTACCGTCACGTCCATTTGGTAGAATGCGACTAGTAGGAACAAACGGAGTCCATTTCAAAACACGGGTTACAAATCCGGGGGTTTTTGGTAATAAAAAGTAGAAAACTTAGCGGTTTTAGGGTCAAAAGAGTAGAGTACTTGTCTAACAGACGAGGCAAGGTTACTGTCACGTCCGTTTGGTAGAATGTGATTAGTGAGAACAAACGGAGTCCATTTTGGATCACGGGTTACAAACCCAGGGGGTTTCAGTATAAAAAAATAGATAACTTAGTGGTTTTAAGGTCAAAAGAGTAGAGTACCTATCCAACGGACGAGGCGGGGTTACTGTCACGTCCGTTTAGTAGAATGTGATTAGTGAGAATAAACAAAATTTATTTCGGATCACGGGTTACAAACCCGAAAGGTTCGGTAATAAAAAGTAGATAACTTAGCGGTTTTCTACCAAAATACTTTCAAATTAACTTATTTAGTTTCTCATTCAATAATTCTAATAATGCTTACTTTTTTGTTTCATTTTCTCTTAATGATGTTGGGGAGGACGACGAGGCCAGTGAGGATCATGTGTGTGGCGAAGATCTTAGGGACCCTTAGGACATTTTATCTAAATATTATAACATTTCATGTTTATTATTATTATTATTATATTTGGATATGGTATATCGTTTTTGTAATTTTGACTATAAGTAGAATGTGTTCACTTTGTATTGATGTAGTTATCTACAAATTTGAATGTAAATTCAATACATTATAAACAAGATTTTTTCTATTTTTGAAAACATTTCAGGAAGTATTACAAAAACTCAAACAATCATCAACGGGGGGATTCCCCTCGCTGATGCTGCCACCATATTCAGTGAGGGGATTCCCTTCCCTAAGCCCGTCGCTGATGATGTTATTATCTGCGATGGCATCAGCGAGGGGAAAAATATCTGCGAGGGGATTCCCGTCGTTATGCCCGTCCTTAAAATTTATTAAAATATTATTTTTTTTGTCACTTTTACTTTGTTAAAAACATCAGCGAGGGAAGAACCTGTCGCTGATAAGACTTTTTCCGTCGCTGATTAAGATATCAACGACGAGACAAATTACAACGGGGTCATCTACAACGGGATCCTATCTTATCCCGATGCTGATTACTTTCAACGAGAAGAATTGAATTTTCAACGAAAAAAAAATCACATCGCATATGCCTCTTTTTCTTGTAATGTTTTTTATTAAATTAATTTTAACATTTCAACATTATCCCATACTGTTTATATAATTAAATTTTTAAAAATTTATTATATATTTAATTTATACTTAACATTTTTTGATTTATTATATTTATATTTAATATATTATTAATATTAATATCAATTAATTTTTTAATCAATTAACTGTCACCAAATAACATCAATTAACTAATTTAATTAGTATCGATTTAACTAATTAATCAAACAATTTTATTTAAACGGTTTGATTAACGGCTTTAACAGATTAATATACACCAATAACTGATTTCCTCTCCTTACTTTGATGAAGACGAATCTTAAATGTTGGTGTTGTTGCGATTTGGTGGCTCTTGATCTGGTTGGTCTCTTCACTTTTTAATTGAGTTTTGGATGAGGGGTTTGTTTGAGGCGGGCAGTGCTTCAAATGTTCTTTTGGGATTTTGGAACTGTTAAAAGATCTGTGAAGTCCATCGATCTTGATTTGTTATTACTATTGCCAATGACTTTGATCTTTCCAAAGTATATATATATATATATATATATATATACACACCCTTTGAAAGCAAGTTCATACAAACAAAAATTCCAATAATAAAAAGAAAAACGATCACAATCAATCTCCCATCTCCCATCTCCCATCTCCCATCTCCAAACCCAAATTGACTGATCACAAGTAAACAATCCATCTCAAAACCACTCACCACGCAGCTCTCTCAAAACCCTCGAGTGCGGATACACATCAGGGTCACCACGCATCGCGTTTTTCCTCCATATCTCAGTAGCTCTCCTGAGCGAGTCGTCAGCCGTGTCAAGCTGCTCCGGCCTCCACCCGATACAATCTTTCCCGCCTCCATAATCATCCGATCCTGCAGTTCCATCGGTGGCCCTAGTTATCGGCTTTCGAGTATCAGAAACTTCTATCTCTGACAAAGGAGAGGGCTTGCGGTGCTTAAAGTACTCCCTGTCATCTTCTGTTTGCTCTGTTTCCTCTTCGTTATTCGGCAAAGGCGTGCCGTCGAACCCAGCACAGCTCACGTCTTCAAGAGCCACACCAGTAGTAGTACTACTACTGTTACTGCGTTTTTGTTGAAAGTTATACTCTAGCGGACGGTTTACTACAGTGCTCTCTAGCCTTGAAAAAGTGACGTGAGGCGGTTTTGGTGTCGTCGCCAATGGCCCATGATCAGTGTCTTTACTATATTTTTCATGATACTTTTCTGTTTCTTGCTTCGCAGGTTTCGGATCTGCCACGTTCCTTGTATCCTGCAACGTGAAATTGTAAAATTTATCAATTTTTCTTTTTACATAAAATCTCAATTGAATAAGATCGAGTTTGTCTTACTTCAGGTTCGCCAGAGTGAACCGCGGGTTCAGCTTCATAGGCTGCAGAGTGAACAGCAGTGCGCCTAGCGGAGACCCAAGGGAAGGCGAATTGTTGCCAGAGAGCTTGATTGCGGCCAGAAAAGAGCGCAACATAAGAACTTGCTGCTGTGATTGCTAATTTTGATTGCATCTCTTATTTTTTCTATTTTCTAAACCGTCTTCGTGGTATTAATTTGATTTGTCTGACTAGAGGGGCTTGAAGTTGAAATAGTGTCTTAAGAAGCGGCAAATGTAAAGGTGGTGAAGCTGATAAAAAAAGGGTGTGAGGGACTTTCTGGAGAAAGATGTTGGGTGATGACGTGTCATGGCATGTTGACGTGGCTACAGGTTCTCTTGCCTTGCTGTTGTTTGTTTGTCACGTGTTGATTCTTCTTTCTCTCATACGTGTCATCGAGCTAGAAGCAGCTGGAAGTTTGGAGAATTTGCCTGCTGCTTCTAGGAATAGATTAGTTAAGAAGAAGGCAGATAAATCACGCTTCTTCGTGTACCATCGTTATAAATAAAATTGTCCTCCTTCCCCCACCACTAGTTGTATTTAAAACCTATTCATCAAGCGGTTTGAATCGATTTGGTAAAAAAATATTATTTAATCGATTAAATTGATATAAAATTAATTTATTAAATAAAATATATTAATTAATCAAATAATTAATTTTTTTTAATTATTTCAATTATTTAATCAATTAATTAATATTAATAATATATTAAATATAAATATAAATTATAAACTAAACTACAAAAAATATTTTAAATTAAATATTTAATATATTTATAAAAAATTTAATTATATAAACGGTTAATTGATCGTACGAACTGAAATTAATTTAATTGGTTAATATCAAAACACTTAAGTTAATTCGATCAAAACAATTAAAAAATTAATCAAAATTTTTAACTGATCGTTTGCATCTCTACACCGTAATCTCATGATTATTTTTACATCATTTTTTGAGTTTTACATGTGTGATTTAATGATGGGCTTTCATTGAAATTGGTCAACGCATATAGAGTGTAATAATTTGAAAAATAAAAAATTCATTTGATGCAAATAAAACCATCAAGAGTGACAACTAATTTTTTTTTTAAAAATTATAAATATAAACATAAATAGATATCATAATATAGATGAAAGATTAAATTAATAAAACATATAAATATAAAATACTATTATAAATTGCATTTAAATAGTTTAAGAATATAAAAAATATTATTATTATAAAAATTATTTTTTATTTGATTTGAAAAGGAAAAATATTTTGATCAATTCAACAAATCTCATAATCATACCAATATTTTATTCCATCCAAATTGATGAAATTAATTATTTTACATGCACAATCAAGCATAATTATACACTGCAGTTGAGCTGACATTACAATTTTATCTAGCACAAAACGATTGATTATCAATTTAATAACTCTTTAGCATTTCGTGATATTTTAGAGAGAAAAAATCCTTTCTCTTACCACTTGAAAGGGAACTAGTTCATTTGGAAACCCAGAAGATCAATCAAGAAGAAGGTAAACGTGAAACAATAAAAAAAAAAAAAAAAGGAAGACAATACAAATTAAAATTATGAAACAAAGTGTGCTTTTTGTTCACTTCCTGTTCACATGATCACATCATTCACTGAATTTCACGTGAATATTTTAGCCATAAAGAGTATTATTATCAAAAATTCCCTTTGCTCTTCCTTTCCTTTCCTTTCCTTTCCTTTCCTTGTTCTAAACATAAAAAGAGCCGCAAGATAAAGCCATTAGCAGGATAGCAGCTTGTTCTTCTTCTCCCAACTTGAAAGAAACACCATGCTTACTGTTTCTACTTTTACTACTACTGCTACTCTTCTTTGTTCTTTCTTTGTTTAGTCCAAGGAGAACAGCCCTCCTCTTCTTTCTGTATCTAATCCCACATGCATTGCATAGTGACTGTACAAACAAAAAATACCCAGAAATCAAAATCAGAAACAGAGCAAATTAAGATCATTAAATAAAATAAATGGTGATTGATTTTACCCTGGGCCCAGCTGGACCACCTCTCCATAGAGGTGTTCTTGTTGTGTGACAATCTGCACAACTTCGATTGTGGATCTCCATTAAATCTGATCTCTGTTTAAGGAAGGAAAAGAAATCGATCATATTAACTTGAGTTATAGTGATCCAGTTGACAAAAACACAAACAGAGGAAGAAAAATAAACTAAAGATTACTCACTTTTGTCTCAGTATCCATCATAGCTTAATGAGAAAAGAGGGAAATACTGGAGGGGGATTTTCTTGGTCCAAGATTGGAAGCTTTGAATCTTTTGATCGAGTTTTAAAGCATCAACTAGGAAATCACTGATCAGATTAATGTAAGACGTAGAGATGGGAGAATGTCAGAGGAAGTGTTTTTCACACTGGAGCCATTATTTAAAGAAGAGGTATATAAATACAGGTACCCCAGAAAGAGCCATAGCACAACTAAAACATCAGTATAAATAATTGAGGGAGGAAGAGAGAGATTGGGGTGTTAAAAAATGTACCAATTCATTTAGGCAATGCAAAGAGGGAACAGAGCAAAACAGACAAAACAGGAATTGAGAGAGACTTATAAATGCCAATACTAGAGTATATATATAATGTCAGTGTCACCCACTCCAGCTGAGTTTGATTTTGGGTGGCAGAACACAATCACCAAACCCTAGCTCTAGTAATTTCAATTTTATGAAAATACACTTTTATATCTCATTTTATATCGATGGTCGAAAGTGAGTTCTAGGTAACTCATTAATATTTTTTTAAAAAAAAACTTAACTTTTTTACTTTTTAAATAACAAACCAAAAAAAATATTAATTTATTATACTATACACATGGCTTACTAAAATATTAAGTATATATTTAAACTCACATCCCCATCTAAATAGTCTAAATAGGAAAGCTAATTTAAATTACAAAAGGTGAGAAACGAACAAGTCGAGTATGGGTTAGGTTTTGTGGGTAACGAATCAACGGATATGAGTTAAAACATCTGTTTTTTAATGGGTTTATTTTTTCATGTTCATACATGTATTTTAATAAGCGAATAACAGATTAAAACGGGTATGGGCAAAAATTTTCACATCTAGGGTTTATGAATCTCTTTGATCCCATAGATAATATTTTAATACAATAAATATTTAGAAACCCATTTTGATCACTCATTTGGACCATTTGAATCAACAGCTAATGAAAATTATCATTCTCATTCGCTACTTTGTCAAATTGTGGTTTTTCAATTGTAAAACAGAATGTCTAGCTTCCACACTCAGTTATTAATTTACTAACAGGATGTTACAAATAGATAACCACCTTAGGTGTTCCTCTGGCACTTCTCTATTTTAGTACCTTATGTGTTGATTTCTCATATAATTTTTTTTTACATTGTTGGAGAGGGAGATTGAACCTTGATCTCCAACATGAAAAACTCGAAAGTGACCACGAAACTAAAAGCCCCGAGTAGATTTCTCCTACAATGTATTGAACCGAGGTATGAATGACTTAGAGTATGTTTGGGAAAGATGAATTTTATAGAAAAATCATTTGTAATTTCATATTTGTTATATTTGTAAAGATAAATAACTATGAAATTCATTATGAAATTGAGTTAGTGTGTTTCAAATCATATTGAAATTGATAGAATTTACCAAAAAAAAAAATCTAAAATGAAGACAAATTTTTTGTTGATCAAAACACTATCTCATATAATTGAATGAAAATAACAAAATTCTCCAATAAAAATATTTATAATTTAAAAGTTAGATTCATTCTCATTTATTTAAAATATTTAAAACATAAAAAATGGATTAAATTTTAAAAATTTATAAAAAAAATACAAACATTACAAATAAATTTCATTTTCATTTGAATCGAATTCGAGTGTAACTATTAATCATTAGGCCCAAAGAATTGACATTGACATCTATGGTAGTCAAACATAGATTTTTCTCTTCTAGTCTTTATTACAAGTTTATAACTAGTAATTTATTTATTCAGCTTTGCATAGTTTGCACATGCTGTTAATTCAAATGGGGGAAGCCTGGCCAAAACCCATTTGACAAAAAGGCAAAGATTTTAATTTAGTCCCTTGATAGAACATGTTCCAACATAATTTGCTACTAGTATATTTGAGAAAGTGGCACTTCTCTGCAAAAGAATCCTCACAGCAGACAATGAAGAAATCTACAATGATAAACCAATATGTATTTATTTATTCAGTTGCCCATAATCTGCCTAAAAAATTTGGACATGGAATGGGTAATTGTATCAAAATCTGTCTATTATTCGAGATTTTTTTTTTTTTGTTTCCATCAAAAGTTCATACTCCTTTAGAAAAGAAAATGACTGCTGTGGATATGGCACTCTACTCATGTAATGAATGTTAGTATGGTGATATGATAGAGAGATACCAGAAAGAGAGAAACGATACAAGAAGAGACAAAATCCGACCCATATATTCTGGTCCATATGCAGACACAGACAGCTACCCAATTTCTTTAATATCTTTTGTCTTAAAGATCAGACAGAAAGTAGCACCCAAGAAAAGAACAAACAAAACGGAGCCATTCCTTTTTCACTTGCAACGTGGTCCAGAAAAACCCTAAACTGAACGAAACTACCCACTAAACATTTAACGAGGAAAGAAAGGATGGTTTTGCTATTCTGTCCCCCACTAACAGCTCATAATAATTCATTTAAGTTTATCATTTTCCCCATAAACTTATTTATAGATACTTGAGCCAAGAATTTGAAGTGTACTTCATCATCAATTCACCAGCTATGCCAAAAAGGAGAAAAATTATCTCTTTACAAAAAACTGTAAATACCTTGAGAACTTGAAGACATGTTTAAAACCAATTTTATAGAATGGGTATACTTTTTTTCCACGTCAGATTAGCATGTTTCTACTGTATATATTAATATAAAAATAAATTTTTGATGCCGAACGTTTTTTTTAACTAAAAGTTTGTGAAAAAAAATGTACCATATAGAATAATGGAGAGAAACAGTAGAAATAAACTTCAATTCATAAATTTCCACTCAATCGCGTCAATGGATGTGAAACGAAAATTTTATTTTGAGTGTCTATGGAGTTTCAGAAAATTATCAACAGAATTTCAAGAAATTACTAGTAAAGTTGTAAAAAAAATATGGTTTGCTGGCTGTGTCTCGGATGTATAATTGTATATGTATCCGTGTTCAATTTTAATACTGTATTAGTTTCACAGATTAAAAAACCATTGAGGTGTTTAGTGCAATGAAAAGTCTATTTCTGTGCAGCAGTAAATTGTGAAGTACAGATGCTAGCTATTGCAGTTACAGGCTATCAAGTTCTGTAGACAATTTAGCCTTTTCAGTTTTCAGTGAGAAGAAGTGTCACGAAATCTGATAAGCTTAATGGTCAAAGAGCTTTGCGTTTTGTTTCATGGGAACACTCTATTTTAGGCTACTGAAAACTGCTTCATTAATGTGACTGCAGCAGTCTCAAGATAATAGAAAAGAATGCACCCTTTGGAAGACAAAAGGAAGATAAAAATTTGAGAAATCAAATTCAGATTTATTAAAGAAGGTGTGCCAATCTTGTGCTGGCACATCAAATCACATTATTCTAGTGGTAGTAGCCATACATAATTTGGCACAAGAACATCAACAGATCTTCATTACAACTTCAATTTCTCTATTTGTCCAAGTTTGGAGCAAATATCAGCAAGAAAAGCAAAGAAAGCACCAATGAAGCACATGAGCCAAGACAATATGAGCACCGCCCAATCCTGGAGGTTTTTCTTCCGGAAGTGTCCTCTGTCTGAGATGAGCAATGCCCTATATACAGCTTCGCTTACAGCGTAGGCAGTAACAGGGTCTGCAAGAAATCCATACTCTGTGAGACACACGATATCATACACTCCATTAGTCTCTGATACACCCAGATATTCACATATTCTCAGCCGTCCATCGATCCGCTCCTCTGTTGATAACATGTCACCATGTGTGAAGATCAGTATAGGATTCTCATCTGCAGCCACAATGAATTTCACATTCATCATTTCAAACTGATTTAGCATTGTTAGTCATAACCTCCATTACTTTGTACAAGTTTCACACCAGTTTATAATTCAGCCCGCCACAGCTGAGCAAACCTGTTTCAATTATATCACATTTCCACGGACAGAATAAACATGTGATGATTAAAAACTTTTCCACATTGGTTTCCATTTTCTAAATTATCACTTGTAAAGTCAAAACACTGTATGACCATGCAATATACAAGACTGCTTCAAGGACAAGGAGTACATTCATAAAATTTTCATTGCACAAACAAGTAATTCTTGAAAAATTTTCTAATTGATTATGAGCATAAATAAATGAACGGTGTTGATGCTGTATATTGTTTGGTGCTGACGTGGCTGGTGAGCTGGTGTGGGCTGGGATCCGCACGGCTTGTGAGTTGGGCTCGGCCCGGAAGGTGATTCGGCCTGGGTCCTGCACAAGTAACAAGTACAAATTGAAGGCCCTCGGAAGGAAGGGAGGGGGAGACCTCCGAAGGCACTCCAATGCTTAAGTTAGCATAAATTCATGGGAGGAGTCGCGGGTTCGAGACAGGAACCGAGGACTCTTTAGAAAATTAAATGGGGTGTGTGTGCGTCCACCTTAATCCCCCCCCCCCCCGTTATGTCCATACCTTGGCTTATTTATAGTCATCTGCTGGTGGAGAGGATATGATTGCGAGCCTAGGAGAGGGGACGCCATAGGGCAGCCGTAGGGTGGCGGGCGGCCATAGGGTTGTGGAGTGGCTAGTCCCTGTAGGGTGGCTAGTGGTGATAGGGGAGATCTTGGTGTGGGTCGGCTGGGTCATTCTTCGCGGGTTTGGGGATTCTTGCTGGGCCGTGGAGCATACTTGATTGTTTGTCCGGGCGGGGGTGTTCTTTGAGTCAGCTGGGCTGGGTCACCCTTCAGGGAGTCCGAACTTATCTGGGCCGCAGGTTTGAGCCTGGTCTGGCGTTTGCTTGGGCTAGAACAAGCCTGCCGGGTCTGATGCTTGTTTGAGCCTTGGTGTCTGTTTGGGCCAGTGTTTTTTAGGCCCTATCACAGGCCCCCCACTTCCTGGAGTTCATTTATGTGTTCCGGAAAGTATTTCTTGGGCCGGGCTGCTTATGGAAGTTGAGTGAGCTCGCCTGTGGATCGTCGTTTTATAGGAGGCGGAAAGTTTCAGGGGATGACGAAGAGCCTTCTCCGGATCGCGAGGTCAATCAGTGGTTTAAGTGGTGCTCTTTGAGAATCGGACCGTCATTCTCGGAAGGTAGGAAACTGCCTGGAGAAGCAAAGAGTCTTCTCGAAAATCGTGGGTTTGTTTCGTTTTCCGTTTCTGGTATTTATTGTTTCGTGAAGTGTGTTTCCTCGCCTTATAAATAGGGTCCTCTGGCACTCTTTGTTTCAAACAGAAAAGTGTGGTTTCTGAAATGAAGAGAGAAAAGCATTTTCTGAGGATAGCCATCACGGCACTTTAATTGAGGTTCGGGTTTCTTCCTGACTCCGAATGGGGACACGAGCTTCTTCCAGACTCCGAAGGGAATGGAGAGAGGAGAGTGTCATGTTTCTGGATGGTGGGAGTCCCTCATGCCCTGGCTTACGAGGAACGGAAGAAGAAGAGGGGCGTGGCTGCAAACTCCTAGAAAGTTGAGAGTAAGGCTGCAGCTTCTCTTCCGGCGGTTCTTCTGGTGGCAGCAAGATAAGGGGAAATGCTGTCACCCTTTTCTTGCAAGCTGGTGAGGGTTTTCCTGAACCTGGGGCTGATCATAGACCGCACTTTCAGTCTCAGGTTCGGCCCACGAAGTTTTAAAGTTCGTGCCAGGAGCTCTTCAGTCTGAAGTGGGTGAAGAAGTTCGTGACCGGTGCTACCTGGAACTTTTTGGTTTTCATTATCTTCTTTGTACTTCGAGGTCATTAGGGTCTTCTTTTATTTGTACTTCGAGGTCGTTAGTTGTAAATGGTTGTAATCCATTAAGATCAATAAATTACCCCTTTTTAAATATTCGTGTTTTCGTATGAACTTCTTTCTCCCGATACTTGTTTAAATTTGATGGCAAACTTAACGGAACGAAAAGGGGGGGTCCAAAGCCCCCGTACTTGGAGATTCGACCGAGCATTGATGGGGCTCGGATTTCCTGGAGAAATTTGCCGAGCGTGAGCGGGGCAGCTCATACGCAGTGACTTATTTGGAGATTCGACCAAGTATTGACGGGGCTCGGATTTCCTGGAGAAATTTACCGAGCGTGAGCAGAGCAGCTCATACGCTCAGACTTATTTGGAGATTCGACCGAGCGTTGACGGGGCTCAGATTTCCTGGAGAAATTTACCGAGCGTGAGCAGAGCAGCTCATACGCTCGGACTTATTTGGAGATTCGACCGAGCGTTGACGGGGCTCGGATTTCCTGGAGAAATTTGTCGAGCGTGAGCAGAGCAGCTCATATGCTCGGACTTATTTGGAGATTCGACCGAGCGTTGACGGGGCTCGAATTTCTTGGAGAAATTTACCGAGCGTGAGCAAAGCAAGTCATACGCTCGGACTTATTTGGAGATTCGACCGAGCGTTGACGGGGCTCGGATTTCCTAACAGTCCTGGACGCAAGGGTTTTTAGTCACTTTAGGCCTGCCAGATAGAGATTTTGAGGGTTTTGGTTCTCCTAGTGAGTCTGAGAGTGCTCGGCATTGCTTAGGAGTTTTTTCACTAAAAGTTTCCTCCTTTTCTCGGTGAGTAATGTCTGTCAGTAGTGAGTCTAGCGAAGCCCTGTCCAGGGAGCTGGGTGAAGCCATGGGTGTTTCGTCCAGCGAAGGGGTTGCTTCTCGTGAAGTGACTTCTGGAGGTGGAGGCCGAGCCTTAGTCCCGTACGTGAGAGACAGAGGGGAGGGGCAAGGGTCCGAATCATCAGGGGGAGATGAGGACCTGGCGCTTGCATCTATCAGGGATGAGGCCCGAGACACAGAGATAGAGGAATGGGTGTTCGAAGCGAACACCGTTCCTAACACTGTGGCGGGATCCAACCTTTTAAGGATGAGGGTCAAATATAGGATCCCCATGGATTTTAACATGAGGGCCCTCGAGGGTGGAGAGAGGGCTTGCGATGTCCTGTCCAGCCAGCAACCGTATGAGTTGTGCCTCTACGAGCATCAGCTTAAGGCGGGGCTCAGGCTTCCTCTCCACCCGTTCCTCTGCTTAATACTTAGATACTTCGGTATTGCGTTAAGCCAGCTGGTGCCCAATTCGGTTCGACTGATTCCGGCATTCATTGTTGTGTGCCAGGAGGTAGGGGGTGATGAACATAAACGTGTTCAAAGCCCATTTTCAGCTAGCCCGGTTAGGTCACTCGGGCTGGATCATCATCAGTTCGAGGCGGGGGAAGAGCGTTCTAAAGGAGAAGCCTTCCTCAATCAAGGGATGGAAGGGGGGCTTCTTTTTTGTCCAATCTGCCAAAAGTTTCGACGTTCCCCTCACTTGGGGCCTGGAGCGTGTTGGCAAATGCAAGAGGCCACACCTCTCCCTTCGTGAGGAGGAAACTCTGAGGGCAATGCTGGCTGCGCCCTTGGAGATCGATGTTCTTGGAGACAATGAGGAACTCCACAGGCGCGGCCTGTGCCCTCCTCGCCTTCCCTCGCGCCTCTTCGATGGTAGTCGCTGGCTCGTCGACTTATAGGAATTTTTATTTACTTTTTTTTTTAAAGTTTATAATGCCCTTTCTTTTTGTGCAGATATGGAGATGGCGGTGATGGCCAAGCAGCTGGCTCGCGAGAAAAAGAAGGCAGCCAAAGCTAGCGGTTCTGGGCTGAAAAAGAGGGCTAAGGTTCCGATCGTGACTCCGATTCCGGTGGATATCCCTCCCAGGCCTTCGGTGGATCCTTCTTCTTCAGTGGCTCCTTTGCCTCGAGAAGGATCTGAGATGGCTCATCTTTTCACTTCTCGGTGGGCTTTGAGGCTGGATGACTCGGTGTTTGCCAGCACCAAGGTCGCTCGAGAGCATTTGGTGCTAGGGATCCTTCCCCGCGATAAGGCGGAGATTCTGTCGAAGCCCTTTGAGTTGCTCTGTTTAGCGGCGGAGGTTGCTTCCTCTCAAGCCGGGGTTCTTCATGGGATGCTTTCTTGGCGTGCCTTGGAGATGGCGGACCACTTGTCCAAGACCGAGCTTAAGCTGAAAGAGTCTGAGGAAAAGCTGAAGGAGTCTGAGGACATTGCCCATGACCTGACCATTTCCCTCGAGACGTCGGAGAGGGAGAGGGAAGAAGCAATTTTTGACAGGGATCATCACCGTCGGACTGCAGAGGTCCTGAGAGAGGAGCTAGATGAAGTTCGATGTCGTTTCGCGAAAAATGAGGCTTCTTTGATGAAGGAAGGGGCAGTTCAGTACCTCGAAGGTTTTGAAGAAACTAAGAGGAGGGTAACGCTCATTTTCCCGGGGTTGGATTTCTCAGGTCTCTATCTGGCGAGCGACTCCGAAGCCTCTAGTGCGGATTCTTCAGGAGGAGAAGATGGTGCAGCTGTTCAGGCTGGGGGTCAGGATGGCCCAGGTGAAGCCTTGCCTGCCCCAAGTGGCGAGGTGAGGGAAGCGCAAGCTGGAGGGGAAAGCGAGGCCCAGTCCTAAGCTAACTGTGAGGTTTTCGGGGCCTCGATTGTACCCAAATAGTTCTTTGTATCAAAGGCCAACAGTGCCTTCTCTTTGTACCTCTCTTCCTATGAATGAAGTAAAGAAGTTTCGGAATTTCAAATTCTTTATTGATTTTCGTGCTTTTACATTTTATTGGTAGAATTTACGGAGGTTCCCCGCGTTCCAGGTGCGGGGAACGGGCTTCCCTTCCATGTCTTCTAGCTCATAGGTGCCTATCCTGCAGATCCTTCGAACCCTGTAAGGTCCTTCCCAATTCGAGACCAACTTACCCGTGTGTCGGGGGCGTGAGACTTCACTCTTTTGGAGGACGAGGTCATTAAGTTTGAAGTGTTTGTTCTGTATCCGGGAGTTATAGTACCGAGCGGCCCTTTGCTGATAGTTTGCGAGGCGAACTTTGGCTTCTTCAACTAGATCTAAGTTCATTTTTAACCCTTCTTCATTGCTGCTTGGCTCAAAACACTGTACTCGGAGTGATGAGACCCCAATTTCGATAGGAATGATGGCTTTTAAGCCATATGTCATGAAAAAGAGGGTTTCGCCAATTGGCGTCCGGGCCGTTGTTCGATAGGCCCAAAGGATGTTGTGGAGCAGTTCTACCCAACGATTATCCGTCTCGTTGAGTCTCTTCCTGAATCCTTGGAGGAGCATCCTGTTGGTTACTTCAGCTTGGTCATTGGCTTACGGGTACCCCACAGAGGAGAACCGATGGTCAATATGGAGGTTGTCGCAAAATATTTTGAATCGAGAGCTGTCGAACTGCTTTCCATTGTCGGTGATCAGCACGCGAGGGATCCCGAAGCGGCATACTATCGACTTCCAGACGAAGTTCCTGGTTTGGTGATCCATGATGCTTGCCAATGGCTCGGTCTTGACCCATTTGGTGAAGTAGTCAATGGCCACGATGAGGTGCTTCTTCTGCCCAACGGACGTTGGGAATGGGCCCAGGAGATCCATCCCCCACATGGCGAAGGGGAGGGGACTAGTGATGGAGACAAGGGGGTTAGCAGGTCGATGCGATGTCAGAGACCATCGCTGACAATTTTCACATTTCTTGACCAAACTTGCCGCGTCATCTTTTATTGTGGGCCAGTAATACCCCTGGCGGAGGATTTTGAAGGCTAAGGCCCGAGCTCCAAGGTGGTTTCCGCATATCCCTTCGTGGACCTCTCGGAGTGCATAGTCTGCCTCTCCGGGTCCGAGGCATCGTAGATACGGTGTAGTTAGACCCCTTTTGTATAATTGCCCTTCCATAAGAGTGTAACGCGAGGCACGAGATATCACCTTTCTGGCTTGATCCTTGGGTTTAAGCACGGTGCCGTCTTTTAGATACTTGAGAATCGGGTCTATCCACGAGGGTCCTTCTTCCACTGGCAGGACCGGGGCTTCATCTATACTTGGGGTAGGGAGAGTTTCCTGATAAACAGCTCGACTAGGCACCAGTTGTTGAGAGGAGGCCAAATTAGCCAGGGCATCTGCCTTAGAGTTTTCGGCTCGGAGAATCTGAGTTATCCGAAATGTTTTGAACAGGGTAACTGACTCCTTCACTTTTTGGAGATATCGGGAGAGCTTTTCGCCCCTGGCCTCGAATTCTCCCTGCATCTGGCTTACCACTAGCTGAGAGTCGCTGAACACCTCTAGTACTTCTACTGCTAGTGCCTTGACTAACCTCAGTCCGGCCAGAAGGGCTTCATATTCTGCTTCGTTATTGGAGGCCTTGAATCCGAACCTCAATGCATATTCAATGGCGAAACCCTCCGGGCTGTAGAGGATGAGTTCTGCCCCACTCCCTAGTGAATTCGAGGATTGATTCACATGGAGAATCCATCCCAGAGGGGGATCGTCATTTAGATGTGCTTCTGGTTCATCCGAAATTATGGGCAAAGTTGTCTCCACGATAAAGTCGGCCAGGGTCTGGGCCTTTATAGATTGCCTGGGTCGATAGCGGATATCAAACTCCCCTAGCTCGACTGCCCATTTTACCATTCTTCTTGAAGTGCTCGGATTATGGAAGACTTGCCTCAAGGGTTGGTCCGTCAAAAGGACGATAGTGTGCTCTTGAAAATAAGGTCGGAGTTTTCGGGCGGCTATTACCAAAGCGTAAGCTATTTTTTCAATAGGAGGGTACATCGTCTCGGCCTCATGGAGAATTCGGCTGACGTAGTAGATGGGCTTCTGGATACCCTCTTCTTCTCGTACCAAGACAGTGGCCACAGTGCTTGGTCCGACGGACAGGTAAAGGAAGAGCTCTTCGTTCAGGAGTGGTTTGGTCAGAAGGGGTGGCGAGCTCAGGTACTTTTTTAAGTCTTCAAACGCCTCTTGGCAGCTCTCGAACCAGGCAAAGTTTTTTGCCTTTTTGATAGCCTGAAAGAAAGGGAGGCATCTTTTCGCTGATTTAGACATGAAACGGCTCAGGGCTGCAATTCGTCCAGTGAGTCGCTGGACTTCTTTCACTGACTTGGGAGGGGCCATGTTGAGGATAGCTTCTATCTTCTCTGTGTTGACCTCTATCCCTTTCTGAGTAACCATGAATCCTAGGAACTTACCTCCGGTTACCCCAAAGGCACACTTGGACGGATTCAACCTCATATTATGCTTGCGTAGGACTCCGAAGGCCTCCTCCAGATCGGAATGGTGGTTTCGTGCCTAAGGGCTTTTAACCAGCATGTCGTCCACATAGACTTCCATATTCCTCCCAATCTGTCTTTTGAATATTCTGTTCACCAACCTCTGGTAGGTTGCCCCAGCATTCTTCAGCCCAAAAGGCATTACCTTGTAGCAGTATAACCCTCGCTCGGTGACGAATGCGATCTTTTCTTTGATCGAACTTATGCATGAAGATCTGATTGTAACCAGAGTAGGCGTCCATGAAAGAGAAGAGTTCATGCCCTAAGGTGGCATCCACCATTTGATCGATCCGGGGAAGAGGGAAGCTGTCCTTGGGGCAAGCTTTGTTTAAGTTGGTGAAATCAATGCAAATGCGTCACTTTCCACTGGCTTTCTTGACCATAACCACATTAGATACCCACTCGGGATACCTTGTTTCTTTAATAAAACCGGCTTCCAGCAGCTTGTCCACCTCGGCGTTGATGGCCACCTGACGCTCTGGGGCAAATGACATCTTCTTCTGAATGACTGGCTTGTATTCAGGGTCTACGTTTAGGTGGTGCTCAATGGTTTCAGGATTGACCCCTGGCATGTCTGATGCTGACCAGGCACACAGATCTTGGTTCCTCCGGAGGAGGCGGAGGAGCTCTTCTCTGGCCTCCTTTGAGAGGTTTTCTCCTACTTGTATGGTCTTGGTGGGGTCTTCTCCTAGGAGTACAGCGGTCAGTTCCTCGGCGGGTCGGCCTCTGGGTGCCTTCATTTCGTCCCGCAGATCCTCAACTTCAAGTGGTAGGGCCTTGGTCTTTTTCCATTCTCTGATGGCGCTCAGGTAGCAGGACCGAGAGGCTCTCTGATCCCCCTTTATCACCCCTACACCTTTGCTAGTGGGGAACTTGACCTTTAGGTGATAGGTCGAGACGACGGCCTTTAGCTTGTTGAGGGTGGGACGCCCAATTATCATGTTATAGGAGGATGGTTGTTTTACCACAAGGAACGTAGTCCGTACAGTGGATGTTCTTGGTACTGTCCTGGCAGTTACGGGGAGGACTATGTTTCTTTCTGGGAAGACTGGGGATCCTCCGAAGCTGTAGAGGGGGGCAGGGGCAGGCTCTAGACGTCCCTCCTTCAGTTCCATGCACTGATAGGTATCGTAAAACAGTATGTCAGCGGAGCTCCCGTTATCGATCAGAACCCGTCGTATCTCGCAGTTGGCCACTAGGAGCGCGACTACTACAGCGTCATCATGGGGAATCTGCACGTCCTTCAGGTCATTTTCCATGAAGGAGATCATCGGCTCCGTTTTTCTTTTCTTGTGGGGGCTGCTAACTGAGGCCATGGCCCTGGCATATGCTTTAACGCTCTGCCCCGAATTACCTCCAGTGGCCGGCCCTCCATAAATTGTTTTGATGATTCGGGTGGTTGCGGGTACCTCCGGCTTCTTCTGGCGGGACCTCTCCTGTTCCGCCCTGGGGTCTCTCCGAGTATTCGGCCTCTCTTGCCAGTGTTGATAAGGGCATCTGTCATCTCTCCTTGGTGACACGGGGTTTTCATGCCTTTGAGGTCCAGTGAACTCGTTCAGGTGCCCTCGGTTAATGAGTTTCTCAATCTGTTTCTTCAGGTCGTGGCACTCCTCTGTGTCGTGGCCACGGCTTTGGTGGAACCGGCACCGCTTCTTGGGGTCTCCCCCAAGGGGCTTCTTGGGTGGCCACTGTAGGACAGACTTGTCTTGAAGCTGCATGAGGACGTCAGTCCTAGTAGTGTTGAGGGGAGTGAAGTTGTTGACCCGAGGGTGGGGCCTATACCTGTTTTCTTGGTAAGGTTTTTTGGCCACTTCCTTCTGAGGGGCAGGGTCTTTCCTCTTTCTTTCGGTTTCTCCTTCTCTTTCTCTTCTGAAGGCTTGATCATCCTCCACCAGCATGTACTTTTCTGTCCGGGCCAGGATTTCGTTCATGTCTCGGGGCGGGCGCCGGGTTAGCTTGGAGCTAAAGATTCCCAACCTTAATCCGTTTTTGAAGGCCATCACCTGGATATTGAGATCAAGGCCATCACCTGGAATTTCTCAAGCTACTGTGTTGAACCTGGAAATGTAAGCCCGAAGCCTTTCTCCCTTATGCTGGATAATGTTGAAGAGGCTTTCCGAGGTTTTCTTGGGCCCCTTGCTGCTGAGGAAGTGGGAAGCGAAAGCATAGCTGAGTTCTTTGAAATTACCAATGGTTCCTGGCTTTAAGCGCGAGTACCAAGTGCTTGCCGCCTTTTCAAGAGTCAGGGGAAAGGCGCGGCACATGATCTGATCTGAGTGCCGATGCAGCACCATCGTCGTTTTATAGTGTTGGAGGTGGTCCATTGGATCCGTAGTCCCGTCATACATTCTGATATGGGGCATCTTGAATTTTGGTGGGAGAGGGGTTTCTAGGACGCCTTCCGTGAAAGGGGGGTCTTGGACGTAGAGTTCGTCCATAATACTGAGATTCTTGTATCTTAGAGCCGAGTTTATTCTTTCCTGCATTTCCTCAAATCATCTGTTGAGGCTGGGGTTGCCCTTTGAGGTGGAACTTTCTTTAGGCCGGCTATGGCGCTGTGAGGGCTCAGCACGGGGCTGGTCATGTGTTGGGTCATTCCTGCCTAACGACTCGGCCTCTCCCGGAGCTTGGTGGGGAGGATATAAAGGCTGTCGGCCCCCTTCCCGGACTTGAGCCGCCAGATTGGTTATCATTCTGGACAGTTCTAGGAACTGAGCTTGGGTCGCCGGAGCTTGGAGGTGCACAGGGGCTCCCTCGTCGTCCGGGGAGTCGGTTTCAGCAAGGTGGGGACGCTGTTCCCTGGCGGGGGTGGCATGCTCTGGGATTGCCGGAAATCCGGATATGGATCGGTTACCGTGAACTTCGCCTTGGATGGGAGCCGAGCACCCAGCCGGGGCTTCCTTGTTGGCTCTCCTAGCACCGTTTCTTGGCGGCATCGTGACAGATGAGTTCTTTCACTTCTTCGCTTCTATTGCAGCGAGAGATTGTTGGTTCCCATGGACGGCGCCAATCTGTTGATGCCGTATATTTTTTGGTGCTGACGTGGCTGGTGAGCTGGTGTGGGTTGGGATCCGCGTGGCTTGTGAGCTGGGCTCGACCCGAAGGGTGATTCGACCTGGGTCCTGCACAAGTGACAAGTACAAATTGAAGGCCCTCGGAAGGAGGGGAGGGGGAGACCTCCGAAGGCGCTCCAATGCTTAAGTTAGCATAAATTCAAGGAAGGAGTCGCGGGTTCGAGAGAGGAACCGATGACTCTTTAGAAAATTAAATGGGGTGTGTGTGCGTCCACCTTAATCCCCCCCCCCCCCCCCGGTTATGTCCATACCTTGGCCTATTTATAGTCGTCTGCTGGTGGAGAGGATATGATTGTGAGCCTATGAGAGGGGACGCCGTAGGGCGGCCGTAGGGTGGCGGGCGGCCATAAGGTTGTGGAGTGGCTAGTCCCTGTAGGGTGGCTAGTGGTGATAGGGGAGATCTTGGTGTGGGTCGGCTGGGTCATTCTTCTCGGGTTTGGAGATTCTTGCTGGGCCGTGGAGCATACTTGATTGTTTGTCCGGGCCGGGGTGTTCTTTGAGTCAGCTGGGTTGGGTCACCCTTCCGGGGGTTCGAACTTATCTGGGCCGCAGGTTTAAGCCGGATCTGGCATTTGCTTGGGCCAAAACAAGCCTGACGGGTCTGGTGTTTGTTTGGGCCTTGATGTCTGTTTGGGCCAGTGTTTTTTAGACCCTATCAAACGGCTAAATGATTTGACTAAGAACTCAATCCACTTATGTTTGAGATGAGTGATCAAACTTTTGCATACGGTGTTAACTGTTATTTCCTTGTAATGACAGTCATGCTTCGACCACTGGTGTACTTAAAGTTAACGGCCTTAGATAATTGTGTTGCCCACATAAAAAATATACAAGGGCATCAGAGATAATTGTGTCTAAAAAAGGAATTCGCTCACTAAATAGGTTTAATTTATTTACTAAATAAAAGGAATTCACTAAAGAGAAAGAAGGATTTTACTAGATACACTTTCTTTAACTATCACAGTAGTTTAAATTAATAGATTATAGTTTTATTAAATTTATTCATTTAACTTGGATAAAATAATATTAACTAAAATTTATAGACCTAATAGGGATTAGAACCATTCACTTAATTGGGATTAAATTATTAATATAACTTGAGATCAAAAAAGAGAAGAAAATGTCTAGGCGCCAGTGTGCTGCCATGTCGGCCAACTGCACAGACACAGTGTCAGCCACCTTGCACTCGCAGCCGGGCCGGCAATCTTCGCCTCCTCTTTCTCTCTCTGTGTGCTTCTCTTATTCCTCAAAACACCATATCTGCATAGTGATTTGAGTATGGTTGGTTGTTTGATTTTGGTAACGATGATATTTCATTTTAAATTTTTTAGACAAATCAAAATTTGTACGATTTATACTTTAGTAAAGAGAAATTTTTGTTATAAAATTTTAAATTATTTAAATAGAAAAATAAAATTATGATAAGAAATATGAGTTGTTAACATGGTTACGAGTCTCTATATCATAATGGCACTTCATTACTAGTTAACAAAGTTAACTTGAAACACGTTAACTGTCAAACCATGAGATATTTGAAAGTTACGTTTTAAAACCACATGGGTATATCACAAACTCGGCCAAATGACAAGGGGATATTTATAATTGCTGAAAAGAATCTTCAATGTGAGTCATGAAGGTATGATCCGAAGGCCAGAAAATTCTACCCAAAACCCACCTGGTAAGGACACTTGAGAGAAAATTATCAAAAGTTCACTTAGTAAGAGTGAATTCTGTTGTGCTTAACGAGGAAAGGACACTATAGGCTTATAGTAGATGTAAATGGCTAACAAATTGTCATATCATAAGCACAATTAAGAAAGGAAAAGAAGTACTCAAAGCAAACAAGCGAGGATAAAGAAGAAAATTTTACTGCATCTTCGCAAAGCAGGGGCAGAGAAGAGCTGTCTGGTAGCCTCTAATGGTTTGAAATCACCAGCTTTTAAAGCTTGATAGATCTCTGCTATATTGCTGACCACCATCGCACAGTTCACTCTCCTCTGCACAAACTTTAAGGATGATCTCAAATCATCATTCTCAACCTCATCTTTCATCCATGCGCCATCACCTGATCTCAAGGACAGCTGGTTATGGTGCACCCCATTACTCATCCAACCTGACAGTTCCTCTATACCCTCCCTTACTCGATCATAATCAAACCCACTTGAATCATAAACACAGTACCCGCTTCTGATTGATCTCAATACATTGTGCTCTTCCATATACATAGTTGTGTAATTGGAAGAATTCCCTACAAGTAGAAAAGAAAACCACTTCATTTAAGTGCTTGCAGTTCAGCATAAAAACTTGATAGGTAATGTTATAGACTACATTTAAAAAAAAAAAAGAGAGAAGGTAAATGGAGCCATATTGGCGAAATACAGATAGGTTTCAACAAAACAGAGCAATTGCAATTCGCCATAGAAACGACCAACCAACCTGGTCATCCAGCATAGCAGCTCACTCAGTACACAACACAAACATCAACCATGCACTTTATTACACAGCCTAATTAACAACCATCTACGAAAACGGACTTACCTGATGATGTTTGTGCAAAGGGTATGAGTCCTGATCGGCCCAATACACTGTACATGAGGTTCACAAACGAGCTCTTGCCAGAACCAGAGAAACCCAGCAAGAGAATTGTGATCATTGGTGGAATATTCATCTGTTCCTTGTTGATACCCCCAGTGGGTACCCAGAAATCACCAGAACGATATCCAAGAAGCTTGTGTAGAAGCTCATTGAGTCCTTCAGGTGCAATTAAGGCCAATCTCTCCATCTCTCTCAGCAATCTTAATCTAGGAGAGATACTGTGCATGTTGGGGAGGTCAAGCTTGAGCTCAACATATTCATCAAACTTTGTAGCTGTTCTCCACCAACAAGATGACTCACACTCGTCTTCATCCCTACAAGATAGTTGGTTTTTCATCTTCTTCTCCTTTTGACGTTCAAAAACTTCAAGCAAAGTTAGAGGCCAATATTAATCTTTGAAGCTCTTCCATTATTGGGGCACTGTTATTTGAAGATTCAAGGGGACAATAAGATGGACAAAAAAAGGTCCTAATTTTTCTGTCCAAACAAACAAGTACCACCTTGCTCACGTGTTGTCGCACTCCAACTCAACAATTAAGGTTAAGGCTACTTCCAAGCTCTTTCCTTTCCCATGCGGGCACTGTAGAATTCCTTCAGATACTTCAGAAGTTTAACTTGTCTAGTATAATTTTACAAAACGCAACGTTCAGATCATCAAATTGGGTAGCTTATCAAACCAAATGTGTATTTTTCTATGTATGCATGTGATCATTAAGGCTATGCTTGGTGGGAGAGAAAATTGAGGTCTTCCTTCCTCGCATAAAAATCACAATCTTATTAAATCGAAAAGTAAAATGAATATTTTTTTCTTCTTTTCTCTATCAAACACAGAAAAATCAAGAATTCTTTTATTTTTCTCATTTTTCTATCTTCTTTTAACTTTTTTTTCCCCTCACATTCCTTTCCTATCAACCCTAGCCTAAAAAGAGTTTGTCTTTAGGCTCATAGGTTCTTGCATCACTGCAAGTTCTCTTGTCAAATCCACCGAATCGCTTGCACTGTTTCACAATACGCTCTTTCCTCAATTACCTTTAATTGCCGAACATTTTTCAGACTTACTTTATTTTCTACATCTTGTTTTAAGGACGTCGCATATATGGGAGGATCGAACTAGACCCTGCAACAATTCTTGGATGATTAAAGGGACAAAAGTAAATCTAGACATACTTAAAGATAATGTTGGAATACTTACGCGCAACCCAAAAGATCCCGCAAAAACAGATAACTAGCAAAATCTATGGGTAAAACATGTATAGTGGCCATTAATTTTTGACAATAATACAAAACCAACAAAAATTTCCTCCAAATTGAAAATGACTTGCCTTTCTAATCAGAAAGACCAAAGCTTAATACAAAACCAACAAAAATTTCCTCCAAACTGAAAATGACTGCCTTTCTAATCAGAAAGACCAAAGCATGAACTCTTAGAAACAAATTTATCTTTATCCTATTGTTGCTCTAAACAGTTGGAATCCGCAGCTACAAGCCCCACACTTGCATTTTGGTAACTAGCACTGACCCAAAAAAATATTAAAAAAACAGAAAAAGGAAAAAAAAAATAAAAGAGTACTATACTGTGCGTTTTCCAGGATCAGGATACAATTTCACCAATTAACATATGGTTATTGTTATCATACACCCAGCTTTTATTTGACCACTGTAAGGTGAGCAAACTTAATCCAGCAACTCTCCAATCACATCTGAATTGAATCGAAACAGGAACCAAGGACAAGAACAAGAGCCTTAACCACCCGACTCGAACAATATTCATTACCAAAAACCAGTCTGAGCTTCGTTCCACTGCCAACTGAATGTCCTGCAAATTTTCAACCCTAAATGTGTCATGACATCTAATATATATCACCGACCTTGAGCATGTAACTCTGACTAAGAAGGAAATAAGCATAAAACCCTATTCTACTCGATTTAATTAGGGCCAGGCACTGCCTGAAACTCGGAAGTCTAATGATCAACTACAAACACCAATACACTATTACACTTATAAATATCCCAAACACGTTGAAAGTTTAATTTACAAGAGTCCTGCTGGGTTAAGTGTAAAGTAATACACACTACTTGCCAAATCATAATTCTGTGAGACCCATTCCAGTTAAGCATCGGCTTACTTTTTGATTGAGGCATGCCTGGTAAACTACATTTAGATTTCCTGCCTAAAAATATGACATTTTGATCAATATGTTCTCCCATATTAAGCAAGGCCTCTCCAAACATTTTGTAATATTACACACCATGTATCTGATTATGTCTAAAATGCATAATCTTACACGATTTCACGCGGTAAAGCGAAAATAACATTTAAAATGAACAAATAAATGATGCAAACTACACAAGAAACACATCTGAACATGAATGAGCAGCACGAATGCATACCTTCAACTGAAGTTGAATCCACCAGAAGGAACCGGAAGTTCATTGCCCCCAAAGCGGAATCCAGATTGGGAAGCATCACCAGGAGGCAATGGCTCATCATCATCCTCTTCCGCCCAGTATGTTTCAAGAATCTTCACTGCCTTCTCATATATCTCATTGTTGTCATGACTCTGAAGGTTTTCAATCTTTTCTAACCCCTCCGCATCCTCAATTAATTGGGCATACAAATTTACATCTTCGGTGTTGCCTAAACTCTTCTCAGCTTCTCCAACCTTCAGAATGTTCTCAAACCCTTCCAAGCAAACAGTGATGATTCTTGGATCAGGGCAATTGAGGAGATCACACAATGGCTGAATGCACCCCTGGCTCACCAAAAACCTAGCAAACAGAAAATGAGGTAGAATGTTTTATATAAGATAGGGATAGCAAGAAAGTTTATTAAAAGAAAGAAAAAAAAAGAACATGCAGGATCAAAAAATTACTTTATTTGTTCATGAGTGCCACCAGATGTAGCATTTGAAATTGCCCAAGCAGCCTCCTTCTTGATCTCAAATTCAGCACTTTGAAGCAATTGAACAAGAGGGGCAATAATACCAGCCTGAATTACAGCCTGCATATTTTCAAGAAACATGTTTCCAACGACATCCATTCGAATCAATACTTGGAACTCAACTTCCATAGATTCCTCATGGTCCATTTCATATCTCAACTTCATTACCATCAAGAGAGATAAATTTATTAATTGCTCACCTGTATCTGTTCTACATTTCCAGCGGTTATGTTTGAGATGGTCCAGCATGCTTCCTTCTTGATGCTCTTCTTATAATTATTTGTCAGCAGGTTCAAAAGACATGGAAGAGCTTGATGATTTATCATGACCTGAAAGGAGGACAATAGGAAGCATCAGATGATTGGCTTGAGAGGCAAGCCCATAAACTTAGATTACAAAGAAGACACTATATATGCTAGAATTATCAACAGTATGAACCTATTTCGGAAGGGCTAAAAACTATTTCGGAAATTCTTTGTAACGTCTAATAAAAAATTTCCCTGTTTTCATTGCCCTTTCTATCTCAAATTAATTCAGAGATGGTTTAGCTCAGTTATTTTGAGTTGTCATTCACGCTTATTACGTTTCATATGCAGATGACAGGCACAATACAATTTTGTGATTTTTTTTGGGATTTTAAAATCTCATTTTGAAAGGCCACCATTACAATTTTTTTCCCACTTCTAACACCAAAATGTCAGTACTTCGTAATTCTTACATATAACACTTCAATAAAATTCAGTCTGATAAAAACTTTCACATTCTTCTTGCCCTTTTCTCCTCCACGTAATTGAGAGATGATTTTGCTCAGTTAATTGAGAGTTGCCATTTTTTCTCTTATTATGTTTCAGATCAGGTGATTTACTGCATCTTTAAATCTCATTCTGAATGGGCCGCCACTGCGAAGTTTTTATTTTCCCACTTTGAACACCTTATTGGCACAAGATATTAATATTGCATGATTCTAAGACACAACTATAGCTATCCCAAAAATAAATTTGAAGGTCTAAATATTTCCATCTGAAAATATGCAAACTAACCATTATTCAAATAACATATTAATTTTTTTTACAAGTGATTCAAATTACATATTAATTGAGAGACAATAAAAGAAAAATAGAAGATCTATCCTTGTGGCATACAGAACAAAATTATCATTATCACTTTTCAAATCACCCAAGCAACTTAATAGTATTAGCCCCACACATCAAAATTGTAGTCTGATTCTAATATATAGATGCAAATAGCAAGAATCATGAACTAAATTTACCCCCTCCCATTAAAATCAGAAAAGGAAATAAGTAGAAGCAATTTTTTAAAAAAAAATTATACAGAACACCATAATGTGTTTAATACCTGAGTCTGCATATCATCCCCAGTAACAATATTTCCAACTGTGCGAAGAGCAGGAATCAGCACTGATGGAGATGGATGACTAACCAACCAAAAAAGAGGTCCAATACATTCAGATTATGCAAGAAAAAAATGGAAAATTTTCCAGAAACAAAATCACGAATGAAAAAAGATACTCACTGTAAAAGTTCAACAAGGCGGGGACAGACACCTGCCTCAATAACAGCTTGAATTTTGTCATTGGTACCATCTGATAGATAAGATAGGGCCCAGCATGCATCTGTGAGTACTTCCTCATCATTTGAATGTATAAGACGCTCCAGAGCAGGTAGAGCAGGTTTTGTCTGCTCATAGGAGTTCAAAAGCACCATGTGTTAGAAACAGATATATACAAAAAGAAGAGTACAATAACATAATGCTCCAACAGTTCATCTTTACAGTCCAACCTGCTCAAATGAAGGCTGTGGCTTCCCTCTGCAGAAGTTTGATAACGTCCATGTTGCATTTCTTAACATAGAAAGCTTTGCATGCTCATTAAATTGTGCTAGCAATGGCATCAAGGCCCCATGGCCAAGGACAAGATCACGACATTTTGGTGAGTCACCAGCAACATTTCCTAAAGCCCAAACAGCCTATAATTACAAAAAGCGTAATCAGTCTATTAGAACCAAACAAATTGACAATTTAACTTGACTGTGGTGATGGAATGTCCCTTCAGCAAAGTAAAAATTTGATTAAATGCAAAACTAGGCACCAGAAACATATGACAAAATGCAATGCATACCTGTTCACGGACATCATCAGTTGGAGAACCAAGAAGTTTGACAAATATTGGGACGGCCCCATGATCAATTACAACCCTGGTGTTTTCTGATGTGCCTGATGCAATATTTGTGAGAGCCCAAGCTGCTTCAAACTAAAAGATACCCAGAACAGTAAAAGAAAAGAAATTAGAGAAGGCGAAAATAAACATGAAAATATGATGAAATTAAATCCTAAAACAAATAATATTGATAACAAATTCAAACCTGGAGCTGTGGGAAGTCATCCCTCGAAAGAAACTCCACAAAGCGAGGAACAACACCAGATTGTACAACTTCATTGATAGGAGGACTGCGTTCTGTAGACAGATCGTGGTAAGAAACAAAGCTACTAATTACCCTATAAACAAGAATACAACAAAGACAAGATTAAAATGAAAGATCAACCTATTGAGAGCAGCTTCCGGAATTGAGTGGTAGCCTCCAGCTGTGCATTCCTATCATCGGACCAAACACCAGCAACCATAGCTGGAAGACTTTCTAACTGATAAAATAGAAAGGGCATTGGTTATAGAAAAAAAAAAAAAAAAAACGAAAAAGAAAGAAGCTAAACTAGTGTATTTTATAAAAGGCTATACTGAAATCGAAAAGTTATATACTCCCAAAAGTTTTGCAAAACGTACATCTTCTACATCCAACCTCTATCAACTGGCAAGTAGCATCCCAAATATATCAAAGGAGGCCACTTCCCATTACTATTGGAGGACTCAATTCTTACTTCACCAAATGGTTCATATTAGGTATAGTAAGTTTGGAGATAAATCCAGGACAGATATCGCAAACCCAGAACATCCGTTCCACGCGACCTCAATATTCTCAAATTCCACAAAACTCATATAACCCAAATCAAATCAAGCCCTTTTCCACCACTCAGCAATTTCATCAATGTACAAAAAAACCTAGTAGTAATATAGCAAACACGATAGCTATTGTGATTCAATATTGTACCTAATTACCTCCCAAAGACACTCAAATTCAATCTTAAAACTTCCACCCAGTTCAAAACCAATATATATAAACATAAAATAAATAAATAAAAAGTAACCCTAATCATCAGTCTGCGATCCATCCGATTAAATCAAGCAACAATCCACCCATAACACGATTTTTTTTAAACAAAAAGTGAATTTACTAACAGTGAACTCCAAAAGGCAGCGTATTATATGATACCTTCTTCTCAGGAGTAGAGGAAGGGGCGATAGAGGGAGGGAGCTGCTGCTGTGCAGCGAGGAGTCCTTCGCGTCGCTTCTTCTGCAAGCTCTCTTCCCTCTTATTCTTTCTGATCTCGACCATGTTGTCCTCCCTCCTCCGGCGACCCTCCTCCGCGTCCACCGCCACCTTGTACCTGTTCCTTCGGACCTCGGTCCTCGCGCTCGGTCTCAGAGACATGGTGGCTCGCTGAAATAATCAAAGACCAAGTCACACAATTTCCCAGTATTGAAGATGATCGATTCTAGTAAGAGAGTGTGTGACTGAGACCTGAGAGTGGAGAAGAAGAAAAAGGTTTTTGATTCGATTGGAGGTGGCGATGTCATACATATATAATTATATATGCCAAAAGGTTTATTCAACTAGCGGTGGATGGGAAAGTGGGCTTGGATGGGAAAGTTAATAACGGGAACACCACTGATTTTGAAATTTGAACCTGAGGAACTAACGTCCATCTGCCGTCATGGTTTCCAGCCTAGATAATGTTTTTTATTAAAAAAGAAAAATAAGAAACAAAAACTAAAGATAAAGATAAAGATGACTTTGTCTTTTTTCGGAGTAATTTTTTTTATAAAAAAAATTAAGTTTTAATAATTTAAATTACGTTTAAATAATTTTTATATAATATTTTTATTTTATTTAAAAAATTCAAGATAATTAAAAGCAAAAGAAAAAAAATTATTATTTTAATAACAAAACAATCATATGAAACTTTCTACCGTGATATTTTTAGATTTTCAAGAGTTTTTAATTTTAAAATTATTAAATATATTTTTTATAAGGAAATTACTGAATAAGTAAGGAAATAAAAATAAAATTATCGACCCTTTTTTGAACTTTGTATTGACATCCTAATTTTACACTTGACCAGAAAAAGAGTTTTGCTCTCCAAATCAACCGTCAAACTATTGAAAACAACTAAAAACTTGTACAAAGGGTTTCACAAGGTTGATGTAACAAGATGGCAAATTCTAAAAGAGAACAGTCATTCCAACTTATGTTACAGGATCACAGATCTTAAAGCATGAGAAACCATATGGTGAATCTACAAATGAGTTAAAGGCGATTTAAACCACCATATGAGTTTCTCGACGTAACCCTAACATGGGAGCCAACACTCATGATGGCATGGCAACCATGGGCCTATGATCCTTCAATGGGATTAACGTAAGGTAGATCGAACAGTATCCGCGTGCGCTATTTTCTTGGCAATAGCTAGAAATAGCAAAGGGGGAGACCGATTTGAAGAAAAGCGAATGGTTGAAGACACCTAAAGCATATGAAGTGGGCTACACATTTTCAAAAGTGGAGAGAATCATGGAAGCAACGTTCTTAGCGTTTCCAATTCTAAGAAGCCGTCGGTTTTCAAGTTCTATGTTATTTTGAAAGGAACAATTATCTTTTTGTACTATAAATATTTTGCTATTGCATTTAGTAAAAAGATCTTTAGTTCAATACACAACTTTGTGAATTTATCTTTTCAATGAAGGGATCATTAAGCAATCATAATTGAGACTTTCAAAATCGAAAAGATCGTTGAGTAACTGTAAGTGTGACTTTCAATTTTTGAAGGAATTATTGATCAGTCATATGCGCTACAAGTGAATTTTTCCACCAACACCTGAATTAAATGTATTTCGGTATAAACTGTACATTTATCTTTTTATGCTTTTGTGTTGTGGCATGCATGTGAACTAATTTAATAAATTTTTATTACTTTTGTCTTCTCTATCTAATTGTGTTGGGCATAATATCAGTCTTAACACTTAGTTATTAGTAATACTTTTTTTATATATTTTTATTAATATCCAATTATTTTAGCTATTAGTTCAACTATTTTTATATAAGGATGATTTACTTATAATTTTAAAAAAAAAGTAATTAATTACTGTATCACTAATTAAATAATATTTTATTACATTAAGCATTTACAAATAAACATATAATATGTAAATCTATAAGTTCAATACATTAATTTATAACCTGAGTCTCTTGACTTAATAATCACTTTCAAACCTTTATTCAAGAAATTTGAGTTTGATCTCTTTTTTATTAATATACCAAAAAAATATAATAAATTTTATTTTAATACATTTAATAAAATATTTAATTAAAATTGAGTTGAAAAATCAATTGATCAAACAAAAACAATGTAACATATCTTTTTGATAATTCTGATAATTTTAAGTTGATTTAAAAACTCTTTTAACATAACCGTAAATTTTTTTATTTTATAAATCCATTCAATGGAAAGGAAGGTAGAGCATTGTACAGATTAAGTTGTTCTTTTCCGCACCACTTAGACTTACTCCAAACAAATCAAAATAAGAAGCAGTGGAAGGACAACAAAGGAGCTTTATATTGAAAAAGCCAAATATATCTTAAGATTTACGAACCTATCCAAATGGATTGTTATTAATTAGCCAAGCATGCATGATGACACCAAGTACACTTTAATTAACATTCTATTTTCAGTTGTTAACCAGTTAAGGAGAACAAAACACTCAACAACACAACCAATTGCGCAAAGAATGGCACTAGTTTTTTATTTTAAGTTTGTACAGTATAAAGGGTATTGGCCAGTTTTCTGTCAAGTTATCAGGAGTGTGATATTTCAGCTAATCTTGTACGTATAGAAATGTCCCATGGAACCAATTAACCCTCTTGTATTCCCCACCAAAAACATGATGAAAGGGTCGATGTTTTTTTTCTCCTCATTTTCTATCTCTCTTTTTTCCTTTTCCTTTTTAATCTTCCTCCTATCAATCATAACTTCTACTCCTATCAATAACTTTTCCTCCTATCAATCATAACTTAAAGTATCATCCGCGGTAAATACAAGTTAACAAAAACAAGGGAAAGCAAAATGACACATGCACAAATGACATTGAGGAAATTAGCTTCCAAAAGCACCCTAGAAGTTCTGGTGAGAATAATGTATATTGATCTTGTCATGTTTCTGGGGAATTGATTGATAAAACCACAAAAATTCTTAACTTGAAAGCTCCTAGACAGGATGTTTTACCAGATTTTCTTCATAAATCTTTCTGAAATATTGTTGGTGCCACTGAATTTTTTCAGTAATGGACACACTTTAAGATAAGCAATGCTATAAGAGATGTTCTGCCTTCCTTTTTTTTATAAGTGATGTTCTGCATTCCTTCAGCAAGGAGGCTTAATCTTGGCATCTCCAACCAGCTATGGGTGCTCTGACAAAGGGATAATTGAGACATTTCTTCTTCAACCTGTAAAATCTTATCCATTTCACAAGCTCTGGTCCTCCACCAAACTACTACAGAAGAAACAAGCTTCAAAATTAAGTGGGCTTACATGACTATTTTCTCATGATTATCACAACATGCCTAGTACTTTAGTGGAATAAATCAAATGCCACACATCAAAGAGCCTTTACCAACCATCAAGGACGTCACTGAGAGAAACCATCCCTCTTTTGTGTGTTCCTTTTGGGGCCACAAAATCATCCTCTTCAACAGTCTCAAATATCATTAGAAAAAGATGATGCAGAACAGTAGTTCACTCCGTGCTTTATCAGCTCTTTCCAAGTAATCTTGGTAGTGAACGATGTTCTCTTCCTGTAAAAGGAGACAAATTTTTATCGTCTAAGATCTAGTGCAAACTATTATCATACATTTCTGTACTTAAAAACAATTAACATTTGCACTAAACATATGCACGCAAAACTATTGTCAAAGCCTCATATTTCAAAACGCATGCACATAACATAACAATACTTAATCTCTTCAAGCACACATAAACCATACCTTTATCCTGCACATATTGTTAACAACCTAAACTGGATGAGACTACGGTTCTTACAATGATACTAACCCACACAATAGATCCTTAGCTCTCATCTTTATAACAAAGTGGATTTAGGGGACATTGAGATTTACATGCTCAGACAGTTAACAATTACATTGCCTTTTGAAATAGGTGTCAACAGGTAGGATAATAGAACTTAAAACTTAAAACCAAGACTCTAATAGCCTCTTAACGTGAGATTAAAACTTTCCTACTTCCTCTCATACTCACACACACACCCTTACCATATTCACCATATTTAGAGAGGCTTTCATCAGCTGAGAATGGTATATACCAAATTCCCAAACTCAAAACGTAATGGTCTCCTTTATCAATTAAAAAAATAGAGAAAACAAAAAGGGATATAAGATCACGTAGATGGGGTATTATACCTCTCATCATGATATATCAGTATTTTCTTTTGGTCTCTTACAAATGATTTATTTCTAGCAGATGTAATTAGCTTAGCATTATTTTCTTCTTGCAGGAAACAATCTGCACATGCCTGTCAAAGATAATTTGAAACTGATTGTGGATGCTCATACAACTCCTGCAGTTCTTTTAAACTAAAAGTAAAAGAAGATTCCAATAGCTTTTGGTGTCAATACTGTAATGACACGCAAAATCTGGTCATTACCAGGTAAATATAAAGAACTTTTTCTAATTTGCATTTGAGTGTATACAGATGCACTAAAAATATTTAGTTATAGGATACAAGCTCAGATTGCAGACACTTCGGGGAGCACATAATGTCATATTTGATCGGGAAGCTGAGAAGTTGAATAAAAAACTGCTGAGCAAATAGCAAAAGCCACCGATGAGGTATAACCTAACAGATTGGTATATATGCATAACTTTGCAAACCATCTATTTATAACCAGAGTTTGCAAACAGGAGAAAGCACATGAAGTCGAGGAGTTGAAAGGGAGAACGGCAATTTTCCAGTTGAAAATAAATGAAAACATCACAACTCAAGGATGGATGAACTACACATTAAGAAAGATATTTGAACCAACCTACTAAGTGGAAACTACAACTGTATAATACTATTGGATCTTAAAAACCAGTTACAAAGAAAGGAGCGAAACTTAAGTACATTCATTATATCATGAATACAAGCTAATTTATTTCAGCTTACTTGCAAAATATAGTATGATCTATTGGTTTGAGCATTTCCAAATTTTCCTTTTATCCCTTTTTGCATTGTAATACATTAGCTATATATACATTTTATGTAGGCTGTTAAGAGACTGCTTCTGATCTTTATGTCTTCTCTCTACATTTACGAGGCTAATGGTAAGATAAGTACTTATCCACTTCTGCTAAGTGTGCATTTGTTTCCTGTATGTATAGAATATACATCATCTAGGATTGCTAGCTAGATCATCTATATATACACTTTTATTTTGTAAACAAACTTGTTAACATGGATGGGTATTTGTAAACAAGTCATTTACTCCAAGCTTATACACTACTTCTCTAGAAAAATAAAGTAATCTCACTTGTAGTCTTAGTTTCAATTGAATGATCTAAAATAATATATCATCTTCCAAATTCCAAGCAGTTTCTGTTGTCCTATGCTCAAATTTTATTTTGATAAAAGAAGAAACTTCATTAATCAAGAGTAGCAAAAATGCCAATATTCTTAGTTCCCCTGTACATTAAAGGTTTCTTGTTTGACATAGTTGCTTAAATCTCACTCAAAACCTATTGACATTTATGCTTGAATCTTCACTCAAAACCCTATTCCCATTTGGAACTAATGGTTACAAAAGAGAAAGAAAACAGGAATCTTCAATTCCATCTTTGCATTGAGCTATTAATTGTGCAGTGTTTGGACAATGGTCTTGAGCCATGGGTCTGAAAGGTGCTGCTACAAGTTGTCAAATTGGCATTTTCCAGTCACATTGTGTTGAACCAAAAATCCCGAGAATGTGAACATTGCCTGTCTCCCTGCAAATGTAAAAAAATCACACGAGAAAACCCTTTAGCAGGAAAGAAAGTCTTGCTCTTACTTTAGACATATGTACACATGCATCAATTAATTTTTCAGTGAGTATGCATACCATATGTATCATGCTAATGGCTGAAACAAGTTTGCATTAAGCTCTGGGGTAAGAAATCATATTATTTAATTTTCTGCAGTGACGGTAATGGCTGAAACAGGTTTGCATTAAGCTCATATATATCACCATCCCTATCTTTCGTTCTTTTTAGTTTAAATTTCAGGTTAACGGACTGTCTTCCTTGTTTAAATTTCATTTTTGTTTTGCTATGAGGATTATGTGACATGTCACTAATGCAAAGCCTATTTGTTTGCTCATAGGTGAAAAATGTTAGCCAAGATGCAATGCAAGGGAGGATTGGAAAGATCTACAATCCAAATCAGAAGGTAAGAAAATTATTTGCATTGAAAAATATAATCTACTGTCATGTTCTTGTATCTAATTCGCTCTTTGTCCTTTTCTTAAGTCCGTCTAATTGTTACCATCATCATAATTTGTTGAACCATTATAGTAACTGAATAATTGTTATTGCTAATTTAGTTTGGAGATATGGCACTACCTAATAAAGCTAAAGGAGTGAAGAGAGAGTGTCGTGAAGCTAAGATGAAAAATGGTGGTAATGAGCAACCATCCAAAGAGCAAGAAGATTCTATTTAGGTCATTGGCATTGTTACTCAGCTATCTTCTTCATTTACTTCAGTGGGAATGGCTATGGCCTTTAGTTATTTGATTGATTTGGCTTTCAACTAAAAATTTGTGTATACTTCTGTGAGGTCTGTTTGATGGTTGTTCATTGTTGTTTGGGATAGTGCCCTTCTGTTATTGACTCATGGTTTACCGAAGCTGTGTAACTAGGAGTTTAAATCTATTGGAAGTTCTATGCTTTTGGCTTGTGAATATAGGTACGTTTCTTGTGCTTAAAGATTTGTATTTATATTTACCATATTTTTATCGAACAATATTATTATTTGCACACCCTAGGGATTAGGGGTTTTCCAAATTCAATTTTCTTCTTAAATTTAAGTGGAGCTCTCTTTTATTTTGAACAAGAAAAGTATGTCATATTTTAGATATTAAGTCGTTTTGCAAGAAGAATGATGGGTTGATTGTTCACATTTAATCAAATTGTGAAAGTTGTGTTTTATTTCTTATTTTAATTTTTTAGAATTTATTTAACAAACATACATGACATGGCGAGTGGGAAGAATTTGATCATGTTTGATCCATAGTATATAAAAAATACTAAAATTTCAGAAATAAAATAATATTATTTATTTTCAAGTATTAGGTGTGTGCTAAAAATGTATTTAGTAAACATGAAAAAATAAAATTAATATAGATTTCAAATTTAAACTCAAAATTTGAAACAATTACAAGAAAGTGTATCCAAAAAATTTTTTATTTTTAAAACAGTTTTTAAAATAAGATTATCCAAACAACATTTCATTGTTTTTTGTTTTGAAAATAGTTTTCGATTTACAGTTATCCAAATATGTTTTCTTCACCAAACATGTTTTCTTTAAAAAATATCAGAAAACTGTTTTCAGTTTTTAATTTTTAAAACAGTTTTTAAAAAATTAAAACAGAAGTTGTTACTCAAACATGCCCATAACAACTTTTAACCAATCATATCATATCATTCATTTTCATAAGAAGAAAAAGATAATATTATTTTTACCTCTCGAGTTTTATCATTGGTAATAACTTGTTTTCTAACCTTTAAATAATTTTTCATAAATTTTGGAACAATAATAAATTGTTTGATCCATTAAATTTAACATATTTTTCACATGTAGATATATGTAAAGTAAAAATATATGAATCATTTCATCATACGTAACATTTTATTTTTGTGATTGACCACCATCATCCTTTAGTACGAAGATATATATGACATACATCAACTGTTAACCCATTTAAGAGGAATTAAATATTTTGAAGGCTAGCTATAAAAGCTCTTCTTTTACAATTCCTTAATTATTATCATTTTTCTTTCTCTTCCTCGTTAGCAACGATTCTCCACAAGGTAAATCATGTCCAAACACGATCTTCTTCCTCACGAAGTCTCAGTAAGCTCTTTCATTTCTCTGTCTCTTTCCTTTCTTTATGTGACTGTTCTTTGTGAGTCTTTCTCCTAGACAAATCACTTTTTCCTTCACTGAACAAATTTTACTAATGGGCATGCACCATCAAACTAGGGAATTGGGCATTCGAAGCATTCACTGTGGAACGAAGTTTGGCATCCTTTTGAAGCATAAATTTTGGCAAATAAATATAAGTGTATATAGCATATTTGAAGATATTGGGAGAAAAAATATGATCTGTAATAACACAGAATGACTAACTGAGCAATGGAGAAGGATATAAAAAAGAAAAAAAAAGGGTAAAAGAAGAAACGATAAGGAACTGAAGATGAAGTAATAAGAAAAAACGAATAAAAACAAGTAGATGATTTGTGAAGATTAATTATGATGGGATGACTTATGATGGTTCACAACTACTTCAATTATTGAGTTTTTTTTTTTTTTTTTTTTTTTTTTTCCCTCTTGGAAGCCCTATTTCCATTTCATTTGGGCCTTCTTTGGGCTAAATTGCATTAGGAGGGCATTATAATATTTCTCATGATTAAATAATCTATTAACTATTGTCTTAATTAAATCCATTTTCACAATTCTATTCAAACATAACTGTTTTCATTTTCATAAAACAGTTTTTGTTTTTTTAAAAAATAAAAACAAAAAACATTTTCTAAACACAAATGCACAATGTTAATTTCATCTTCTAAGTAGACTCTACAATGAAGGAAATAGATATTAAAATAGAAGAGAAATAACCAAAAACAAACCACAGTAGTAATGCCAAAACTTATTATACCAAGAAAACGGTGCTCCAACCAGAAGATAAATCTGCAAAAAGTAGAGATCCCAAATCTATTTTAAACAAGTTTATATGAGAGAACTATGAAAAAAGGAAAACAGAATGGTTGAGGAGAATATGAGAAACGAGTGCCAAAAAAAAAACTCTAGGTTGGTTATAGATTTGTTCAGGTGTACTTAAAGTCAACTTTCATCCCCGCAAAAGATTTTTGAAATTCTTCATCCTCCTCCCAGTGAAGATAAAATAGACTTCATACTCATTTTTGAAGAGTTGAAAAGTGTTGAAGTTTGTCGGAGAGCGAAGACTTTAGTTATTCTTAATTAAAACTGGCTTTTAGTTCACCCAAATAAAATTAGATTACAATCTTCTTCGTTTGAAAATTAAAATAAAATCAAATTTACGGTGAAATTGAATGTTACATCATTAAATATAGAATATTTAAATTCAAATTTATGACATTCAATCTCACTGCCAACTTAATTTCTATTTTAATTTTTAAATGAAGAGGATCATGGTCCAACAAACACTCAATACACAATTAAAACGTTTTGAGATTTGAATTTTGGAATAGTAAATAAATGAAATAAAAGGAAACTGAGATTAATTAGGATCAAAGAGTGAGAGGGTGGGAGTTAGTAGGTAGTTACTAAAATACTTAGGTGGACCATGACAAGAGAAATATTAAGACTTCGAAGTTTACCCTCAAGTTGAAATCAATTCATTTATTGTAAAAGATTATAAAGTAAAACTTGCGGTATACATAAATTTTGGTTATAATGTGATCTCTATCAAATTTTAAAATTTAAAAAATTTATATTTATATACAAAAACAATATATAATATATTTTTATTTCATAATTTTTATTATAAAAAGTAGTTAATTCCTTCTAAGTTATTATAAGCTTTTATTATATTTAACTTGTCTTTTTTTTACATTTTTAATTGAGTTGGTCTCCCACTACTCTTGGCTTAATAATAATAGAAATTTTATTTCACGAATTATTGAGAACTTATTTAAACGATGGAATAATATTTAAATAAAAATAACTTTACAATCTCTATCAAAAAAAAATATAACTTTAAAATGAATTTAATTTTAAAATCTAAAAGAGATGATCAACGTTATCAAGATGAATGAAAAGATTCAACACAAAATATTGATTTAATTAATTGATGAATAAAAATATGTACGTTGTTAAAAGCCACCGTCATTCTACAAACTGCCTCCAAACCCAGAGTAAAACTCCACTGACCCACTCATATGTCTGCTACTCCACTTCCCATAATCATTTCCTGTCCTAAGTAATAAAACATAAGAAAATAAAATAAAAATCAAAACCACTCAACACACAAAAAAAAAAAAAAAAAACCTCGAAATGAAGCATGCAATGTGAATTTCTTCTCCGCTTCTCCGTCATCTCTCTAATGGACCACGATTTTTTTTAATAAATAATTAAAATTAATTTATATAAAAAATTTAAAATAAAAATTAATTTTAATCACTGATCATTTTACCAAACAACTTGTGATTAAGTCGAAACTCCAACAATTTTTCCCTTGTACTCTCTCTCATTATTGAGTACAATACTGACAACAATATCATTTTTAATAGGGAAAATTACAGTAATATCTTATGTTTTGGTTAGTTTTTCGATTACCTTTTTATTTTTTAGTAAATGATAAAAATTACTTTTGATCGTGTTTGATTGAACAATTTTTGTCCAAGTCTTAACCGGAAAAATGAAAATACAACGTTGCCTCCATATATAAAGGCCAATAGAGAATCAATACAGCATTTCCAGTGAAACCTCTCTCTCATTTTCTCTCTGCACATTTGAGCTTCACAAATCAAAATAAAAAATTTAAACCACCACCGTCAAGAAGCAAAACAAATGGTGCTTCAATTCCACTAACAGATAATCGCAAACCTCCGAGAAGACCTCAACGGTGACCTCGTCATCCCCTCCTCTGGCCTTTCCCCTCCCTCCTCCTTCTCTAATACCCTTCCCAAGAAATTCCTCCCTTCTCTTTCTACACTACCCTTCACAAGGAACCATCCCCCTCCTCTCCCGTCACTCCCACTCTCCCTCCCTCGAATCCCAAATCCTCCACCATCTCTCCCTCTACTTCTCTAAATCCCAATTCCTTATTCCTTCCGAGATTACTGCCGACCACCCCGCCTACCACCGCCACTCCCTTTACTCCTCCGACAAATCCTTCTTCATCACCCCTTGCATCTTCATCTTTGATCTCCTCATCCAAAAGCTTCTCCCTTCCTCCTTCGTCATCGATCTCCTCACCCAAAAGCTTCCCCCTTTCTCCCTCAACGATCTTGCATCCTCGTCATGGATCTCTTCACCCAAAAGCTTCCCACTTTCTCCCTCGTCGATCTCCGATTTCGCCAAGACTGAGAGGACCACGAAGTGTTTATTCATCATGAGGCTCCACCTTTGGCCTAGGTTTCAGGTCAATGTCTCTGAGGTCATGGACGCTTGTTTGAAGGAGATTAGGAAGACCAATAAGGTAGACATGGAGGATCTAACGGTGGAGAATGGGTTGTTCAAGTCATTTGATGAGATTGTTAGAAGGCAGTTGGATCCCATTTGGCATAATCCGACGAAATTATGAGTGATTTTCAAAAATTATTGAACAAATAAAGCAAAAGAATGAGGAATTTTACAAATAAATTACCAAATGATGACGACAGATGGGAACCATTGACGGAGCCCTTGATGAATATGTGAGATGAAGTTGTTGTTGTTGAATGGGTGAGCTTGAGCGTGTTCAGGTCAAGGTGATGAAGGAGTAACATAACTGAGAAAATTAAAGAAGAGAAATCAAAGAGAGTTACAGAAGAAGAGAAATCAAAGAGAGCTTGCGCGTACTGGAACTTGGGTTTTCAGGAAGAAGGGTGTTATTGAGTTTTCAGGAAGAAGGGTATTATTGGGTTTTCAAAAATAATTAATGAGCTGGACAACCTCTTTAACCCAAATCTAACGGGTTGATTATCAAAAGATGTAACTTACATGAGTTTCTGTTTAAAAAATGTCAAAGTTGAATAAAATAAAATAAATTTATGTCTATTACCAAATAATATGAAGGTAATCGAAGAATAGATCAAAACATAAAGTGGTTAATATAATTTATATTTTTAATAATATATAACGGTATAGATATATTTGGTTTAATTAGATTAAATGGTTAATCGATATTTAAAAAATTAATAATCATAATCATAATAAAAAAATTAAAAATTATAACCATAATAAAATGCTTTGATTAACCATGTCATTATCATATGATTTTCATTCGATAATGGTTATCGAGTATTTTTATCTGAATATTTTACTAATTACAATAATTGCACATGGAGAGTGTGCAAACAGTTAGTTAAAATTTTTAATCAATTTTTTCAATCAATTTTTTTTAACTATTTCGATCGAATTAACCTAAATATTTCAACATTAACCGATCGAATTAATTTCGATCGGTACGATCAGTTAATCGGTTAACCAATTATATTTATATAATTAAGTTTTTTTATTATATATTTAATTTATACTGAATATTTTTTAGTTCATTATATTTTTATATATTATATTATACTTAATATATTATTAAAATTAATTAATTAATTTTTTATATTTATATTTATATTTATATTTAATATATTATTAATATTTAATATATTATTAATATTTAATATAAATTAATTTTTAATAAACTAAATGGTCAAAACGATTAAAAAAATTTAATTTTTAATCAATCGGTTAATCGATATATTTTATTAAATTACCTGATTTTATATCGATTTAATTAATTAGTCAAACCATTCTAACAAATTGGTTCGAAACCAGAGGTTAATCACAGAAAATAGCAATTTATAACATCCCACAAAGCATAATGCCAACGACGCCGTGTCATGGTTGCGCCACACAAAAAAGTTACTCCAGAACCGTTAGGACTATGGTAAAGAAAAAAAGGTTCATACTGTTGAGAAGATAAGGTAAAAAAGACAGTGGAGAGCGGAGAGAGACAGAGAGAGAGAGCGCCATGGAGGAGAAGTTATCATCTGTTGCAAAGACATTTACTCCTTCTCCCATACAAGAACTCTCACACCTTGCTCAGAGATGCAACGCCATCAACCTAGCCGAAGGATTCCCGGACTTCTCTGCTCCTCCTCACATAAAAAATGCCGCCGTTTCCGCGATCAATTCTGATTTCAATCAGTACCGGTTGGTTCATTTTTTTCCCTTTCCTTTTCTAGTGCAGCCTTTTCTTTCTAACAACAAATCTAATACTAGTAGAGCAGTGGAGTTGTATTTTTGTAAAAACATTGTTTTTTTTAATAATGAATTTTGGATGTATTTAAGGCATGTGCAAGGAATTTGTGACCACTTGGAAAAACTAGTGAAAGAAATGCATGGTTTAGATGTTGATCCTCTCACTGACATGGTTATTTGCTGTGGCCAAACTGAGGCATTTGCAGCATCGATCTTTGCCAGTATGTTCTCTTCTTGACTTGCTCCTTTTCTTTTCTCTTTTTTTTTTAAATGTTCTTATGATGTAACTTAATTTATTCTTTTTTTTATAATAAATATTACTCCGGCATTATGTAAGTTGCTTAATTTGGACAGTTATAGACAAAGGTGATGAAGTTGTTCTGTTTGACCCTTCATACGAAACATACGAAGGATGCATAACAATGGCAGGGGGAATCCCAGTAAGTTTTTATTTTTATTTTTTTTATTTTTAAAATTTGTTTTTTGCATTTTGGTTCAGAATTAGTCCTTTTGAATATCGTCAATAATATGAATTGCTTGTTTGAATACATAATTATTTACTCTTTTGAAAATAAAGAAAAATGACTTGACAGGTATATGTAGCACTTGATCCACCTAATTGGACTTTGGATCCCGAGAAATTCATGAAGGCTTTCAATGACAGAACCAAAGCTATAGTGTTGAACAGGTTAGTAATATTCAATGAAGGGATCAAATTTTTAAAGAAAAATCTTTTTCTGTTTTGAAATTAGAACTCAGTTTAAAACACCTTGTTTTGAAAGCTGTAATTTTTATTGTGCGACTTGTTTTTAAGTGAGAAAGCTACAAAAAGTTGGGGACAAGTAGATTATTATAACACTTCATGGTGTTCTGTTAGAAGTCCAAATGTCTTTTTTCTTTGAGAGTTTTAAGGGGATTGTAGCTGAGATGCAGATTGTGAGTGAATGAGATGCAACCATTTGTTCATTTGATTCACTCAAATTGATGGGTTACTTGCAAAGTTATGGAGTAGAATGCTATATGGGTCCTACTTCTTGACTTGCTCTAAAACTATGTTTGGATGATGGAAGGGAGTAAAGGAGAGGGTAGTAGAGGGTAAGAGATGAGAGAATTGAATGATAATCCTTCCTCTTGTTTGGATGGTTTAAATAAAGGAGATCATCTCCATCCTTGTTCCTCCAATTTGGGAGAATTGATAAAATGGAATCTTGAGGGGATTCGAAGGGGTAAGTGTACCCCTCCAAATTCTCTCCGCTCATTTAAAAATATACTCCCCCATCCAAACATACCGCGATGATTGTTCGTTTTCTCATTTTGGTCAAAAACTTATTTAGAGTATAGACTCCTCTCACATCACCACTTGTGTGATAAACAAGTTTCTATTTTAATTGTTCCTGTTTATGGAGAATTTCAGAGACTGAAGCATGGCTTATTAGTCATTTGAAGGACAAAAATATTGACTTTTAGCTGATAATTAGTTCCAGATGCAAAGATATTTGGTAGAGGAAATTTCTTGTAGCAAGTTATGTCTAAATTTGCAGCGCTCTTGGATCTATCCAATTTATTGTAACAAGCAGAATTGCTAATCAAAATGTTTGCAAATAAATTATACTTCATATATTGTGATTTAGAAGTATACTGATATGATGTGGCACAGTCCTCACAATCCAACAGGCAAAGTTTTCTGTAGAGATGAGCTTGAGATTATTGCTGAAGCATGTTGCAAAAGAGATTGCCTAGCTATAACAGATGAAGTATGATAACCCTTTTTTTTATGGAGTACTTCATTAAATGGCATCACTTTTACTCCTTAATATCTCAATAAGCAATTTGAATTTTAATGAGAACTTTGTCCTTTATTTGATAAGTTAAAAGCATTGACATCCTGGACAATCCAATACTATTTTATACAAGTTAAAAGACTTCTTCTTCTTGTTCGCTACACCACAGGAGTAGGCCTTCCCAGTCTCATAACTACTCTATTCCAGATAAAAGTGGGATTTAAATTCAGTTCCTTAGTCAACTACCAAAGGACTTTATTAGCTAAGCTAGCTAGTTAACTTCCAAGGTGTATAACTAACCATAAGTACAAGATGAAATGTGCAAAACCTAAGGTACAGATTACTCTCTGTTTATTTTGAGCCATTTGTTACTGAGTTGGGAACAGATCAGCATTTCTCATGGGTGTGATTGTTGAAGAAATGATGAGGAACTTCAGGTGAATATAGACTATAGAGGAGTTGTATTTGTCTACAGGATGTTGGGGCATGATTCATGTAACCAAATCTCAAGCGGCTGAAATCTGGAACTTTGAATAATTTTTAATTTTGAAGCATGGTGCTCCAAAAGTCCTATATAAAGTGGTTCAACAAAGGAAGCATAGAGAGACTTGCTATAAATGAAATATGAAACATTTAAAAAGATTATTATTATTTAGTGTATAGAATACTAGTAGCAAAAAGTTAGAAGTTCCTCTCTTATGTTCTCCCCTTATTATGCTTCTATTGTTGCCGTCCCATGTTCGAACATACAACACTATTACTTTTCAATTGTAAAGTTCTTTTCCTTTTTATTATCTTTTTTTATTCTTCAACAAAGTGCAATGACTATTCCTTGTTTGCTTTCTACATGAAGTGGCACACTTTTCCAACTGAACTGCTAATAAATGTGTTGGATGAGTGAATTATTTCTTTTAATCTTTGAAGGATTTTTCTTTTTGTTTTTGCAGGTATATGAGCATATAACTTTTGACAATACAAAGCATATATCCCTTGCTTCGCTTCCAGGAATGCAAGAGCGGACTATCATCACGTCTTCATTATCAAAAACTTTTAGTGTTACAGGTTAAAGTTACCATCTTACTCATGGTAGTTCTACTGTAAATTTTCTTATGCTGGTAATTCTCTCTTTCTTTGTTCATTTTAGTTGGCGATGTTACCACCTTTTGCATTGCATGCATTGTCCTACCTCCTCTATGGTAGCCTAATTTTCAGTCACTTTTTTAACGAGTTTTTATGAGTTACTACACCTAGTTGGCATTTAGAATTGCGCTGTTTAATTGTTGTGTAATCTATCAGGTTGGAGGGTTGGATGGGCAATTGCTCCAGCTTTCTTTGCATCTGCAATCAGAAACATTCATGTTAAAATTACAGATTCTGCTCCAGCACCTTTTCAGGAAGCTGCCTTGACTGCTTTGATGAGCCCCCCAGAATACTTTGAATCAATGAGAAGAGTAGGATCCCGGAAACCTTTACTTAACTTGGTTGTGTGAAGTTAATGGCTTATAATTGCTTGCTTATCAATGTAATGTAACCAAAATGCATGATCATGATGATACTTAGATAATTTCTGATTAGTAATTATCTCTGTCGATGCACAGGAGTATGAATTGAAAAGAGATTACATTGTGAAATTGCTTGCTGGGATCGGTTTTCAGATTCAGTTTAAGCCTCAGGGTTCATTCTTTTTATTTGCAATGCTTCCTGAACGTTGCTTACTATCTGATGTAAGTGCCTAGAAATTCTTTACTTTGGCAGTCTAATAATGTGAAGTAATTAAAACAATGGTTGAATTACTTTTTTGTTTTTTTTCAAACTTCAGAAGGTCGTCTGCAGTTAAACTAATACGAGTTCTGACCCAGCTGCTATTTTCATATTTTGATAGCCTTATGCTATTGATCTATTCTGATGAAGTTATTTCATTCTTTCCAGGTTGAATTTGTTAAGGAATTAATAAACCAAGCAGGAGTGGTGGCTGTACCAGGTTGTGGATTCTTCCATACAAAATTTTCTTTGGAAGAGTTGTCCCAGGTAGGTTGTAGCTCTCAGAGGAGATATATCAGGTTTGCTTTCTGCAAAAGTAATGCTACTCTGCTTGCTGCGGCAGAAAAGCTCAATGAGCTTTTGGATGCTACAGGGTGTCTCAAGCTACATTGATTTGGTAGCAAGGATACTGGGTATTTGGTGGATTTAAGATTTGAGATGATGTATCATTACTGAAATTCAATTTAACTTGTAGTTAGATCTCAGTAAGGGAAACTTTTAGCAAAAAGTACAAGTAGTTGCAAGTAATATTTGAAAAGGTGGAGAGGCAGGAATTTTTACCTTCCACAAAATGACTGTCAGAGATTACCTTCAAATTTATCTAACCATAAGTTGCATTGTTTACCTGACAAAAGAAATGAATATCTCTAAAGAATCTTATGGTACCCAAGGTGGTGGGGGTGGTGTTTCCAGTATAGACAAGGGAGGAACTGCATAAAATATTGTGTTCTTGTCGATCCCAGGAGTTATCTCAGCTGACAAAGCCACAAGTGCTGCAACCAAACCAGCATTTCCTGCAATTGTTGGCTCTGTGTAAGTGTAGTTGGAGCGTACATCTTTGAAATTGTCATTCTTATAAGGACCACCAACCATGGCTCCAACTATTGTATTTGGATTTGGCTTTCTAGTGTTTCTCCATTTGTTTCCATCTCGACAAGCATGCTGGGTATTCTTGTCAGGAATCGATGCACCTCTATGGTGCACATGCTGTGGGAAATGAGCACCAAAGCCTACTACATAGCTCATATTCCTTGGATTCTTGCCTAGGATGTAATTTATCTGAGACTTGGCGAAATCGCGCAGAACTTCTTTTTTGTAAAATTTATTCCCGCAATGCCATCCAGGTATCAGTGTCGCTTCAAGGTAATCACTGTATAGGGTAGCCAAGAAAGCTGCATTCACAACATATTGAAGAGGCCGAGGCTTTCCATGGTTTAATTGGATTAATCCTCCTCTTGTTCTACTGAATCTTCGAAAATCTGGTAGGTACGAGCACATGATTTGCATTACCTTGTCATGAAATTCTCTTAATATCACTTCAGATGGATATCCATACGGCAAGAACATTCTCAAGCGGGTTAGAAGCAACTGAGCACCAGCATGCTTGTTATCCCAGCTAAGTACACCGTGATCAGGGCCTTCCCAGAAAGCATGAGCTTTGTTAACCAGAGCAGGCTTGGTAACAAGGTCAAGGTAGGAAGATTTCCCAGATGCGAAATACAACCAAGTTCCACCCCATACAAACTCATCCCAGAAACCAGTGGAATTATAGTGAGGTGAAGGTGGATCTGGACCGTCAGCGTACTTTTCACCTTTTTGTTTAGTAGCAAACTTAAAGAGTGTATCAGCGCTGCGTACTAGTTTCTTTGAGTACTCCTTGTTATCTTTGAAGACAATGGATGCAGAAGCTAAAGCAGCAGCCATCTCTGCAGCCAGGGCTGGGCAGAGACTACATGTGGATACTGGGCGTTTATATTGAATCTCCTCAGGACGGACCCAGCATGTTAGATCATCTTGCCCTCCAACGTATGAAGCGATTATGCTGATTGAATGAGCAGAGGATTTGAAGGTCTTGAGAAGGTAATCTGTGCCCCATTTGATGATGTTCTTGACATGTTTGAGCTCACCGGCAGCTTCATATTTTGCACTGTATTCGATCACGCTCCAACTCAACATGGTCATAGCAAAAGATGCAGGGAAGCTGAACTTGATTGCATTTCCACCATCATAATATCCACCAACCAGACCTTTCAAAAACGTGTTGCCATCTTTCAAGCAGGAGTCACCCCTCCATGAGACGTTATTATCCCCTGAAATCCTTCCAGCTGCATATACCAAAAAAACTGAAAGTTGAAGTAAGAAGATAAAAAATGAGTGATACTGATGATAAAGAACTAAAATAAGAATACGAAAACGAATGGACCAGTTCATATATAAACTTCAGGATTAATGGTATCGATTTTCTCAATCATTATTCAATTTTATTACTCCCCTCCTTACTTTCAAATTGTTATTCAGAGCTCTACCTTAAGATCCGCACCTCCAATAATCTCAGTCTCTTTAACATGATTTTTATTCCAAAAATAGTTATGGGAATATATAAAGATATGCACATCCCCTATAATCAATTTGTAATCCGTAAAGATAATGGAACTGTAAAAACCAATCATAGAAATGACTTACCAAAAAGGTCGATTTTCAGGGGCTCATATAAAAAATGGAGTAGTAATTTATCAATTTTTAACATCTTAAAAGCTACTATAGTGAGTTAAGATGCTTACGTGGTGGAATTTGAACGCCAACCAAGTAATCGAAGGACACTCTAAAAAAGTTATTGCAATTAGTCAAGGTGTTTTCATGGTGGAGTTTAAATTGCTCGGTCAAGAGTTAAAGTGTCAAATCAAGTTAGAATATCAAAGTATTTGAATTCGGTTCGATTTAAAATGAATAAATTCGAGTTTAAATTCGATAAATTTTATGTTGACTCGAATTCGATACCAAATAAGTTTATTTGAGTCTGAGCTCAAGCTTGAATTCGAATCTAAACTATAATTTTAATAAATGAATATTGGTTCGAGCTCGAGTTCAGCTTGATAATACCTTATGAAATTATTCGAAGACTTTTCGAATTAAGCCGAACCTTAAGATATTCGAACTCGACTCAGTAAATTACTTGAACTGAAATTTCAAACTCAAACACATCTTTGATTGGACTCAAATTCGAAAGCTTGAATGCTTGGTCTGTTTTGATGGTTTTTTTCTTCTTTGCAATAGCAACACACATTTGTAATCCTCTCATCTAAGTAAGAGTGAGATCCTAGGTGATGTAAGCGTTATTTGAAATGAGCTTTAATCACTGATTTCTTAAAGAAAATCAGCTTTAATCAGTGATCAAAGCTAACCCCAAACAGTGCCATAATGTGTTGACATGATTCAAGTTCTCAGCAAGTATTGACATAGTCTAGTTCTTTACATTCTCCGTTTCCCTTAATAGCAAAAAAACTTGCATAATATATTTGGAAAACATAAAAATAAGCCATTTTTTCAAGTGAAGAAGAAATGAATTAAAATAAATTTTTATGTTTGATTTTTTATATTAAATTATATAATTCATTTAAATTTTTATATTTAAAATATTTAAAATAAATGAGAATTCAAAAAGAAAAGATGGTGAGAGGAAAACCAGAGAGGCAATAAAGGGAATAGAGAGAAAGATAGAGTATTTTGGTCTAATTAACTTTTTATTTTTCATTTTTTTGAATTTATTTGTAAATTCTATTAATTTTGATAGAATTTACAATAAACTAGTTCATTTTAAAATGAATTTTATAATTTTATAATCTTTTTCAAACTTGACATCTATACTACTAATAAAGTTAGAGTACATTTTTTTTAAATAACTTTTAAACAAATCATAAATAAAAATTAACTATAAAAAAAGTATAAAAATCTAATAGTCAAAAAAATATTTTAGTATAAGGAAATCTTACTTATCGTTTCTTTTTTTTTTTATTTTATTATGTGTGTTTTTTTGAAATTGAATAATTACAAGCTTTCGCTACTCTCTCCCTCTCCACGTTAATAACTACTTGCTTTTTCTACTCTCTCACATACTCTCCCTCTCTTTACTCTCTCCCTCTCTTTTGTTTTCGTCTCATAATTATTTATTCATCTTTTTTATCATTTCGTACCAAGTTTCATTTGGTCTATGGCTTGATTCAATTATGAAATCTAATAAATCATAACAATTTTATTTTCCATCAATATTCAAACAATAACATATCGGTCTCATTTCTGAAATACTAAAACAATCTCTCTCTCCTTTCTTTAACTCATTTTTGAAATTGTAACAATAACTTTTTGTTTCTTTCTCTGCCAATTTTTTCTTTTTTAAGCATGATTTTTTTTTAAATTTACAAGAAAATTAGGAAAGAGACGAATTACGAGTTAGGTTACAATGTGCTATGATATATCAAATGTATTTTTATTTCTGATGACACCTCTCTCTCTTTCTCTTTCCTACAAATTTTTTTTTTACTATGCATATAACTTTGTTTCTCACTCTTGCAAGAAAATTGGGAAAGAAAAGAATTACAAATTTGATTGCAATGGACCACGATCCATGGGATAGATTTTCAGTTTTAATGCCTGCATTTTCTCTTTTTATTTTTTATTTTCTGTGTATTTTTTAGTTCTATAAAATAAAATGCAGAGCAAATCATCACTATCTAATGTTAAAATATATAATTATGAATGAATTTTATAAAATTTATATGTTTAAAAATATTCAGCTTATTAAATTAACTTATCCAAAACTTTATCCACGCGGCATTACTGCATTGCTCTAAAAAAAGAAAAAAATAAAGAGAGAAAGAAAGGAAGAAAGAAAAATCTCTAGTACTGGAATTTTAGATAGACGAATAGAGGCCAACCAAGTAATGGTAACGCTAATAAATGAGAAAGGGAACATACAACGCTGTGCATCGAAGAACATGAGCGACTGATGGAGTGCAACGGTGTAGTTATCAGGTCCAGGTAGGGCAGGGTGGTGGCGGGGGCGATTGGCTAGCACGGCAACGAGGACTACAAAACCAACAAAACCCCCAACCACCAACAGAGTCCTCACCATCATGTTGTTCATACATTTCTTGATGACCATCATCACCTTCTTCTTATTCTTCTTTTCTCTCTCCAGCCCCGGCCTTAGCAACCAGCTCTGTTTCACCTCCTCCTCTGACTGTGGTGACCGATAGGCTCCCTTGTCATAATTACCATCACACGTCGCTTGGCTTTGATGTTCTGTTATTATTTCAAACGAACCACCCCATATAGTAGTTCTCTCTGGCATTGTTGTTGTTCTTTCTCTCTTCTCTTCTGTTGTGTCTTCTTCTGTATATGAAACGAATCAGTATTGAAGCGAATATGATTAATTGGTATGCTAATTGATACGATGCTAAAATGGTAGTAGTAGTAAAAAAGATGGAAATCAGGGATTTTCTAAATTTTAGTTGTGAGTTGTCATTTGTCAACAATTTCCCCTTTAGTAATTGCGCTTTGTGGTTTTGGAAACATTTTGAAAAAGCCAATGCAGGATCATTTGTCAAACAATAGTAGCCAAATGGCAGTTGTGTAGTCCATCTGGCTTTTCAGTTTTCGAAACAAGATTAATTTTTCCATATTAGAAAACAAGCCGATCCATAAATGTTGCTTTGCTAGGACCGATTTCGATTTAGGCACCAATTGGCCTATTTTTTGTTTTAATTAAAAAAAAACTCTAATTAATTATAGAAGTAGGAAGTATGCATGATAATAGATAAATTATTTGTGAAATTTTATATATTCATATCTATAACTTTTAGTTATATTATTATTTGAATCTGAACTTGAAATCATTAAAAAACAAAAAATAATTTCAGATAAATACAATTTGAATCAATTAACCATAAAAAAAAAACTTACAAATTATTGTTTTTATTTATCTAAAAATAACATCGGATAAATTACTTTTTAAATTTTATATATTCATAACTGTATTAGTAACTATTCTATTATCAAAATTTAAATTCAAAACCGTTAAAAATCATAAAAATTATTAATAACTGTAAAAAATTAATTTACTTTCATTCATATTTGTAAAAGAATAAGATTATTAACCTTAAGAAAGCGTTTAAAAGTCTGAGAATAGAAAATGTGATTAATTTACACGTAATCCAATGTTTTATGCGGTTACTAGCGATTTTATTGCCTTTCCTAGTTTGGTCAATTTGGTCATCGCAGTCTTGGTTTTACTGCTTACATTTTCCCATCACTGCTATTCGAACCATAAAGAGAGAGAGCAAAAACTAAAAATTTTGAAGATAAAAGGAAATCGAGGGAAAAAGAATGTCCGTTAGCGAAGAAGGAACACCTTTTCTCACTTCGCAGATAGAATCCATCCATGGAGTCGAAGAAGAAGAAGAGATTGTACCTTCTTCATCATCCAACGGACCAGATCATTCAGGAGTCAGTCTCACAGAATCAACTCGACGGCTTGACTCTCTTGATGTCTTCCGTGGCCTTACCGTCGCCGTACGTAACCTAATAATCTCGTATTCATCCAATTTGTCTTCTATATCGTCTGTAATTGTGAATTGGCTTATTTTAGTAACATTTAATTTTAATTCAAGATGGAGTAAACCGTTTGGTGAAGCATTCCCATTTATAGTTTTGTGAGTTGTGTATGGATGTTAACATTGTATTCTAGGGAATTAAAGAGGAGCTTTTATTGTAGTAATAGGCGTAATTAATAGTATTGAGTATATCTGTGGTACTGAGTAATGGTAGTGTTAGTGGCAACTTAATGAAAGAGGAATTGTATTAAATGAACAATTTGATATGGTTGGATAAAATTAAGTCGATAAATGTTGAAAGGAAGCTTGTGTTAAACTTTTGACAGATTGAGTTATGAAAGCTAATCTCGATGCCAATTATGACTTGACTTTTTGTTATATTTCATTGCTAGCCATTCAAATTTGGCTTTTCTTTGGCTTATTTGATGTGTGTTGTGTTTTTTTACTACTTTGGTTCTGTTGATTATGCAATAAATTTTCCTGCCTATGGTACTGCTATGTTAATCAATATGGTGTGGTTTTGTTTCTTTTGGTACTGAGATCCCCCAAATTTGATTTGTTATTTATTTATTTTGATCTCTTTCTCTTCTATTTCATTTACAGCTGATGATTTTAGTTGATGATGCTGGAGGAGCTTTTCCATCCATTAATCACTCTCCGTGGTTCGGTGTGACACTCGCGGATTTTGTAATGCCTTTTTTCCTCTTTAGTGTTGGTGTTTCTATCGGCCTTGTATTCAAGGTATGAAAGCTTAAGTGTTAAATTTCGTTAGTTGCTCAATTTTGTTCATTAAGCTTCTCTAAAGTGCAAGCTTTGGCAATTGAAAGCATTAGTGATAACTGTCTTTTGGCTGGGGATTTTATCCAACTGTCCATGTATGAAGTCTACAGTGAGTTTCTGTAACATTTTTTATATTATGTGTAGCAAAGGCTTTAATCTAGATAGTTTGCATTAAACATCCTCCTACTGTTGGTTCTTGTACTATACAGTGTGCTGACATGGACATCATTTTTCTTAAACATATGTTCCTTCTGACTTGTTTAATCTTTTTTTTTTGGGTAAGTTTGACATAGTTAATCTTTTAATTAACTTTGGCATTCAGTTTCTTTTGTCTTGCCAATGAATGCTTGAGTTAATTGTTAAATAATTGCCTCTTTTGGAGGGTGGGATGGGAGAATATATTCACTATAATTTTTTTCCCTTTTCAAGGTATGTTTGTAAAGAAATCTAAGAAGTAATGACATGAATCTATTTTCCATATTTTTATATTCGAATTTGAAGATTCAGTTGTTTAAAGCAAATTGTCACCATGCAGAAAGTCTCTAGCAAACCAGTGGCAACAAAGAAAGTAATACTCCGGACGATCAAGCTCTTCCTCTTGGGGTTGTTGCTGCAAGGTGTGCCACTTTCCCATTAATGGAGGCTTGACATTATCACCGTCTTATTACATTATAATGGTCCCTGATTCGATAGCACATGTTTGTTTGGATCATCTTGATAAGTCAATTTTTAAGTTTTTAGAAGTAAACATTCAACTGCATGATACACGTTACTGGGTTTGTTGTCTGCAATAAATTGTAGGTGCCCATTGGTTCTGATAATTGGAGCTGTTATTTGTTCACTTTTTAATTAATTAAGCTGGGTGTGGTCTGGTTAATTCTTATACCTTAGGTGGGTATTTTCACGGACCTAACAATTTGACTTACGGAGTTGATATGGCTAAGATACGTTGGCTTGGTGTATTACAGGTAATGTTTAGAATTAAATTTACTTTGTTGTTGTTCTTTTCTGTTTATTTATTTATTTAGAGCTAATAAGATCTCTGCCAAGTGATTATTATGATATTTCCTTTGTTGCTGCCTTATGCTCCCCTTTGATGGAGTGAAGTGTTTTGTTGTTCTTACTGCTCTGATGGTAGTGTTTGGTAATTATTTGGTCAGATTCACAAACTTACTTTTGAAATGATATTTTTTTTTGCCTAATTAATTGTATTTGAAGTGTCTTGTTTCAAAATTGATGACATGAATGTGCATAAGTAGCCTAGGGCATGTTTGGGGAGAGTGTTCAGTTTTCAGTGTTTGAAAATTGTTTTCGAAAAGAGTTTCTGAAAACAGTTTTCAGTTTTCAGTGTTCGAAAACATGTTTGGATAACAGTGTTTGAAAACTGTTTTGGAAACAGTTTTCAGAAAAATGTTGTTTGGATAATCAGTTTTCAAAAACTGTTTTGAAAATAGAAAACTGTTTGGATTACACTTTTTTGTAATTGTTTTCAGCTTTCAGTTTTCAGTGTTCAGTTTAAATTTTAATATCTAAAATTAATTTTATTTATCATATTTACTAAATACAATCTTTTAAGCACACACCAAATACTTGAAAATAATTAATATTATTTTATTTTTAAAATGTTAGTATTTTTTTATATATTATCGATCAAACATGACAACACTCTTTCCCTAATCATGTCATGTTTGTTTGTTAAATAAATTCTGGAAAATAAAAATAAAATAAAAATAAAATATACAATACAACTTTTACAATTTGATAACAGTTCAACATCTAATCCATTTTATTTCTCATGTTTGTTTGTTAAATAAATTCTAAAAAATTAAAATGAAATATACAATACAACTTTTACAATTTGATAAATTGATAAAATGGAAATGAACGACCCAAAATTCTTCCTTCAAACAGGTTTGCCTCAACTGCCAAATTTGGTTGGTTTGCCATCCTCATATCCTATAAGTCAAATAATATATCAATATGTGAAATATATTCCTAAGAAAAAAAACATAATTCAGTAAGTAAAAAAAACTAAATTAACACAAATAAGGACGTTAAATTAACTAAATCTTACCGATACAGATTAACATGATTACCATATATAAAATCGAATACCAAAAAGATCTGCCCACATCTGATTGGCAATAAGCTCACGAGACGCAGCCATAGTTGCTGCACACGCATAAGACAAATCAACTGTATAATTATTTGTCAATGTGCTTGACCTTCCTTCACTTTCTGCTTCATGGCCCTCTGCTTCCCATTTATTAAACAGTTGATTACTCTGAGAACACCGATGTTCAAAATTATGTACGACACAACAAGCAACAACTATAAGAGGTTGTTTAGCAAGCTTGAATCTAGGCATCATTTTTAAAATTGGAAAGTGCGCCTTTAAGACCCCAAAACAACGTTCTATAACATTCCGTAGAGATGAGTGCCTATAGTTATATAGTTCTCTATAATCCGTTGGTTGTCTTGTTCTACCTTGATATTCATTTAAGTGATACCGTTCACCCCTAAACGGTGGAAGAAACCTGGCTGTACATGGATAACCGGAATCCACCAAATAATACTCACCTATAAATCATACAAATTCTCTTAGTACATATCAATTAATTAGTATAAAATTTCAAATTAGTACTAAAATATATTTACCATTAGTAGACCAAGGAAATTGAGCATCCGATCGAGTTAAAGCGTCCAAAAGGACTCGTGAATCGTTAGCTGTACCTTCCTACCCACTATATACGTATGTGAATTTCATGTAAAATGAACATGCACACATCACATTCTGTGTGACAACCGATTTTCTACCCCTATAACTGGTAGCTTTTTCTGCTGGCGCCCATGCACTGATGTGCGTTCCATCAATTGCGCCAATGCATTTCTGGCGAAGTATTAAATTGCATACGATTAGACTCAGTTTGGTATTATATATTGTATATACACAGCTAAACTAATAAAATGAAAATCAATCATATGATACATTACCTTAAAATAAGGGTAAAACCTTCGATCATGTCTAATTTGTGGAGGCACCACGTGATCATTTGATGGACATATTATGTGCTTCGCAAACTTGTTCATTCCTCTCATCACTGTCTTAAAATGCCGATTAATTGTTTCTAATGAATGTTGAAATCGATCAGCTACAACTCTGTGCCCCACATTGTGCCCCACAATAAATAAGAAAATGGTCATCATTTCCTCTACTGTGACATCCCTTGAGTCTTCTATATAATTATATTGCTTCAATGTGTTATATAAGTGCATAAATGTTTCTTTGTCAATGCGAAACAATTCATAAACTACCTCTGAACGACCATTTAACAATTCGGTTATATATTCATGTCCACTGAGTCGTGATGTTCATATAGGTAATTTATTCATAAATTGTTCATCATGTTCGGCAAACATAGGAAGCATTGACAATGAGAGCATTTCATACTCATCTTCAGCAGACGAACTTGATGAATTAGATTGACTACCACAATTATTGGGGTCTGAATTGTCCATTTCTTAACCTAAACAAAAAATAAGTCACATTACTTTTTGTCATGTAGTATAGTTTATATTCCACAAATCTAAATAGATTGAAGTTTAATTCTAGATTTTTTTTTAAAAATCGACAGCATCTCCTCTGTTTTCTATGAATTATCAAATCTAGTTATACCTGTATACACAATTCTAATCATTCTTAAATAATTAGACCTATATACACAATTCTAATAAATCATATTCCAACAATACATGGAATGTCAAACGCATAAGTTTAATCCAAAGAAATAACATAACATCCATAAACTAAAAAAGGTAATAAAAATAATCAAAGTACAAACATAAACACACAGCAATGAACAAATAGTATCCTTAACACACAAACATAATTTAAACCCAAAGCAATGTTTTCAACTCTCAACCAATCTTATCTAACCATGCATTCTTCCTCTTCAAAGGCATTTTAATGAATGCCTCCCTCAAATCATAATTACATGTAAAATTTTCTAATGCCTTCAAATATGTGTCATCATCCACCTCATTTTCCATTTCATCAAGTACTTTCAAACATGCTGCAACTGAATAATCAGCAGAAACCATCAAACTTGTTACCTCAACGCTTTTCTCTCTATACCTCTCAGCCCTAGCCAAAGAAGCTTCTGTCCTTGCTTTTGTGGCCTCCATGAAACAGGCAAAAACTTCACTCAATTGATTATTTCTAGTTTCCTTCTGTTTTTTCTTTTCATTGATTTTAGACCGCTTGGCAGAATGTTCAGGCTGAGTGGGCTGAATAGGCTGAGTGTTTGGGCTTTCAAGGTCAACCGGAGTATTTGGGTCATCCGGGTTACCAAGGCCATCAACATCAACATCTACATGCATGCCACTATTGAGAAAAGCTTCATACAATGCATTCTCATCATCGGAATTAGGTGGATCTTGGGTTGAAGCATGGTGAAGAATTCCTTTGGCGGTTGACTTGTTAAAGATTATGCCTAACAATTTGTAGTGTTCACATCCTTGCTTACGAAATTGGGAAGCTTTTGGGTGTGTCTAAGAAAAAAAAAATATCGATATAAAAGTAATTATCGAATTAAAAGAAATTTCCATAAGATAAATCCACACTATGTAAGACTAGGGAGAAAGACAATACCCGAATGTAATTTTCCCAAGTCTCATCTAAGGCTGTGACAATATTACTTTTAGCATTCCAACCAAACCTAGTTTGTTCAAGCAATTGACTAAACATGCGGTGTTTCAAACGCAACCTTTGAAATTTCTCCCTCAATTGTTTCAATGTAAAGACATTGTTGGTCTTCAAATTCAATTCTTTTAGAATGATATCCCAAATCCTTCTATGAAACACACCATCGTTCATGTTTCCTTTGTTTACCTCAGTAACCATGGTATCGATAAAACATTTCTCTCTCTCAGAGCCCCATAAAGATACATCAATGCTTTCAGAAGCCATCTACAATAAAAGTGTGTGTAACAGTTTATTATTGAACAATAAAAACTAATCGACTATTTTAAAACAAACTAGCTTATTTACAACAAGACAAGCAACCCAACAATATTAATGAAATACCCATCACCCTCAAAGTGCGTAATTGTTATGAAAAATATTATAGAAACTAGTTGCCGGTTGGTACACTGGATTAAGAGGAGGATAAGATGAACTAATTTTGATAAAATAGTGAAATAGGATCATTTTTATTTATTTGTGGTATCAAATGTAAGATATATGAAGTCATCTCATTTTATCATCCTCTGAATCTAGTTTACCAAACAAACGTTGAAGTAATATAATTAAGACCTAAAATGAGTGCAGTATCTACTTCCAAAAGAAAGTGAAATAGTTCAAACAGGCAAAAAAAATTTAAAAACTTATAATGCTAAGGAAAACTACAAAGTTAATTAGACTTATAACATTTTGATGGTCCCTCCAATAGTTTTGGGTTTTTCTAACCAAGATCAAAGCGTAGTGATGACAATCAGCTCCATTACTCTAGCTGCCAGGAGAGATTTTGATTTTTGCATGAGAGGTTACTTATCTTTTGTGGGTGTGTAGTGGTCTTTATATCAACCAAGGATTCTCACAGAGGAGAGAGTACACAAAGCACAAAAATTCAGAGTTCCAAAACAAGTAGAGGGGAAATGTTTAAAATATACTTCCTTCTTAGGAGGCTTCATACCATTTGAGTTGGTTTTTGTCTCACCTGCTATTGTAGGGCCCCTAGTTTCTGTTTTACAACAAGGATCAATAGTGAGCCTAACCAACATTATCAATCCTACTTAATTTGCCTAAATGAAGAAAGTAAATATTTTATAATTTCATCATTAATTATTTACTTCTCAATATATTCCTATTAGTCTTAGCTCATAAGATGCACACCAGCTCATTTTCAAATTGAATTTAGGAGGGCAACGATTGATTCCAAAACTTGGGACTGGAGAGACCATAGAGCTATTGTGCTCGAGTTGAACACCTGACAGTGGTACAGAATTATCAAGAACCCTTCCCTCATAGGCGATTGGGCTCTCAGTTTGGTGGCCCTCGACCTCTCTCAAGCTAGCTCTTCTCCTCTCAATAGCCTGATTAAGGTCCCCAAGAGTTAAAACATGTCAACAAAAAAAGGCTGAGGAGGCCTTCAAATAAAAGAGCAAAATGAAGTGGAACTAGTTCCCTCTTTATGCTAATTAAGCACTACATTCAGTGACAAGAATCACTTTGAAGGCAATGAAGTTGACAACTGAAAAAATATAAGAACTTTGGCACTTTATAAGAAAAAGTCAATTGGCAGGGCCATAGTGAAGCCACTGGATTTGGGAGCACAAATTGAACACATAATAGTGCTCTCAATTTCTTTTAGAAGGATAAAGCACCCATATGTTTAGCTTACATAAAAAAGATGCTACAGAACAACCCAATGACTGGCTAAAAGAGAACAATCAAACATTAAAATAAAGGTAAACGAAAAATCTCAACAATACACTTTAAATTTACAGATGTAAAAACAAATAATTGGAAACTATTACAAAGGACCAACTTCAATAGTCATGAAGAGAAAGAAAAAAGCAAGAGAAGCTGTTATGATGATGGACAAAGTTGAATATCAAAACAGGAAAACCAAATAAAATGCATGAATAGAAAGCACAACCCAAGGAATTTTGTATGCTTTTCTATAAAAATACATATTAAACAAATTACACATTAAACAACAACACCACCCACCAGGTGACCAAAACGCAAAAAGAAAATAAAAACAATGGCCATCAGAAACAAATCCTCAATAAATCTGATTTTGAACACACTATTTGAAGGCAAAACAACCAGCAAATCTGCAGATGATGGCAATGTATGCAACGAAATCATGTTGCTTTTAAGATTTAACTTAAGTTTCAAAAGCACAAAATGATTACAAACTGTGCATTGACACAAAATGGTAAGGAGAACATCCAATCAAGATTCTCATTTCCATACGCAAATATCATCAATCCGGCTCATAATGAAACTTTCGTGTCAACAGAGACTCTGTTTGACTCCTAAATGGACTGATGGAGCATTGTAAAAAATATTGAGAGACAGGGGAAAGCAAAATTACATCAGAATTGTCTTTTGCAGAGAAAATGAACACATACAGTAATAAAAAAATCAACAAAGCTAGTAAAATAAATAGAGAAAAAACTGAAATTAATTTCATTATAGTCAATTTTCAAGCAATTAGAGTTTTTCAATTCTAAACCTATATCTACCGAAATTAGGGGTTAACTCCAAACAACTCAAGATCTATAAACTAAAATAAAATCAAGCATATCCAGATCATACACCATATATAATAATGGGAAATAGTAGAAGATTAAAGTAAGAAACTTACAGTGCGGCACAAAGATTATCGAAGAACACGATCGTGGAAATTTTTCTCTGAAGAGCACTGTGTCACAAAAAGAATACAATGCTTACAAAAGCCTGGTCAGTGCCTTAAAAGTAGAAGCGAACTGAAATCGTTGTCGTTTGGAAAGAGCTGAAGTGAAAAAATAAAGAAAACCCACAACGTGACGGCGGTGAGGTGAGCGGTCAAGGATGACGACCGTGAGAGATAGGAGAGGAGGACAAAGATGACGGCCGTGAGAGAGAGGGGGAAGAAGAGACACAAACGAGAGAAGCTGTGAACCAGATAAGCGGAGAAGCAAATAAGAGAGAGGGCAGAGAGACGCGATCGAGAGAAGAGAGAAGAGAGCAGAGAGAAGAGAGAAGAGAGTCGTGAATTTGGGCTGAAATCAGAAAATTAAAACCGAAAACTCCGTTTAGGAGTTTTCAAATAACAGTGTTTGAAAACTACTCTCTGTCCAAAAATTGTGTTTGAACATTAGACCCCAAACATGCCAACCAGTGTTTGAAAATGATTTTAAGTGTTTGAACACTCTCCCCAAACATCACCCTAGCAACTGAAACATATCCTCCAGTAGGTTATATAAAGAAGTTGTAAGTAATAACAATAAATGCGAACTTTTACCTTGTCAAGAAAATAAAAAAGAGAAAGCTACTAAGTTGTAAATCAATTACATGTTTGCATATGTTTTCAGGACACATGAATTTAGCAATGTTTTGTGGACCCTCTGTTGCATCTTTCTTTTGCTTCTGCTGCATCTTTAAATTAACTATAACACCTACCTGTAAATATGAGGTTAAAGCTAATGGAACTTAATAAAACTAATCAAGAATCTGAGTAATGCTCTCTAACCTGTTTAACACAATTTTTCTTTCTAAATTTTTTGTATTGACTTTTGATGCTTCTTCTCTAAGATTAATCCACTACATGAACTTTAACAGACAATACAATTACTGCAACCTTGAAAAAAGTTTATTTTCATCTTCTACTATAGTAAACACACATCAGGATATTAATAACAGAAGTAGAGACAAACCTGGGTTGCCCAACAAATTTGATTTCTTCCACTATATGATATTTCTAATTTTGATGAATGAGCATTGGCCAACATATGGCTATACATCTACCAACCTGCAGAAATTTACCTCTAGGAATCCTAGCCCATCTCGACTTCATATCCTTGTCTCCTATTTTTAGACAATCAGTTGCATCATGTCCAAACTACACATTGAAATGCACACCAACCACTGCATTTCCCATAGTTATCCATACCATATCTCAACGCGTTCTCTCTTTCAAATTCTCCAAGGTTATAGATCATGAGAATTTCCAGCTTTAAAACTTTGGTCTACTCCATCAGGATCTTCAACCTCTGGAAGAATCAGTGTGTCAGATGAAAGCAATGTAATTAACATCATGTGCCATACTGGGAAATTCATTAATGCAAGAATACAAGATAACGCCATGGCAATTTGATCGCTAGCAAAACCCAGGCCTTTTTCTGTCTCAGTTGATTCTTTAATAAGTGTTGAGACCATGAACTACAATAACAGAATTGGTCCTGTTTGTGCTCTGAAGTAGGTGTCCGAAAGGGCTTCTCCATAGATGAGCTGACATCTTGATTCCTGGCAACAGACGGGTAGATATCGGTCTAAAGGTGGAAATATTTGTTTGTTGATAGACCACGACAGACATGTCTACAAAGCATTCCTGAAAACTGAAAACTACGGCAGCTGAAGCCAATGAAGTCACCGTGAGGGATCCAAGAGCACTTTACTGTCCATCCATGTTTGTATGGTGTCTCACCTTGAAATAAGTTTCATGTTCCTATAGTAATGTATGTTTTTATTTTTGATAAGTACCATTAGTGATGTATGTTCTGGAGCAAAGACAGAAGGATCGCATCTGTTGTCTTGCCCTGCTTCATCCTCAAATTCAACAACAGCAGCTACCTTTAAAGTTGCATGTTGAAACTAAGAAACTAATAAAACTAATCAAGAATAATTAATAGTAACATGTAAAATGGTCTATAACTCGTTCAACAAAGTTATCAAGGAGAGATTTGACCGGTTTGGTGTTCTGTTATTGTTGATTCATTCAGAGCTGAAAAAGAAAGCTATGTGATGCTGTAGTTTCACATATGGATAGTTCTCATTGATTTATTCCAATACTATGCCCTTTTTGAATTGTTGTTTTATCATCAACAGAGGATATCAATTGGATATTTCTTGGCTTCTATGTCAGAGATCTGGCTTGTTAACAATATCACAGTTGACTCACCAGTTGCTTTTGTGAAGAAATACTATGTTCAGTGGTTAGTTCTGTTTTCTAGAATTTTATACTTCAATTGGCACTCTTGTCATTCACATGCACCTGCACTGGGAAAAATTTCATTTTTAGTTTTTGTATCTACCACAAAATATTTGTGTTTTTTAGCGTGAAATTAGAGCTTTTAATTTGTTCAGTGGAATTGAAGTTCATTTCTGGAGAGCTTTTCCATCAACTGTACAAACTGGTTTTTCATTAGTTGTTTTCTCCAGGAGTAACAGTTTGTGTTATCCACTTCTTTAACATATATTTCCATCTGTACTTCCATTTCAGATTATGGAAGGCATAATTCATTAAGTTCCTTGTGAGCCTGAAACTCCTTCCGAGTTAAATTTTCTCATGGGACCATTTTGTTTTTCTATTTCAAATTTGTATAATGCTAGCAAGAAAACGAAAAGGAAAATTTGCAAATTTTTTCTTCCTTGGTTAGCTTAGCAAGTTATAAACTCAAACCATATTCTCCTTAGCCAGTTGCTGTTATCTGTGGTGTTTTAACAATGAAAAAACTGGATTCAAGAACTGTCTCAGTGTGTTCTGATTAGCAAATATATGTTCATCAGGCTACGAACTGTCTGAAATAAGGCAAAATATTGTAATAAGGTATTTCATTGCTTCTTGTCATAAGCGTCTTGCGTCTTAATTATGGGTTGAGACTGTTTCTGAACTTAGATATGAAAATTCGGTGGTGATTGGCATTATGTTGGTGATTAAGCAACCACAAAAGTTTTTTTTTCTGAAATCAAATGTTTGTAACCTTTGTAGGACTTATGAGTGATCTTAAGTGATAACTGATAAACTTTGAAGACATAATGATGGAGACCAGGCCCAACCAAGCTTGGCTCGAACTTATTCGAGGAGCACCCGCAAGATATCTTGGGCTTAGTCTTAATAATTATTTTTATTATTTATTTCAGAGTTCTCTTATTTGCAGAGTCCTTACTAGGGTTAGCTTTTTTTCTAGTATAAGTATCTGATTGTATTACATTCTAGGGACACTTTTTGATATTGAATAAAATACATTAGATTTCTTCTTTCCTAGGTTACCTGGTTTTCTATTCCAATCCCCAGGTCTGCCTGGTTTCTTTCTCTTGTTTGTTCTACATCACATAATCTATTATTTGCTGTTGGCATTTCAGAAGTCTTATTGTTGCTTTTCTTGTGCAGGATGGTTACCGTATTAATATGCTTGTTTTACATGTGCTTGCTGTATGGTCTTTTTGTCCCAGACTGGGAATTTGAAGCTCCAAGCATGAATCTGTCAATCTATGGATCTGGTACTCAAATTGTGAGTTGAATATTATATTTTCCTGTAGCACTTATATGCAAGATTATGTGATGTAGAACAGGAAAAATAGGAGAAATAAGGAATAGAAACCAAGCTACTTGGGATTGGTAGAAAAGCCATGCTACCTTGGAGGTTAAGAAGAAATTGATACTCGATATCAATAATTTTTATTCATTCATAGCTACTTAAAAATTAACATAGGGATCTCTCATATAGATTTCTTTAGGAATCCTAGTCTTACTTCAACACTGTAAATAAAGAAATTCAATACTAATAAAATATTATATCCTAATCTTATTATAAGAAATTAAATCATAATAAAATACTAGGTCCTAAGATCCCTACCAAAATATAATTCTTTCATGATTACAATTACAAATTTGTCCTCATTCCTTCTATACTCTATACTCTTCTGTACCCCATCATTTTCCACCACTTAAAATACTCGACCTCGAGTTTTGAAGAAAGTCTTGAAAAACGAGGTCTTTGCCAAAAGAAAAAAATTGTGCGGAGAATGTCTGTTGTGGAGGTGCTTCAAACCAAATAGGTAGGATAAAATCAACACTAAGAACCTGCATAATAACCAGTATCTCACTCATGTCTTCCAACTTTTCATGAACTTGCTCAACATGTGAAGGAGGAGCTATGGCTAGTACAACCTCCTGATCTTTTATCAGGTATGGTTTGAGCTTACTAGCACAATTTTCAAGAACTCTCTCTACCAACTTCCGAGCTACAAGCTTAACTTCCTCATTGCCTTTTTTAACACCAACTAAGATTGTGGAGAGCATCTAGCAGGAGATTTCTTCACTTTCTTCTAATATAAGGGTCATAATAGTCTCCATAGATGAAAAGATATTCTCAGGGTGATAATCCCTTATAGCCTTAAATGCTGAAACATATCATTAATAAGAGCATCACATTCAAGATCCAACGTTACTATACATGATCTGACTTGGCAATAGTCTCAAGAATTGAGATCCTCTTAATATATGACCGACTAGATTGCTCAGCTAGATTTTCAAACGATAACACAATCAACTGAAAAACCTCCTTCATTTATTCATAATCATATTGTTATTTCACTGATGCAAGCGGCGATCGCAATTTTCACATCAATATGTGAATGCCTGAAAAGCTGGTCAACAACTAAAACTTCCATTAACAAAGTGAGTGCAGTTTGTAACAATGTAAGAGGTGATTGCGTTACCTTTGAAAGACATAGTGTGGTTTGGCCAAGAAGACAAATGAGTTTGGTCAAGAAGACAAATGAGCTTATCAACCGATGTATGAGGACTTGTAAGCTTATACCGAACTTCAATGAGTTATTGGTCAAGCTCGAAAATAGACTGCATATTTCTAATTTAAATAAATTAAAAAGTGAAATAAAGCATGAAGGAAACCCTTTGCTTGCTTTTTTCAGTTTTTTTTTTCTTTTTTTGTTTTTTTTTTCCAAAAAGAAAAGAAATTAAATAAAGCAAACAAACTGAAAGATAAACACAAAACCTAAAAATCTACATAGGCAGATCTGTAGCAATTGGTTAAGTACAAGCCGACCTTTACCAGAAAACAGATCATCAGCCACAACAGTGACGATGGCAAAGGTGGTGGATTATACACGCAGGAAACTTCTGCACTCGTCTTGGTGGCGACATGTTCTGAGGAGCGGTGGAGGTGACTGGATCTGACTCTCCCTCTTCCTCTCTTTTATTTGTCTTCTGAAACACACAATCTATTACCATTCATGTTACTGTTCACAGTCTGATATTTTTTAGATATAGGACCTTCTGCTCAACTGATGTAGAACATGAAAAATAGGAGAAATAAAGAATAGAAACCAGACTACCTTGAGGATTGGAAGAGAAGTAAGGCTACCTTGGAGGTTAAAAAGAAATTGATACTCAATATCAATAATTTTTATTCATTAAAAGCTACTTAAAAATTAACATAGGGATCTCTTATATAGATATCTTTAAGAATCGTAGCCCTACTTCAACACCGTAAATAAAGAAATTCAATACTAATCAAATACTATATCTTATTCCTTTTCTAAAAAATTAAATCCTAATAAAATACTAGGTCTTAAGATCCCTACTAAAATATAATTCTTTCATGATTACAACTACAAATTTGTCCTTATATCCTTCTATACCCTCATACCCTTCTGTACCCCATCATTATGCTAATCTGCATTAGTAAGTGCTGATGGGAACAAGTTGAGATCACCCAAAGTGCGGTGCCTTATAGTCAAAGATGTTGACAAAATTATTCCTCTTTTTCATATCTTGTTATGACAGTCGGCGATGATATTGATAGATACTATTGTTTCTGCGATTAAGCTTGCTGAGTTGAGTTCGACTTTTATTAGTTTTGGGAAACTGTTTTCTAATTTGCAATTGAAGAGCAGCGAGAGTTGTCAAACAACTGTTTGACGTTGAATTTAGAGGTTACAGTTTAGTACTTGACTAGTTGTTTCAATTAGATTATAAATCAAAATACAATATTCCTTCATGAGTATAAAATCGACAATGTGAAAACCATGTGAATGCTGGACATCTTGTCACAAGATCATAACGAATGTGGACATTTATTAGTAAATATAAATATAAAGGATAATCTTGTTATAGTGAAATTTCTCTCTTTTATGGCCTCCCCAATGTTTCCACACTGCCACAGCTTCTAATATCAAGCTTCACTTCCAGCTTTTTATTTTTGTCATTTCACCTTATGCTATGTGGAGCTATTTCAAATGACCATGTTTGTTTGCTAGGTGCACTGTGGAATCAGGGGCAGTCTTGAACCTCCATGCAACGCTGTTGGCTTCATTGATCGATACATTCTTGGTGAACAGCATCTATATCAACGTCCTGTGTACAGAAGAACAAAGGTACTTTCCTGTGGCCTTCTCTCATGACTTCTGTCTTTTCTCTACAATTCTTAAGCACTCTTTCGGTAGATCTTAGTCACCATAGAGGATATCAACCTTTTTATCTTCACAGGAATGCAGTATTAATTCTCCCGACTATGGACCTCTGCCAACAGATTCACCTGGGTGGTGCTTTGCTCCTTTTGACCCTGAGGGCATCTTAAGGCTAGTAACTCTCTCACTCACCCTTCCCCCATAATTTTCATCTGTTTTGTTGTTAGATTTTACATGCAAAAGAGGAATATCCAAGAAGTATAATGAATGTAGATAAGTAAATAACATGCCAATTATAATATCAAGTTCCACAAGATTGTATTTGAAGAAACCTAACTAGGGTTCTATTGATAATAGGATAAGTGAATACATAAAGAGACCCTTGGAAAGTAAATAAGGAAAATAAATAACCTAAAAATCCTAAGTAAGTCAAACCACAATACAATGATTTGATATTCTAGGATATTCTATAATATTACTAACATTCCTCCTCAAACACATGGTAATTTTAATAAACTTTCCACAAGTTTGATTACAAAATTCAACCCAAGCAAGTATAACCCAAAAAACCACCATCAAGTTGCATAATCTGATCAATAGATCGCAGCTCCATCTCCATCCAAATCATCAAAGTATAAGGCCGTCAATGCATGCCAAATCCACCATTAGGAATAGCCATAGAGGCATGAGAACAAATTTGTTTGCTAGACCAGCACGTGAGTGCAAAATAGAAGGTGTGGGCACGATAGAGGGTGTGACGCAATGATAAAACTTGAGCACAAAAGAATGCAAGAAGGTTCAAGCACAAATGAATGTGAGCAAAAGTGAGAGGAAGCCATTGGCCTTGTTTGGTAATGATATAAGTACAACTTAAATCTTTAAAACTTTAAGTTGGTCAGCTTATTTATTTAAGCCGGAGAAGGTGTGTGGAATGGAAAAGACACATTTACCCCTTACTTTTTGGGATAGTTACACTCAATATTTACAATCTACCCTACAAATATCTTGCATAACTAAGCATGTCCTTTGTGGTCTTTTAACAACCAAGAACCTTATTGAAGCACATTACCCAAACAACCAAATGAGGTTAAATCTTTAAATTACTTAAAGTATTGATGATTTATGTACAACTTAAATCAGCCCCAAACAACGCCAATATGTGCAACAAGAAAGAAGGAAAGGGAAAGAGTAGTTGATTGTGAAGAAGATAAAATCATTTTTGGATAAAGGTGAGGTAAAGAGAGAAATTAAAAAAAAAAAATAAAGAAAAGAATAGTGAAAGTCAAGGAGAATAGATTAAAAGCGGCTGGGAGAAAATAGTAATTAGAATAAGACTGAAAAAAATTAGTTGCAATTATTAGTTTGCACATTGGCAAGGAGATGAGAAGAAGTTCACGCTTGGGGAGAGCATGTTGCACCGTTGAGGGCTGATTTTGCGAGTTAAAGAGAGACGCAAAGGAGAATGAGAGTTGACTTTCGGATTGGGAAGGAAAAAAACTGTTCACGGCGAGAGAAAGAAGAGGAGGAAAAGAGGGGAGGAGGGAAAGAAAGAGAAAGAAAAGAGGAAAAGGGGGTGGACCAGAAAGAGATGGCCGGAAAAAGCTGGAAAATGCAACGGCAACGGCTGAAGGTGTTTGTTGGGGATTTGGGTTGGTGTGATCGGATTAAAAAACCTAAACTTAATATTTATGAAATATGGGTATAGTAGTCTAGAGTAAAAAGAAGCTATGGCCGGGCAAGCGGCATTAGGTCGCCCGCCGAATTGTGGAAACACTCAACGACTCTCAAAACAGGATTGCTTTGATGCCATGAAGAAGCCTAACTAGGGTTTTATTGATAATAGGATAAGTTAATACATAGAGAGATCCTTGGAAGGTTTATATAATAACCTAAATAGCTTAATAAGGAAAGTAAATCACCTTAGAATTCTAACCAAATCACACCACAATATAATGATTTGATATTCTAGAATATTCTCTAACAGTATGATCTTAAAATTTTGGGGTGGACCATTGGAGAAGCCTAGACATTTTCATGTAGACAATTGCTTTGGTCAATGTGAGAAGAATATGGGTAAATACCATTTGGGAAAAAAATATGTTGGATGCTTGAGCATGCCAACATGGAAATTTTTATAAGATCCATTGGACGGGAAAAAGACAGTGACAACTGACACCCAAACCATATGGGTAAATTGAGATTGTTAGATTTTGTAGCAATCTGTTAATCCTAATATCTAGCATAATGAAATAGCACAGAAAAACGATATTCTCTGCTATCTTCTATTTCACTTCCAGGTACACAGGAACAAGCAGGTAGAGTCAAAATGGTCTTTATAAATTGGTGACCGACATTTTTATAGCTAGGTGTTTCTATCTGAATGCTGATTTGTTTTGTTGAAGTAATTCTCCAGTTCATTGATGGCTGCTGTCACATGTCTTGTGGGATTGCACTTTGGCCACATACTTGTGCATTATAGGGTATGATATTATTTCTTGATTTGAAACATATTATAAGCATTTATAAGTGAATTATACTGTTATGTTTGTGTTTGTACATGTCTGGTTGCATCAATTTGATAGATTATGTTGATCACATATTATCTATTTGTTGCTGCAGGGCCACATGCAGAGGCTTTTATTCTGGTCCTTGTCTTCCTTCCCACTACTAATTTTAGGTTATGTTTTGGAGGTTCTAGGTAAATGGCCCTAAATAAGATTTTGTTTGACATGTATGATTTTCCAGAGTTTCACACACTCTCTCTTTATCTAGTAAAAGGTGTGAGGAATTGCAGGAATTCCTTTCTGTAAACCATTGTACACATTGAGCTATATGTGCATCACATCAGGAGCATCAGGCTTGATCTTAACCATTATCTTTTACCTGGTAAGTTCATTCTCTTCACAAATATCCCCATTATATTAAATTGAGCTCTTAAGTTTTCTGCTGAGGTACCCAAGAGGAGTAATGATCCGATTGCCTTGTCATAAATAGTAGTGATTTGATACTTTTGACATGTTTGATGAAAAATGAAAATTACTCTTGACATGTCCTAACTGTCATGTCTATCCTCATTTTATAACCAGCCTCAAATAATTTTTAGGTTACAATGTTTTTTAACAATATACATAAAAAATGGGTTGTATCTATTATTTTAAACATCTTGTCTTCTTTGAAATTCTTGAGAATCACTAAATTGGTAGTATCTTATATGAAGCCATGTAACTGTATTGATTCTCTAGATGCAAAGTATAAATTGTGAAGATGATGATAGTCTCTGAAGGTAGGTAGAATTTTTTTGTAGGTCATTTCTGAAGTGGTAAGGCAGGATAGAGGGCAGTTTTAAAAGGCGCATAGATACATCCATCTTGAAGTTCTTTCTGACCGATATGCAAATTCCTAGATGGTGTTTACTTCAGTATATTTACTCAAAATTTTCAGTGTAAAGTACTTATCAAGATGGTTGCATACTTTTAACCAACTTAAAGCTGTACCAAGCCTGATTCTGAAATATTAATGCATCCAACGTAAAGAGCTCATCCTGTACCAATATTTCTGCTTGTCTTATGTGACTATTTAGAGCAGCGTCATATCCTCCCTTTCAGATACCAGGCATATGACTAAGGGGTGGATTCTCAAATATCCAAGATGCCTCTGGAAAGTTCAAGTGGAAGAAAATTAAGAAAATGGTTTCTGGGACTTCCTCTTTATTTGTTTGCATTCTGAGCTTTAAGACATGTCTCCACTCAACATTGCAGCATAATTTTAGTGGTTAATCCTACCTTAGCTTCTTTACTATATATCTGATTAATACGTTGCTAGGAGAAGCCTAGGACTAACATCGTTTCTAAAGCAAGAGATCATATTTTCAGATAAGAGAGGGAGCAGATGGGTAGAGTCTAGTGCTGCGAGCCATAATTCTTTCTGTTACGATACAAAAATATTGATGCAAGACTCACTGAGATTTATGTTTCAATTCAACCATATTTGATGCAGGTGGATGTAAAACAATTTGGAAGGATCACAATGATGCTTAAGTGGATGGGATTGAATGCACTCGTTGTATATGCTTTGGCAGCTTGTGAAATTTTTCCGGCAGTTGTGCAAGGCTTGTATTGGCATTCACCTGAAAACAACTTGGTATGTTTCTTTCTTCTCCACTGGACTGCTGGTGCTGCATGTAGGCCTGTAAATGGACCGGATTCGACTTGGATTAAGGTATATTCAAATCCATTTGTTAAAAATTCATTGGATCGGATGTGGACCGAATTGTTTATCGGATATTTTAAAACTCAATCTATATCCGGATCCATTGGAATTTGGATTATAATCGGATTATTGGGTTACTTAAAGGATATTTTAAAAGCTTATTATATTATAAGATACTTAAAAAATATATCAATATAAATGAAAAAAAAATACACTTCTTTTTTGAAAAAAATACTTATTTTAGGAGTAATCTTTTTACCAATATATGTATTTTAAATAAGTCGTATATCATACTTGAAAAATGCCAACTTATTACATATACCTATTTCTATATTATAAAAACAAAACGTATATACATAATATAAAGAATAATACATACTACTTCAAATCGGATCGAGTTGTTATCGGAGTGGATTAAAGCAAATCCAAATTTGATTTGTTTGTTAAGTGGATTGGCGGATTTGGATCAAAATCGGATTAGCGGATCAAAATCTTTATCCACATCCGACTATATGGATCGGATATAGATCGAATGCTGATCCATTGACAGGCCTAGCTGCGAGCCATAATTCTTGTTGATCCAATAAAAGATATTTTGATGTTTAAAGCAGTAAATTCACTATAGACAAGGTTGGATGGCTCTATGATGTAGTAGAGGCTACGAGTGACCTTGTTCATTTTAATCTTTTCCCAACCAACGCAAATAGAAAGAGGCAAACACTTAAATCGTAGATACCCTTGTGAGTGTTGTTATTTAGCTTGACACGCAAGTGGGTGAGAACCAAAAGAGAAGAACTTTCTTGCAATTGGGGGATTATTTCACTTTTTTCTTCCATAACAGATCCATCGAGTTCTGGACATAATCGATGGATTAGATAAGCTGCAAGTAATCTAGCTGATATACTAACTTCAAGCTAAATATTGCATGCAGGTGGACTCCATAGAATCTTTATTACAAGCCATGCTTTTGTCGAGGAAGTGGGGTACCCTGGCTTTTGTAATGCTTGAGATTCTCTTTTGGGGTCTTTTTGCCGGTTTTCTCCACTTGAAGGGCATATATATTAAACTGTGAAAGTTGACATGATCATTTTGTATATCTCCTGTAAATATGAACAAATCCTCCTTGTAAAATAGCATTTTGTTTTTTCAAATGCATGTGTGTTATTAATATGCATAGAACTAGAAGAGTTTATTAAACGGTTAAAATCGATTAAACGATTATTTTAAATCAATTCGGTTAAAATGATTTGGTTAATCGGTTAAATCGGTATAAAATCGGTTAATAAAATAAAGTATATCGATCGGTTAACAGTTAAATTTTTTTTAACCGTTTCAATTGTTTGACCGATTAAAAAGTTAAATAAAATTAAAATTAAAATTTAATATTAATAATACATTAAATATAAATATAATATATATTTATTTAAATTAATTAAATCGAAACGGTTAAAAAAATTTTGATCGGAAAAAGTCAATTTAAAAATTTTAACCAATTTTTGATAGTTTGTACCTGTTTTAAGTTTTGTGACCTATTTGAATGATACAAATTTTCTTGTTGGCTTGTTGCTAGTGTTGTGATCTTGTGATCCTGTCCTTCGTTTTGCCGATTGATCGTTTGCAATGTTGATAATACCGTAAACCATCCTTGTAACCCTGCTTTATTATGGTTTAATTAAATGAGCTTTACCAATTTCAGGCAGGCTGGGATCACCGAAAGAATTTTCTGGGCCAAATCACCCATGGTTTGTGCATTTTGATGGCCAGAATACCCTTGACCTTCAAGTTAGGCTGCCACCCCATAGATGAAGGGCTCACTAGAGGGGTGCAAAAATAGAACTCCTTATCCCATTAATTGAATTCAAGAACTTATTCCATGCAAGGCCATCATTGGAGAGTTGGATAGAATAAAATGTTTGTATGTCCAAAGAATGCCTTACCTTAAACAATAAAAACTATTTGGGTTTCTGAGTTTCAAGAAATAAAAAAGAAAAAGATTTATTGTCCATTTAGTTGTGAAATATATATATATATATATATATATATATATATATATATATATATATATATATTATATTTTCGTTGTCTTTTTAACAATTTGTACATTTTTAATCTAATTTGAAAAAAAAGCATTGGATTATAGTCGAATTTACTTTGCAACTAAAAGGTAGAGACAAGACATCACATTGTTCCTCCAGGTTCCCTGAAAAGGAAAAAAGGAGGCAAAGTGGTCTAGAAAAAGCTTCATAAAATTTGGCCTCTGGAATTCATAGTGGGCAAATTAAAATCAATATGAGTCCAAAAGCTAATATGCTTATAGACTTATATCGCCACAATTTTACCTCCTCTGGGTAAAATTGAATTTGAGTTGATTAGGCGTACAGATATTGATTTCAAATCCAAACCTTCCTTCTTTGTTTTTGCGGTGCTTTTACCCTAAAGAATTCATCAACGTATTTGTTACTCTGTTAGTCATAAATCATAATAAAGCTTGTGCTGTAGTTTAATTTCCATGCAGGAAAAGGCAGAAAGAGCTTCATGGTAGGCCCAAACACCCCAAGTGTTAAGCAATTAAAGTATCTAAGAGTGACTTGGCAAGAATAATGTGAGGATAATAGTTGTGCAAAATACAAAGGTTATGATTCCTTTTGGTATATTTATTTTCTTCCAGTCAAAGATAATGTAAAAGAAATTTCAATAATTTCGGCCATAAACAACATTATCTCAATCTCCTCTTTCCCAATTCAGATTCCACCACAACTGCCTAGGGCAAACACCCAAAAAAAAAAAGAAAAAGAAGATGAAGATTTGTTGCCACTTGAACAATCTTTCTTTTACAAAACCACAAATAAATATTTATAAAACCAACCACTTACCATGTTAGCCGTACACGTTGTACCGTCTTCTCCTCAACATCATTGAGAATTGAATAGAAAATGGCAACTGAGAAAGCAAATGCTGAAGTTTCAGACATCCATATTGAAAGCACCCAAGATGATACAACCGAACAATCTCCGAAGAGCGCTGTATCCACGAGATACCGCTTCGGAAGAGCTCTTGCACACAGAGCACTGTATGTTTCAAGCAGCAGCCGGCCTGCTGGAAGCAGAAAGGTAAGAAGCAGTGATGTCAAAGCATTACCGAGTAGGCTAAGCAAGGTTTCATTGGCTGATGATACTGCAAACTAGGAAGATGACTCTGTTTTGCACTATCATAAAGATGTACCCAGTTAATATGACATAGAAGATTCATTATATGTGTTGAAAACTAGAAATATTTAAGAAATTCCAGACTTTCAGCAATTTTCCTTCTCGTACACCGACGCGACGCAGCGAAATGGTTGTTTTACAGCATGAAGCAAATCTATAAAACCAGCACTCTTTCTTTTCTCTTTTTTTAGCTGCTCAGTTTGGTTCCATATAAAAGTAAGCGAGGCATGGCATTTTCCTTAACAAATAGAGAACCAGTGGAGAAACTGTTTTGAGCTACAATGAAAAGCAAAATATCGTGTCTCATCCTTAAAATACACACAATAAACACAAAAGCATCTGACAGATCTTTCTATTCACAGGCTACAAGATTTCGATAACAACCCTGTCAATATCAGCGCGGCTACAATCCCCAATTTGCCTCAAAGGATCATATGAGAGAGAGAGAATGTATAGTTTCCCAGGCTCTGTAATCACTACCACCATTACCATAACTTGTCAACATTCCACCTAACCAACTTCGAATTACCGGCACAACAATATAACCTACTGCTCCTAATCTATTAATTTATCAAGTCAAATATGTAAAGAATAATTGAATTATCAATTATTTTAAAATATTAAATTAATAAAAAAAATTTAATTATTCTTTTATACTTTAATACATCCCTTCACGTCAAAGTCTAATGAAAAATTAATAAGTTTTGCACTCGAAACCAAAACTTGAAACTCTATATCATGTAAAAAAAAATTTAGTTACCAATTATTTCAGAAGTTTAAACTAATGTAAAAAGATTTAATTATTCTTTTTATAGATTTTGACAAAACTATAACCATACAATGATTTCCTTTTCATTTCCCTTGTTCCCTTTTCATATTTACTACAAGGATAACTGTGGTTTTTGAGTTACCAACCTAGCAAAAGAAGAGAACTCTTAACTATGCGTATATTATCTTGTTTCTTCAACAGAAATCTCAAATCCATTGCCGAAGCTTATTTCCAAGGTTTATGCTTTATAAGAACTTCAGACTCTGATAACTGCTATCGAAAAATTTATTTTGAGCTTATAATTTAAGAACATATCAGAAATATTAGTAACAGTAGTAACAAAAATGGAGACAAAACATAGCTACCCAGTAAAATTAGATCAATGCCTCTGATATTTCAAATCAACTCATTTATCTTTCCATTACAAATTTACAGGCTCGGTGCTTCAACAGTTCTGTATATATATAAGAAAGAGTCTCTTGGTATTATTTCCTTCCTAAGCCCATACATAATAGAATAGGTTAACAGATTAGTAACTCGCATGACAATGGAGAAACTTTTCGATCTTTTTAGTATTGATAGAATGCCATAGTGATCCTTCTTAAAATAGAAATCAAATAAAATTGTAGGAAAAGTATTTGTTTTTAAAAAAAAAAAAAAATCTGATATTGATATGTGAGCAATAGCCACCATATGACTATAAATCTTTGATCTACCAACCTGCAGAAAGTCACCTATAGAAATCCTAGCCCATCTCCATTGATATTGTCACCTCCCATCATTGGACAATCATTTGCATCATGTCCAAACTGCCCGTAACAAGGCAAAGAGCAATGCCTGCGTTTCCTATAGATATCCATACCATCTCTTGGTCTTCTCTCTTTCAACTTCTCCAAGGTTATAGACTCACGAGAATTCCCAGCAGTAAAACTCTGGCCAACTCCATCGGAATCTGCAACCTCTGGAAAAATCAACGAGTTAGATGGGCTATCATAAGCAATATCATCAGCACCATTTGCTGAGACAGGAAATTCCTTGATGCGAGATAGCACCATGGAAATTTGATCACAAGCAACATCAAGGCGCTCTTCTGTCTCAGTTGATTCTGTAATAAGTTCCGAAACCATGGACTGTAATATCTGAACTTTTCCTGCATGTTCCCCGGAAATAGAAGTCTGGAAGGGCTTCATCAATGATGAGCTGACATCATGCCAACGGATTGGTAGATACCGGTCTGGAATGTGAAAACAGTTGTTTGTCGATAGAACACGAAGAACATGTCTACAAAGGATACCTGAAAACTCAAAAAAATGGCAGCTACAGCTAATGAAGTCATCCTGAGGGATCCACAGTACTTTGCGCTCTGCATCCATATTTGCATGGTGTCTCACAACGAAATAAGTTTCATCTACCATAAGCGATGCATATTGTGGAGCCAACACAAGCTCCTCTTGCAGTTTGCTAAAGGCATATGGTGTAAGAACAGCAGCAGCATGTGACTCCAAAGGAGAACATGTTTTAGGGGTGATTTTCTGGACCCTCCTTTGAAATTTTTGTTTCGCTCCTGGTTTATCTTTAAAATCAGAAACAGTAGCTACCTGCAAAGAGGAGGTTATATAAATGAAACCTAATAAACTAAATCAAGAGAGTAACAAATAATGATCTCTAACCTGCTCAACAAAGTTATCATGGAGAGACTGAGCACTCAAAAACCGCTGGATATATGCATTTATCACCTCTGATTGAAATGTACTTGTCATTCCTGCAAAGAAGTAACATCTCAAATACGGGAGGGCCCAAAATGTTCGTAATGCATACAGGCTGAAGATGTGGTTATTTTCATGTAGCCCATACATATCAACCATATCTCTCCATCCAGTTTCAAAATCCTCCACTGAGTGCAAATTATAAAGTCAATGAAACTCAGCCTTCCATTTATCATATCTTGACCCAAGTAGTGCAGAAAACCAATCAGAGAACTTTGCAACAATATGCCATATGCAAAATGCGTGCTTGGTCCTAGGCATTTCAGTAGCAATTGCTTCTTTAAGCCACATGTTCTGGTCAGTTAATATTGTTTCTGGCACCTTTCCATTCATGAAACCCACGAATGTCAGTCATACACTTTTAGAGGCAGAAAAGGGAAGGAATATGTGAGACGTAATCAAATACTAGAGAAAAATTACAATGCCAATGTTAATATACGGGATTACGATTTGTTGAGTTAAAGGTTGTGTTGGATAGAAAATTTAACTTAATGTCCCTTGGAGACTGACAAGAATCAGAACGGGTACTAACAGAATAGTACAATAGAATTGATGATGAGCAGGCAAAAGGCCCGAAATATTCTGGTTTGACACTTCCAGATTCTACAAAGAATAGAATTGAATTCTTCAATAAAATAGGAGAAGAGAATAATTTGTCAGCTTGAGCTCATATCAAGAAGGAAAAAGAAATAAGATCTGAAAGAAAAAGAAATCAACTGAATGGCAGGACTAGATTCAAAAGGGTGGTGCCTCTCATTTTAAATAATAACCCTTGTGTATTTAGCATAGCTGAGCCCCTAGGCATTGTCCTTGAACCTAACTTTAAGCAGAGTACTAAGCATGTAAACTACAAAGTCTGCATATGTACAATTACGAAATTCTAAGTCATCAATGGTGAAGATCTTCATAAATTTATTGCAAATGCTACAAATCTTCTTACCTTCAATGCCCAGGAAAAAGACTGCAAATTTTCATCCCTTAGAAGCACACAACCAAAGAGACAGTTCATTCCATGATTGTTCACTCCAACCCAAATCCCCAGAATCATATCATATGCATCTAAGCGGTATGCCGTGTCAAATATTACGACATCTCCAAACGATTCGTATAAACGAATACATGAAGCATATGACCAGGCAATGTGCTCCAACTTGTTATTTGCATCGATCTGAAAGTCGTATTTAAAGTTGGGGTCTCTGTCCTTCTTATATTTGCTCATTTTAAGAAGGTCAATAGCATCATTATCTCGACCCACATTCCTGAAAGACTGTAGCAGGTTTCTCACATCTATTTCTGTGAATACTAGACAACCTAGCTTGACACCCTTCTCTAGCTCCATCAATCTTAACATTTGGCGGACGGACATACCAGCTTTTGCATACAAACAAACCCTACTCTTGTCTTCAGCAGACATGGTGCAATAAGCAGGAAGCAGCTGCACCTCATTTGTTTTCAGCGGTTCATGGTTATGGACATTGCTAAAACCGGTTATGTGCCATTCTGGAACATCAAAATCTGCCCTTTTGACAATCCGCATGTATGCTTGACATCCACAACGCGATGATTTTCGATTTCTTTGCAGCTTCCCATCATCAGATGGCTTAAGCTGTGGATAGCCACCACGGTGGCAGGTGAAATCCCTCCTTGTAATTCCTCTTCCTACGCCATCCTTCCCTCGAGTACGATGATGTCTGATTGAAAAGCCACATTGCTTTGCAAAGCTGCAATAAAATTCATAGGCAGCGTCTTGGGAAACAAATCTCTGGCCAATAAATGGGACAAGGGCAACTGAAGTTTGTCGAGACAAAATTGTGTCCTCTGGCGTTTCCTCAACAGTACCAATATCATCAGGAGATGAATCCATGACATTTTCAGAAGTTTCTTTCATGATACCTGTTAACTCAGATTACTTCCAAAGTGGAAAAATGACTGTAGATATGGTACCTGCCCACAAATTTTGAAAGTTCATTCTCAATGAAAACCAAGAAACAAAAATGAAAAAGAGGAAACATCAGCTAATGTTTTACCTTCTCTCTCTCTCTCTCTCTCTCTCTCTCTATCTCTCTCTATCTTCTATTTTCAATTTTTAATAGGGAACCCCATTCATTGCATCAATCCATCATTTGAACAATAAATTATTTAATCTATCATTTCGCTATTGTTTAATTTTTTTTTTACAGTACAATATACTTTCTTGATACCAACATATATCCATATAGGAATAAGACAATGAGTCTGTAGACTAATGATAATATAGCCATTGTTAGGATCAGTTTAGAGAAACACCGGAAATTTAATGATATTCCTCTCCGGAAATATAAGTCTATGTTTTCTACAAAAGAACTTGTAAGAGCAACTTTGCAAGTTTCTAGTTGTTAGAAGACCTAGCAATTTCACATTTATAAAACAGTTCCCAACCTACTAGAGATACTCATATCCACCGTTTTGTGGCAACCAACAACATCCCACAAGACTTCATCTCAATTAATATTTCCTACATGTTTGAGGTATCATGCACCAAGATTACCATTGCCTCTATCACTTGTCATACGTAGACATGTTGCATACCCATTTTGCCAATCATTGCTTAAACATTTTCACATATATCCCCACATGCCATTTTAACAAAGACTAAAGATAATCTAACTTGGAATAACATTCTTTGCCATAAGAAGTGCAGAATTATATATTACTTAATATCCAAAATCAATTGTGAACATGAGAGTCAAATAACTTCTTTCACAGCTAATTCGATCAAGTGAACTTACTCGTGAGCTAACTGCACGAACACAGCTCTAGTCTCCAGCTCATTTGGAACCCTAGATACTCCAAATTCTTCATATTAATCTTTTCCACGAAAATTACGAGAAGATTTTTGCATTAAAAGAAATAATCATCCCAAAACGAAGTCAGTGCAGATCCAATCACAGATCATCGTTTATCTGATACAATACAACTATAAAAAAAAAAATCAAATGCTAACTCCACAAAATGAAGGTAAATAATATACACATGAAATTAAGAGAATTAAACAGAAACAATGATAGGATTTTGTTCCGAAATAAAACTGAGTCAAAGGATTCTCGGGAAAGTGAAGGAAAATGAAAATGGGATAAAATTACGGACCAGGATGAGGAAAATAGATTGCTGAGAGTATGATAAGAAGAAGGAATTCAAAATTTGAATTTCATAGAATATATTCGAAGATTGAACTGGCGGGGAGGTTGAAGATGGGGTGCTTAACGCGCATCCATGGAGAAAGATAGCTTATATAGCGCGGATGAGCTATCGTGCGCCGGTAGGAGACAGGGTGTTATCGTGAACGTATAGTTTATTTTGGAACGTTGGATGAAAATGATTGTGAATTTTTCCGTTTTATGGGTCAATGAGTTGTGACCATTAGATTGGGAAGTCGAACGATCAACGGCTCGCAGGAGAACTGGGTGACGTGAGCATAAGGGCGCATGTTAGATGAACCCTAATCCAAATCCTTCACTGGTCTTTCGGAAAACATAATGGTTTCTTTGAACAGCTAACGCAAATGACAGAAATACGTTAGCTGATAAAATGCAGTTAGATCTTAGGCCCATGGGCTTCTGGGCTTAAAGTGGGCTTGACATTGTTACAAGGGCTTTGCCATAATGCAATTTATCAAAGCTAGCCAATCTCCATTTGCATGCGCATATTTCACGAGTAGAATTTTTTGAATAAATGAAATTGAATCTAATATTTGAATTTTACTTTTTTTTACTAGAAAAAATTGTTATTTTCAATTATATGAGAGGGAGAAAGAGTTTTGGTCCGTATATATATATATATATTTTTTTTTTCATTTTTTGAAATTCATTTGTAAATTCTATCAATTCGGATAGAATTTGCAACAAGCTAACTCAATAACATAATGTATTGATTTACAAATGAATTCATAATTTTTTATTTTTTCAAACATAACGAGTATAGAATTATAAATGAACTGAACAAAATTTATAAAATTTATTTGTTCTAAATGCATTCTAAAATTTATCATCAAGTACTTCAACTTTTACAAAATTATCATGATCAACTGGAAACACACACAACAGGGTCATGATCAACTGGAAACACACAAAACAAGGTCATGATCAACCAACACAGATCTTAGCTAGGGACTCCAATCTTAAAAATTCCCAAAGTGGGGTTGTGTTTATGACTATTGACTTGAATACATGTATCAATTGTAGGGTTAGGAATTCTTGAAAAAGAAATTAGATGGAACTTGTGGTTTTTTTGTACAAATTTACAATTGAGAAAAATCAAAATTTTGTCAAATTTTATTTTCAAATCTCAATTCCAAGCTAACGAATGAAACACTGATGATTTCTTCATGCATTGAGCAAAGTGAACTAGATACCTATACTCATGAACTAGTTACTTTGTGTTAGTTAATAACATTAATACACGAAAGTCTAAAGCTTCGTTTGGATTTACATATTTTAAACTTCAAATTATAATAAGGTGTTTTAAGCTTTTATTTGATGATGCTTTGAACTGATTAACCCGTTTGGCTTAGCTGTAGAAAGTTAAAATAGTTGGTCAAGCTTGAGACTATAAGATCTCAGGTTTTATTTTCACTGATTTTAAGTGTGGATAATTTCTTCAACTTATATGTTGATTATTTCTCTCACTATATGTGAGTTTGAGCGGGCTATTTGTCACATACCAAATTGTCCACGACAGTCCAACACGTAGGTTCAATATGTGCAGGCCCAGCATGCAACTAATTCTAACATGAGTAGCTTGTTCTTGCGGGGAAAAGGATTAGCAACCTTTGTTAGTGATCTTTTGGGTTATTTTTCGAGTGTAAGGCTTATTAGCCTAGATCACACATGGTGATCTTTGTTAGTGCTGCATGGGTTGAGTTAGGGAAAATTCAACCAATGATAGTTGATATCAGAGCAAAATTTAGAGCTCAGGTCTACCAGAAGCAGCATGCACAGAGAGCATCTTGCGCCCACGTTGCACGCAAGCCTAGTAATACGCGCAGAGCATAGAACCTACAACAGCCCAGTGCATGTTGTAGCACTGTAATAGCCTAGCACCTATAGCATCAGAATTCGTCATGAGTTTAAGTGGGGGAGAATGTCATGAAGATCTTCAAGCCAAAGATGACGTGAACAGGTGTCAAGAGTGCAAAGAAAGAACCCATTTCTATCGCAAGTGCCAAAGAGTGGTGAAGGAGTAAAGGAGTAGGCTGCACAAGCAGGGCTTGATAAGTCGGGGCTCAAGGGGAGTTGAACGGGAAGTGTAAAAGGCACAAGTCACTGTCGTTCGGTAAAAAGTTTGTAGTGTCATAGATATTGATATGGTTGGTGTGCAAGCCATACAGGATGGTGCCCACATAGGTTCAAGGCACATGAGGTCACGTTGGCCAAGATGTTGTTTCCTATGCGATGGGGAACACAAGGCAAAGGATTGTCTAGTTCTAAGGAAGCATATGGAAAGATGTCGGAAGCTTAAGAGGCATGAATCATTACACTACGAAGATGAGGATAGTGATGATGATAGCACATTCTATGATGATGAAGACTAGTCAGATGACGAGGATACGAGTGTGGATGAAACTAAACTTACGACGCTGGAGGTCGATGAAGTGCATTACGGAAAAGAGATGTCAAAGACTACTTAAGAGGTGGAGAAGCCGTTTAGACACTATGTTCTTCCATGGGTGGAAGAACATGAGATAAAGTACAATGTTCCTCGGCAAGAGAAGGCCAAGGGCACGCAGTTCGCGTAAGTACTAAATGGAAAGCTATGGGTATGAAGTTGGTTTTGGATAGTGAGTCTACACGGAAGTATGAGCGTTGAAGAAAGTCGAGCCTAAGGTTCTGTTGATGCCAAAAATGGGAGCTTTGGATGTACCTGCACAGGGAACGAGGTATGAACTATGGCATCGTCAGAGGGGTGCCTCCGGGGATTCTCCGAAGTTTAAGTTAGAGCGTGATAAGGTGTATCCAGGGGACGAGTGTTCCCTTGTGTGTTTTGTGTGAGAAGTTGGATCGTTTGGAATGTGTACCTGGCCCTTTTTATAGGGTTTTTGGAGGCAGCACTTTACCTGAGGCGGCGATGATCTGATGCCCTAACTGGGTTAGGTAATGAGGTCTAGGAGGCCCAGCTGGGTGGTTGGGGGCTGTCCACTAGGGCTTTGCCTTGTTGGCTTGATAAGGAGCCATCCACGTTTAAGGGCGGTTGGTGACCTGACGTCTCAACTTGGTTGGGTAATGATGGCCTTGAGAGCGGTGGTGACGTGGAGGCCCAGCTCGGGGCAATGATGCTCTGAAAGGCGGTCATGACCTGGAGGCCCAGCTATTCAAGCCTAGGTCTTCCACGTGGCTTCTTGCAGCTTGGCTTCAAGATGATCCACGTGTCATCTTCCTATTGGAGGGGTTATTTTTAGGTAGTATCACAGGCCCACCACTTCCTTTGGTACATTTTTGTGCGTAAGGAAGTATGGTATGACAGCTTTGGTTTACATGAAAGTGATTGGCCGAGGACTAAGAAGGTCTGTGTGGCCCTCCACTGCTTGGTCGTGCATGTTTCTGGGCCGAGGAGCAGTGGAGCAATCCATCTGCTTGGCCATGAATGCTTCTGGGCCGAGGAGCAGTAGAGCAATCCATCTGCTCGGCCTGAAGGCTTTGGGGCCGAAGAGCAGTGGAGTAATCTATTTGCTCGGCTATGAACACTTCTGGGCCGAGGAGCAGTGGAGCGATCCATCTGCTCGGCCATGAATACTTCTGGGCCGAGGAGCAGAAGAGTAATCCATCTGCTCGGCCATGATTGCTTCTGGGTCGAGGAGCAGTAGAGCAATCCATTTGTTCGGCTATGAAGGCTTTGTGGCCGAGGAGCAGTAGAGCAATCCATCTGTTCGCCCATAAATACTTCTGAGCCGAGGAGCAGTGGAGCAATCCATCTGCTCGGTCATAAAGGCTTTGGGGCCGAAGAGTAGTGGAGCAATCTATCTGCTCGGTCATGAATGCTTTGGGGTCGAGGAGCAGTGGAGCAATCCATCTGCTTGACCATGAAGGCTTTGTGGCTGAGGAGTAGGGAAGCAATCCATCTACTCAGCCATGAATGCTTCTGGGCCGAGGAGCAAGGGAGCAATCTATCTGCTCTGCCATGAAGGCTTTGGGGTCGAGGAGCAGTGGAGCAATCCATCTGTTCGGCCATGAAAGCTTTGGGGCCGAGGAGCAGTGGAACAATCCATTTGCTCGGCCATGAATGCTTCTGGACCGAAAAGCAGAAGAGCAATCCATCTGCTCGACCATGAAGGCTTTGTGGCTGAGGAGTGGAGCAATCCATCTGCTCGGCCATGAAGGCTTCTAGGCCGAGGAGCAATGGAGTAATCCATCTGCTCCGTCATGAATGCCTCTGGGCCGAGGAGCAGTAGAGCAATCCATCGGCTCGGCCTGAAGGCTTTGGGGCCGAGGAGCAGTGGAGCAATCCATCTACTCGGCCATGAACACTTCTAGGCCGAGGATCAGTGGAGCAATCCATCTACTCAGCCATGAAGGCTTTGGGGTTGAGGAGCAGTGGAGCAATCCATTTGCTCGGCCATGAATGCTTCTGGGTCGAGGAACAGAAGAGCAATCCATCTGCTCGGCCATGAAGGCTTCTGGGCTGAAGAGTAATGGAGCAATCCATCTGCTCGGCCATGAATGCCTCTGGGCCGAGGAGCAGTAGAGCAATCCATCTGCTCGGCCTAAAGGCTTTGGGGCCGAGAAGCAGTGGAGCAATCCATCTGCTCGGCCATGAACACTTCTGGGTTGAGGAGCAGAAGAGCAATCCATATGCTCGGCCATCAACACTTCTGGGCCGATGAGCAGTGGAGCAATCCATCTGCTCGGCCATGAAGGCTTTGGGGCCTAGGAGCAGTGGAGCAATCCTGCTAGGCCATGAACGCTTCTGGGCTGAGAAGCAGCGGAACAATCCATCTGCTTGGCCATGAAGGCTTTGGGGTCGAGAAATAGTGGAGCAATCCATCTACTCAGCCATGAACGCTTCTGGGCCGAAGAGCAGTGGAACAATCCATCGGTTCGGCCAAGAATGGGCAACGAGACGTCATTGCTGAAAAGATAGAAGACGGTGGATCTGACAAGTGGAGTCTTTTGCGTGAACAACATTGTATCACCTCGAAGAACGATCCATTCTCTTAGACAGTGTGAGGGCTACTTTGGGACTCCAAAAAGTCCCATCGAGCCATTTTCAAAAGACAGTGGCCACCTCAAAGAATGATACATTTTCTTGGGAAGTGTGAAGGCTGCCTTGGGACTCCAAAGAGTCTTATTGATTCTTGAAATTTCATAAATGTTTCTCGTTTGCCGTGTTTTCTTTCCTATATAAGGAGGTTTTGCTTATTCTTCTTCACTCCAAATCAGAGTTTTTTCTTGAGAGCCTTCGGCCTCGTCTTTGAGAGTTCCCGTCTTCGATTCATCATTTTGCACAGACTCGTGAGTTTTACGAGTTTTCACCTTTGTTCCATACCGGGTGTGGAGGTCAATAGTGTTTGTAGAAGCACGGGCTTTGAGGTTTGGTGGGCACGGCACTTGGAGTCGCGGGGGAAGAGTATTATGGACAGCTTCGGTTATTGCAAGTCCAAACTCCTCGGACTTTGGTGAGTTCGTCCATCATTCTTTTTACTCATGTCTTCCTTTGAAGTATATCACGATAAACCTAGCAGTAGTAATAATAGTAGGAGTAGCATAGATGATACTCGTAGTGGTAGTACCGAGGACGGAGAGACATCCTCATCTTCGTCGAGGGGAGCACGCCTTGTAGGGACCGTGCCGTTCTCAGGCCCCTGGGCTTTGGTGTTGTACGTCCCTTTGGGAGAAGGGTTTGAAGAGAGTTCATCCTTGGGGGATGAAGAGGTTAGGGTGTTAACTGATAGGGCCTTGACCGATATTAGAGAGACCTCGGCTGGGGAAGATAGAGAGGAATGGAATTATGCCACAAATGAGATTCCCAGCTAGATTAAGAAGGAGGACTTAGCGGTGATTCGGAGGACGTACCGTATTCCGGACAAGTACGCCCTCCGGCTGGCTAGGGTGGGGGAGAGGGCTTGTGACGTCTTCCCGGACCGAGCCCCTTATGAATTTTGCATATACGAGCATCATATGCAAGCCGGGCTACGGTTCCCTCTCCACCTCTTTCTTCGAAAAATCCTTAGATATTTTGGTATTGCGCCGTGTCAACTTGTACCGAACTCGGTACGGTTGATCATGACCTTTATCTATGTCTGCGAGGAAGTCGGTAGGCCTATGACTTTGGACGTTTTCAAGGCCTATTTTCTTATTAGTAGGCACGGCCAGACCCGATGGGTAGTGTTTAGCACTCGGCCAAAAAGGAGGTTATTGAAGAGGACGCTTTCATCAATTCAGAGATGGAAGAGGAACTTCTTCTTCATTCAGTCAGACAAGGACTTCGGCCTTCCTCGATCCTGGAGTATGAACCAGACCGAGAAGTGCAAGAAGGTGGGCCTTCGCCCCTACGAACAAGAAACTGTAGATGCCATGGTGGCTTCACCAATTGACATTAGAGTCCTTTATGACAATGAGGAATTAGCTAGTCATGGTCTCTGCCCTCCATGTCCTTGGCCTTCACTTGAGAGCAGTAAAACTTTTTTAGTTTGTTGTACTTTTTCCTTTCTGTATACTTGCATGCTATGTATCTCATGCTTTACACTTGTCATTTCTCCTTGTTTACTTGGGCAGAGATGGAGGCCGCGACACTTGCAAAGGAACAGGCCAAGAAGTTGGCCCTGGAGCAATGGAGGGCAGCCCAGGTCGAGAAACAACAAGCCTCAGGGTTGAGGAGCAGGAAGAGGTCTCGGACCCAGCCTTTCGCTTCGATAGACCTGGAGACTCCTCCGAGGCCCCTGTCCTAGCCGAAAACTACTCCAGTTCCTATTGCTCATTCATCAAGCCCTTCCATCATCAGACCTACCCTGACTCCCTCTACGAGTCAAGGAACTGCTGCTGAGGTCCTAGTATTCACACCTGATTGGATCTTAAGGATAGACGATTCCGTTTTCGCGCACCCGCGGGTGGCGCGAGAACACCTGACCAAGGGACCTCCTCATCAAGATGTCGCGGAGCTTGGGAGAAAGTCCACGGAGTCCCTTTGCGCAGCTGCTAAGACTGTAACGTCCCAGGCAAGTTATCTTTTTTATCGTTTATTACTTAACCTTTTTACTTTCTGCTTTCTAACACTATTCACTTGATTCCGGATGGGAGCCATCGTGGGTGCAATGACTCGTCGCTGTATGGAGACTGCCAAGCTTCTCGGGTGGACACAGCGCCAATTAGAGGAGAAGACTGAGGTGGGCTAGCAGCTTCAGGCTTTGTTGGATTTCGCCAACCAAGCCCAGTCCGAGGCTGAGGCCCCAGCTTAGAAGGCTGAAGCCCATACTCGGGCTGCCGAGGAGGAGGCTGAGGCCCATATTCGGGCTGCCATGGAGAAGGCTGAAGCTAGTACCTGAGTGGCTATAGAGCAGGCTCTGGCTTTGTTCCAAGGCTCGAAGACCTATCGGTTGGCCATCATCGCCGAGGGGGGCCAGCAGTACCTCACCGGTTTTATGGGCTCGAAGGGGAAGGCTGAGGCTTTGTATCCAGAGCTGGACTTCTCGGACGTCGACTTGCTGGGGCTCGACAATGAGGATGAAGAGTAGCCTTTGTCAGAGGAGGAGTTGGCTGAGGTTCCCAAGCGGTCAGAAAAGCTAGAAAAGCCTTCTAGTACGGAGTCGTCAGCCCCCGAGGAAGGGCATTCATGCTCGGACTAAGTTTCTGGCCTAGCCAGAATTTTTGGTTTTTGTTTTTGTATCGTGAGGACATTAGGGCCACACTTGATGTTTATGAGCACGTGTAATGACACTTTATTTGTATATAAACTCCGTGTTATATATTTTGACTCCATGGTTCTACACTTAGCGTATTCTTACAATATTTTATTTTTCTCGGAGTTCGGGTGCAAACTCCGACTCTTTTTTGGTAAAACCGAAGAAGGTGTTCAGCATTCCATGTTCGGGGAATGGGTTTCCCATACAGCTCCTCGAGCTCGAAAGTGCCAGGACGGCATATTTTTTTGATTCGGTATGGCCTTTCCCAGTTGGGGCGTAGTTTTCCCGTTTCTTGAGGTCGAGATACTTCGTATTTCCGTAGAACGAGGTCATTGACCAGGAAATGCCTTTCTTTAACTCTTGCGTTGTAGTACCTAGCGGTACGCTGCTGATAAACGGTTAATCGGAGTTGGGCTTTGTCTCGAGCCTAGTCGAGGAGATCGGCATTCATACTCAAGGCTTCTTCATTGCTTCGTTCCTCGAAGGTTTGTATCCGGAAGGAGGGTACGCCTATTTCAAAAGGGATCACGGCCTCCGGCCCATAGGTCATGAAGAAAGGGGTTTACCCCGTGGGGGCTCGAGCTGTGGTTCGGTACACCCAATGTATATTGGGCAAATGGCTCGCCCATTGTTTGTCTGCTTCGTCTATTCGCCTTTTGATGCCTTGGAGAAGCATTCGGTTGGTGACCGCGGCTTGCCCGTTAGCTTGGGGGTATTCTACTGAGGAGAAGCGATGTTCGATATGCAATTCCTCGCAGAATGTTTTGAACCGAGCACTGTCGAACTATTTGCCGTTGTCTGTTACCAACACTCGAGGTACTCCGAACCTACATATGATCGTCTTCCAGATGAAACCTCGGGCCTGATGATCGGTGATGCTGGACAAGGGCTCGGCTTCTACCCACTTTTTAAAGTAGTCGATTGTCACTATAAGGTACTTCCGTTGGCCGACTGCTGCAGGGAAAGGTCCAAGAAGATCCATGCCCCACATAGCGAAGGGAAGCAGACGAGTGATTGGAGTGAGGAGAGTTACTGGTTTTTATTGCATAGTGGCATACTGTTGGCAGCTTTTACATTTTTTAACCAGCTCTATAGCTTCTTCCCTCATTTTAAGTTAATAGTACCCTTGGTGAAGGATCTTGAACGCTAAGGCCTTCCCTCCAAGATAATTTCCGCATATTCCTTCGTGGACCTCTCGGAGGGCGTAATTGGCTTCGGTTGGATCAAGACATTTTAGATGGGGCATTGTGAGGCTTCTTTTATACAACTGACCATCCAAAATAGCATACCGCGCTACCCGAGACATAACCTTTCGGGCCTCGTTTTTGTTGTCTGGTAGGTGACCATCGCATAGATACCCGAGAATAGAACTCATTCATGTTTCTTTACCATCCACGGGGAGTATCAGAGTTTCATCGATGCTGGGCGCGATAAGTGTTTCGAGATAAATTGCTCGCCTTGGTTCGAGTGAGTGGGATGATGTGAGCTGGGCTAAAGAGTCAGCCTTTGAATTTTCAGCCCGTTGAATTTGGCTAATGCGAAATACTACGAACTTTGCGGCCAATGCTTTGGCTTTTGTAAGATAACGAGCGATCTTTTCCCCTCTCGCTTCGAGCTCACCATTAATCTGGCTTACCATCAGCTGAGAGTCGCTATATGCATTCAAACTTTTTATGGAAAGTACCTCGGTGACTTTCATTCCTGCAAGCAAAGCCTCATACTCGGCCTTGTTGTTGGATGCCTAAAGTCAAACCTCAAGGCGTATTCAATAGTGAAATTGTTCGGATCGCTGATGATGAACCCGACGCCACTTCCAGTGTCGGTAGAGGATCCGTCGACATGAAGGGTCCATTGTGGGAACAGATTCGTTCTGTTAATTACCTGAGATGGTTATTCCCTTGGCAGAGTGGTTTCCATGACAAAGTCAGCTAAGGCTTGGCCTTTAATAGCTGCTCGAGGTCGATAGCGAATGTCGAACTCGCCCAATTCTATGGACCATTTCACTATTCTTCCAGAAACGTCAGGTTTATGAAGTACTTGCCGATTGGGCTGGTTGGTGAAGAGAGTGATTGTGTGGGCTTGAAAGTACAGTAAGAGCTTTTGGGCCGAGATCAAGAGAGCATACGCCATTTTTTCTATAGGAAGATACCTTGTTTCGGCATCGTGGAGCACTTTGCTTACATAATACACAGGTTTCTGCATTTCTTCCTCCTCCCGTATCAGGACTAAAGCCACCACTTTCAGTCCAGCCGAGAGGTACACGAAGAGTTCTTCGCCAGCTATAGGCTTGGTGAGTACGGGAGGTGTGCCCAAATATTTCTTCAGCTCTGTGAATGCTTCTTGGTAAACTTCGGACAAAACAAAATCCTTAGCCTTCCGGATGACTTTAAAGAATGGGAGACACTTCTCGACGGATTTTGACATGAATCGGCTTAAAGCGGCTATCCTTCCGGTGAGTCGTTGGACTTCCCTTATGGTCCGAGGTGGGTTCATGCCAAGAACAGCATCTATTTTTTCAGGATTCTTTCTATGCCTCTGTGGGTTACCATGAGCCCAAGAAATTTTCCCCTAGTGACCCCAAAAGCACATTTGGTGGGGTTTAGCTTCATTTGATGATGGCGGAGGACATCAAAGGCTTCTTGTAGATTAACCTCATGTTTATTGGCTTTGATACTTTTGACCAACATGTCGTCATCATATACCTCCATATTCCGGCCTATCTGCCCCTGGAAAATTTTGTTGACTAATCTCTGGTAAGTGGCTCCGACATTTTTCAAACTGAATGGCACCACCTTGTAGCAGTAGAGTCCTTGTTACGTAATAAACGTTGTTTTCTCATGGTCTGATTGATGCATGAGGATCTGGTTGTATCCTGAGTAGGCATCCATGAATATTAGTAGTTCATGTCCTGACATTGCGTCGACAAGTTGGTCAATCTTAGGTAGTGGAAAGCTATCTTTCGGACAAGCCTTATTTAGATCAGAGAAATCAATGTAGATCCGCCACTTGTCATTTGTCTTTTTTACCATGACTACATTAGATACCCAGTATGGATAACTCACTTCCCGAATGAACTTGGCCGAGAGTAATTTGTCAACTTCTACTCGACCAGCTGCCTGTCGTTCGAGGGCAAAGGACTTTTTCTTTTGGATGACCGGCTTGTGCTTCGGATCCACACTCAGTTGGTTCACGATGACATCTAGGCTAATGCCAGGCATATCAGCAGCTGTCCAAGCAAATAGATCTTGGTTTGCCCGAAGGAGGGTGAGCAAGGACTCCTTGAGTGTTTCGAGTAGGTTTGAACCGATTTGAATAGTTCGGGTGTTATCTTCACCGAGGGGGACAACGATTAACTCTTCTATTCGTTGGCCTCTTGAGTTGCTCCCTTCATCTCTAAATTCGTCTAGTTCAAGCGGGAGGGCTTCCGCCTTCTTGTCGTTTCTTACCGAACTGAGATAACAGGATTTTGAGATATGTTGATCTCCTTTGATTTCGCCTACTCCTTCCTTGGTAGAGAATTTAATTTTGAGGTGGTGGGTAGAGACAACCGCTCGGAGCTTGTTCAGTGTAGGTCGCCCAAGTATCATATTGTAGGATGAGGGCTGCCGAAATATCAAAAAGGTAGTCTGCACGGTTGTTACCTGAGGGGGTGTTTCTATAGTTACGGGGAGGGTTATGCTACCCTCTGTAAAGACTTGTCCTCCTGAGAAGCCATAGAGTGGAATGGAGACCAACTCTACTTAGGAATCTCCCAATTGCATCTGTTGAAAAGTATCATAAAAAAGAATGTCTACTGAGCTCCCATTATCGACCAGGACTCGTCTTATTTCGTGGTTGGCCACGAGGAGGGAAATTACCATGGCATCATCGTGTGAATTCTTTGCAAGTCTTCATCTGAAAAGGAGATGCTTCCATCCCCCTTATATTGTTTGTAGGGGCCAGTGACAGAAGCTATTGACCTGGCATATGATTTTCCACGATTGTTGGACGTATCTCCCGCTGCAGGTCTGCCACAAATGGTCTTAATAATCCTAGCCACGGGGACATCTGGCTTCTTTTAGTTTGGTTCTTTGTGACTTGGTTCTGGATTCGTCCAAATAGGTCGGATAGGCCTAGTTCGTTCAAATGGACGTTCAGGGCTTCTCCGGGATCGCTCTACGATCTTCTCCATCTACGGACCAGTAAATTCCTTTAGATATCCTCTGCGAATAAGGGCCTCGATATGGTTTTTGAGCACTTTGATCTAGGTTGAGGGTCGGAGGCCACGGGGGCCACTACAAGAAGCCTTTGTTGTGGATTTGCAATAGGATGTTGTTCTTTGATGTATTTAGCGGGATATAGTTATCAGGTGGCCTGGGGCCACCGGGTTCAACTCTGAAGGGTGATCCTCCAAAGGGTCGGAGAGTATGAGGCCTGTTTTCAATCGGTCTCGGGGCCTTTGATCTATCATCACGATATTGCCGTTGCACAGGCTCACGGCTCGGGCTAATTGGACCTCTTTTTCGCTTCTCTGTGTCCCCTTTTCGCTCCCTACGGAATGTCTGGTCATCTTCCGCCAGTATGTATTTCTGTGCTCGGGCCAAGGCTTCATCCATATCAAGGGGTGGGCGTCTAGTAAGTTTCGAACTAAAGATTTTGGATCTCAGCCTGTTTTTGAAAGCCAACAGCTGGACGCTAGGATCAAGGTTCGGGATGTCCCAAGCGGCGGAGTTGAATCGTGAGATATAGGCTCGGAGTTTTTCTCCTTTCAGTTGGACAATATTGAATAGCGATTCCGAGGTCTTTTTTGGTCCTTTGCTGCTGATGAAATGTGAGGCGAAGTCATAGCTCAGTTCTTTAAAAGTTTGGATGCTTCCTGGTTGCAAGTGGGAATACCACGTTCCGGCTGCTTTTTCAAGTGTTAAAGAAAACGCTCGACACATCACAGAGTCGGAGTGCCTATGAAGAGTCATAGTAGTTCTGTATTATTGGAGGTGATCTAAAGGGTCAGTGGACCCATCATATGGTGTCATCTGAGGCATGCAGAAGTTTGGCGGGAGGGGGGCTTCCAAGACCTCCTGAGCGAAAGGTGGGTCCTGTACATTGAGTTCCTCTAGAATATTATGACCACGGCCTCAGAACGCCTCGTTGATTCGTTCCTCTATGTCCTCGAGCCGCTTGTCTAGGCCTTCACTCTGTTTAGATGAGAGACTGCTCCCGGACTTGACCACGCGAGGCAGAGGTGATGCTGTTACCGAACAGCCATCAACCAGTGGCCGGTGGCCGGCCGAACCATCGTGACTAGGATCTAGTTGTACGGGTGGTGTTGCGATACGTTGCACTCTTCCTCGGACTTTTGCTGCTAGGTCGGTCACTAGCTGCGCAAGGGTCGCGCACTACGCTTGGAGAGTGGCCAGGTTAGGCTGGGCTTCAGAGTCAATTGATGAGCTTACCCCAGATCGCGGTGTGCCTTCTCCACGGTCCCTGACAAGGGTTTTGGGTGGCATGGCAATAGACGAATTCTGTGACTTTCTTCGCTGTTACTGTCAGCGAAAGATGTGGTTTTCCCACGGACGACACCAATCTGTTGATGCCAAAAATGTGAGCCTTGGATGTACCTGCACAGGGAACGAGGTATGAACTATGGGGTCGCTGGAGGGGTGCCTCCGGGGATTCTCTGAAGCTTAAGTTAGAGTGTGATAAGGTGTATGCAGGGGACGAGTGTTCCCTTGTGTGTTTTGTGTGAGAAGTTGGATCATTTGGAATGCGTACCTGACCCTTTCTATAGGGTTTTTGGAGGCGACACTTTGCTTGAGGCGACGATGATCTGATGCCCCAACTGGGTTGGGTAATGAGGTCTAGGAGGCCCAGCTGTGTGGCTGGGGGCCGCCCACTAGGGCTTTACCTTGTTGGCTTGATCAGGAGCCATCCACTTTTAAGGGTGGTTGGTGACCTGACGTTCCAACTTGGTTGGGCAATGATGGCCTCGAGGGCGGTGGTGACATGGAGGCCCAGCTGGGGGCAATGATGCCCTGAAAGACGGTCATGACCTGGAGGCCCAGTTGTTCGAGCCTGGGTCTTCCGTGTGGCTTCTTGCAGCCTGGCTTCAAGATGATCCATGTGTCATCTTCCTATTGGAGGGTTTATTTTTAGGTAGTATCAGGTTTAACCGCATGATGACATTACTGGTGGGTTGGATTACCATCAAGAGACTGGCGTGAGAGAGTTATGGTTATAAGGCGACAATATTAAAGGAGTACCTGGTCAAGTGGAAAGGATTTCCAATTAGTAACTGGTGCGTGCACAATATATCCAAATGGAACATGTGTCTAATTGTTGCATACGCACATTTAACAGGGATGCACACTAAAAGGGTTAGATGGAGGAGAAGATCGTAGAATTCAAAGACGGGCAGTGATGAGGGCTTTGCCAAATTTGGTGGGAAAGAATGCCACGGACCAAATTGTCCGCGACAATCCAACATGCAGGTTCAATGCGTGCAGGCCCAGAATTAGCAACATCAATAAGCTTAGCGCACAACCCATTTTGACACGAGAAACTTGTTTTTGCAGGAAAAACGATTAATGACCTTTTCTTTTTCAGCGTGCAGCGTGCAGCGTGCACACTAAGTTTTATGACTTGTCCTTTCTGCGCACGGCATGCGCACGAAGTATACTTCTTGTTTTGGCAAAATACCATATTTTCCTATTCTATATGGTTCCTTGATGGACTATGATTGATTATTTTCCTATTTTATGCTTTCTTGTAAAAGTAATAGTAGTTTTCCAATGCCTTGTAGGAGTAGTATTGGCTTATTTTCCTTTTTGGTTCTTAGGAGCTTGTCTATATAAAGGCCAAGTTCCCTCATTGTATTTTTCAAGTCAGATTATTCGGTTATGTCATAATAAGATAACATGGGTTCTCCAAATATTATGTCTTGTTTATTTACTTATTATAGTTTGGGTTACTTGAGGGTTAATTTTCGGGTGTAAAGCTTACAAGATACAGGGTTTAATTTTCACTGATTTTAAACGTTGATGATTTTTTTAACTTATATGTTGATTATTTCTCTCACTATATGTTGAGTTTGAGTGAGTTATTATAGTGATGAGTTGTGAGCTAATGAGTTTTTCGAATTGTGATAAAATGATTGTATGCATGATTAATGTACTTGTAATTCACCATTTTCAATTAAAAAAATAGTCAAAGGGCTTTTGAATTACTGTAATTTTTTTTATAAAACGTATGTAAAGCTAAAACTTGTTTTACATTTAGTAAAATTTATGTTAAAACAACTACCAAACAAAAATTTAACACAATTTCAGCTTTTCAAAATCTATATTTTAAATTACTTCTTTAGAAATCATTTAAAAAAAATCTAAAACCGTTTTAAAAGTTAAATTAAATAATTTTTAAAATGTTGATCATGGTGAAATAATTTTAGACAAAACACAAAACCAAGTAAGTCGGCCCCGTGGATATATATGATATCGACATGAAGATATCATTTGTCCTAATACGACAGAACTATATGAAACAATTGAGAGAGTGCTTGTGATAGTGATGGACTTTGATGGCCTTATATAGCTAACCTAAGGCATGCATGCCTTGTAGTATCATAATTATTTGTTATATATATAGGTTAGGTACTACTGTACTAGGAAATTCTAGGAATTCTTAGGAATCATAGATTAAAATGGCTATGTTGATGTACCACCTTGTCTAGGAACAATACCTCCTATCTCTGTTTTGTCCTTTTCACTTTCGGAGAAGTTCCTGTTCCATCAAAGGTGATTCCAGCAATGAACCTATCTGGCTAGCAATGCAAAATTCTTGAATGGTTCAGGTTTAAAACCATGAATCCAACAATCAACCTATTTAGTTAGCAATGAAAATTTCTTGACTCGTCGGAGTAACTCAGTAAGGGTGTTTAATTGGTGGGTAAAAAATTTTAATCGATTTTTTTGTTAATATTTTTTTAATTGTTTCGACTGAATTAACTTAAATATTTTGATATTAATCGATCAAACTAATTTTGATGGATTAATCGGTTAACCGATAATATTTATATAATTAAGTTTTTTAAATTATATATTTAATTTATACTTAAGATTTTTTTGTTTATTAAATTATATGTATTATATATTATATTTATATATTATTAATATTAATTAAAATAATCAATCGGTTAAACGATCAAAACGATAAAAAAAAAATTAACTGCTAACCGATTGATTAACCAATATATCTTATTTGGTTAATCAATTTTATATCAATTTAACTGATTAACAAAATCGATTCGAAACGATCGATTTCAATCATTTAGTAAACATCTCTAAACGTTAGTATAGGTATGAGATCCAAACAATAACATTACCAGTAAAATTTTTAAAATTATCAATAAATTTTTCAATTGATGTAAAACTTAAATTTTATATCCTAACCTACTAAATATTTCTTGCTAGTAATAACCCTGCATATTATAAGTCTTCATTTCATTTAAGCAATGAAGTTAATTTCTCTACTAGTTAACTTTGCCTATTAATTGGTAAACTAGCAAGAAAAAAAAAAACTTGCCTAATTATTTACTACTAGTCAACCCATCAAACTAAGATTGAACAAAAAATATTTAATTAATTGGCGAAACAAAGATGACAATTTTGTTGAGATAAGACACTATAGAAGACAACCTCTAAAGATTTGCAGAATCCTTGAAGATGGCCCACTAAACCCCTTAGCTCTTTATCTTGAAGGGACTAAAGTCTGTGTTTGTGCACCGAAGACCTGCACAAATGGCTATGGATTCACCTCTTTACAGTAAAATGGTCAACCATCCACGCCATTGGTTTGTTGTTAGTTGGTGCATTTTCTTTTCACTAAAAAAAGGCACTTTTCATCTCGATGAGAAGATTTCCTAAGATTTCTTTGATGACATTATTATGTGTACTGCTAGTGCTATACATCTAGATCTGCCAAAATTAGCCACCTGGTTAATTGCTTTAGGCAATTTTAGCAAACTTGTTAAAGAAATCTAAAACGTGGAGTTCAACAAAAAAATTAGTACAGTTTAGGGGGCTCACATTGGTTGGCAATGCTTGTTCTTTAGGTGTAAGTGGGTGCGTCTCTGCATGATTAATCTTGGCGTTTACCTAACACCCAACCTAAAATCATGTGAGTTATGTCAGGACATTAGTACAACAATTAGAACCCAGGGCCCTTGCCCCCTTGCCTTTTGAATTATTGCTTTTGAGATCCATTTAGAGTAAAAAAGCATCTTAGTAATAGTCAGAAGTGGATCAGGATTACTGCATGCAGATGCTTCAAGAAATTGCTTAAGTAATGATGACACCCTAATTTTACAACAGGATGAATCATGTCTTAATTTGTTGGTGGTCTAGAATTGATTTAGATGGTGAAAGAGACTATTGATATTCCAAAGTGTGTTTATAATACAAGTCAAAATTATATTTGTTAAGGTCGGTAATACTTTATATGGCAATAGATCATATGAACATGAGTTTGATATATATGGATGGACACTAATATATCTCAAAAACTTAAATTCATGAGTTTTGAGCCCAAACTATATATATGACACACTCTTATTTTTTTTATTTCTTTCTTAGTCTTGGATGGACACTAACACACTCGTATGTGAGTATCTTAACAAATTTTCTCCTCACGTGTGAGTTATATACCAAACTCTCCGTTGAATAGAACAAATTAAATTAACAGGAGAAGTCAAACCAAAGTTAATCATGAAAGAGACAAACAATAGGAGTCCTCACACAACTGTGGGTACACAAATGCTTCTCATCTATAGACTCAACCACGTGACAACATCATGGGAGTCACATAATCGTAACCAACTCAAACCAGGCTCTGATACCACTTGTTAAGGTCGGAAGTACTTCACATGATGAAGATCACACGAACATGAGCTTGATATACATGGATGAGTACCAATATGACTCAAAAGCTTAAACTCATGAGTCTTGTACCCAAACCATATATATAATTTGTAACCAATCCATTTATAGTCTATGTTCAACCTTTTGGCTGCCCATGAACCTTTTGGCTGCCTCAACCTTTTGGCTACCCATTGATTGTGGTAACAAATGTATGGAATACGAGCAGATTTTCTTGATAGGAGAACAAGTATAAATACAGGTTTGGTCCCTCGACTCGGTACTACTCATTTTTCTTTCATACACCATCAAATTGGAGAGTTCTGAGAGTTTAGAAGTACCAATACCGAGAGAATAACTGATTGTGTAAGTGAAAAGCTTCAATGGCCGGAGGTATGTTTACGGTCCATATAATTTTGCATTTGATCTATATGCTATTTAAATTGTTTAGCATGTTTAGATTATATTTAAGTTTTACATTTGGTATCAGAGCATTGTTTGCCTCTGCCTTGAAGTATTAAGCAATATGTAAAACTTTCGTTTTATACTCGAAAAATAATTTGATTTCAAAGTTTGATTTTTGAGAATTTTTTTATGGAAAATAATGTTAGAAATCATTAGGAAATTTGATTTCTAATATTTCTGAGTTTTAAAATCTTGTCTTGGTATCCTGGAAGCCAAGATTTAGTTGGGTTTTGAAAACGGGTTAAAAACGACCCGGCTGAAGGTTGAAGACAACTGGTTTAGGAAAATATCTTGCAGTTTCCAAATTCGGTAATTTTCCAAAAATACTATATATATATATATATATATATATATATATATATATATTTGGAAGTTCAGATTTTGGCCTAATTTTATAGATTTTCACAATTTTGCATATGATTTGTAATTATTTGCAAAAATAATGTTTATGAACCTTTATAAGTATTTATTTTATTTGGGTGCTTAAAATTGTGTTGCTTTGTATGTATAATTTTTTTTTTTTTTTAGTTATGCATGCAATTTAAGTTTAAATAGTTTTAGTGCATAAATAATTTAATGTTGGGCATTTATTTTTAATTTTTTTGATTATTTTGCTCAAATTAAGATTATGCATATATACTATTTATGTTATTTCTATATATACAATTTGATTAAATGCTCATATTTTGCATGAATTTTTTTTTTCTTTTTAATTCATGCTTTTAGAATGAGTTTATTTTATGCATAGAATTAAATTAAGTGCATAATATTATGTTTAATTGTGCAATTTATGTTTTATTTATGAGAATTTTATTTACATATGATAACATATTATTAAGTTTAGATATTGTTAGATTATGTAAACTTAGGTTATTCTCATAAAACTTAATTTGTACATAACACATTAAGGTTCATAATATATTAGTATGAACAATTAAGTTAAAATTATGAATAATTCATAAACAATTTGTAGTAGGCATAAAATAGCATGATCTGGGACAATGCTCTGTCTAAGGATTCTGGTTTTTAATGAGGCTTTGTCCCGACAAATTATCCTGGGAGCACTCTTAGTGATTGCCTATTATGTTACTGCGTAATTGTTCTTAGGCATTAAGTAGAGCCTAAAATATAGTAAATATAAATGTCTAGTGAACCATATAATTTTAAATATTTAAAGAGTAGCCACAACATCTTTAATTATATAAAAATTATATATTAAGTAGATTATGATCACATAATGGACATTAATTATATAAATATAATGATTTTACCCCATAATGATTTTATTATGTTTATATAATTAATTAGGATGATATATTAAAATTAGTTTTTCTTAATTTACTCACAGGAGTTAGGAAGAATTAATTTAATAGTTTTATCATAAAGTTTAAAGATAGAAAAACATCAAACTGTAATCATAATATACATTATAAATTTAGTAAAAATAGTTTGATAAAATCTATCATAAAGTATAAAGAATCTTATTGAATTAAAATTTTAGCACACATGTAATTTTTAATGAAATTAGATTCAATTTCAGCATGTTTTTACATTGGTAAAACATACAATTTAGAAAATTAGACCTCAAATATTGACATAAGCTTTTCGACTTTGTGCAGTTACTCAACCCACTAATTTTTCTGATATCCGTTGTGACATACCCGAACTTAGGGGATATAACTATAAGATATGGAATGAGAGGATTATCTTCCATCTAGGGTGGATGGACATAGATTATGCTATTAGGAAGGACAAACCATCTGCAATCGCCGATACCAGCACTCCAGCTGCGGTCGTGCTATATGAGTGATGTGAGCTATCCAATCGGCTCAGCGTGATGTTTATCAAGACTCAGATAACTGCTGGTATACATAGTTCTGTCGACCAGCATGAGAAAGTCCGTGACTTGCTGAAAACCATTGACGATCAATTTGTCACTTCAGAAAAGGCATTGGCAAGCACCCTGATAATGAAATTATCATCCTTTAGACTTACTAGTGTAAAAGGTGTGCGCGAGCACATAATGCAAATGCGTGACATTGCAGCTCAACTTAAGAAACCAGAGGTTGATATGTCGGAGTCCTTCCTGGTGCACTACATTCTGAACACCATTTCAACGCAGTACGTGCCTTTTAAAATCTTGTATAACACACATAAAGACAAATGGTCTATCAATGAATTAATGACCATGTGTGTTCAAGAAAAAGAGAGACTTGTGATGGAACTGGGTGAGAGTGCAATGCTGGCTACTACCCGTGGGAAGAACAAAACTAAACCTATCAAATCTTAAGTCAATCAGAAGGGGAAAGGTAAAATACCACCTCAAGCTGATATCAAGAAAGAAGAAAAGTGTTTCTTTTGTAAAAAGAAAGGACATATGAAGAAGGAATGCGTCAATTCCAAAAATAGCTTGAGAAGAAAGGTAATCCAACCTCGTTTGTTTGTTATGAATCTAATATGGTTAATGTTAATATTAACACCTGGTGGATTGATTCTGGATCTACAATCCATATTACAAACTCCTTGCAGGGTATGCAAAACCTAAGGAATCCATTAGGAAGTGAGCAAAGCATCTTATCAGGCAACAAGATGGGCTCACATGTGGAGGCGATTGGAACTTGCATTTTAACTTTAAGTAGTGACTTTATTTTAAAATTATAAAGGACCTTTTATGTACCAAGTTTCTCACAAAACTTAATTTCTGTTATCGGACTTGTACCATTTGGATATTCCTTTAATTTTCAAGACACATCTTTCAGTTTATTTTATAAAACTGATTATGTTGGGAATGATATTTTGTCTGATGGTCTTTATCGTCTTTATTTGAAAAAGGATGCCACTTACAATTCAATGCATGTGCAAACTGGCATTAAAAAGCGTAATATTAACGAGGACTCCTCTATGTTACGGCACCAGAGATTAGGACATATCTCCATAGAAAGAATTAAGAGATTAGTGAATGAAAAGGTACTTAGTACTCTAGATTATACTGATTTTAAGACTTGTGTGCACTGCATTAAGGAAAGGCATACCAACAAGTCCAAGAAATGTGTTAATAGGAGTTTGGACATATCAGAAATCATTCATACTGATATATGTTATCCAGACATGGACACACATAGTCAGAAATATTTCGTCACTTTTATCGATGATTACTCACGATATATATGTATATATATTTGCTTCATAAGAAGAATGAAGCATTGGATGCCTTCAAAGTATTTAAGGCTGAAGTTGAGAACCAATGCGGAAAGCAAATAAAAATTGTGAAATCCGATAGAGGTGGAGAATATTATGGTAGATACATAGAAAGTGGACAAGCACCTAGTCTTTTTGCTAAGTTTCTTCAAGAACATGGGATTGTTGCCCATTACACTATGCTTGGTTCTCCGGACCAGAATGGTGTTGCAGAAAAAAGAAACCGAACATTGATGGACATGGTGCGGAGTATGCTTAGCAACTCCAATCTTCTTATATCCTTATGGATTGAAGTACTAAAGACAGCTGCGTATATATTAAATCGAGTTCCAACCAAGGCTATTCCCAAGACACCATTTGAATTATGGAAATGTTGGAAACCGAGTTTGCGAAATATGCGCGTTTGGGGATGTCCGTCTGAGGTGAGGATTTATAACCCACAAGAGAAGAAACTGGATCCGAGGACCATTAGTGGGTATTTCGTTAGATATGCTGAAAGGTCCAAAGGTTACAGGTTTTATTGTCCAACTCATACTACTAGGATTGTGGAATCAAGAAATGCCAAGTTTCTAGAGAATGACATAATCAGTGGGAGGGATTGGTTCAGTAACTTAGTTCCTGCACATGATCATACAGAACCTGCACATGATCATACAGAATCTCAACCTTCATCAAATGATAGATTGGTTATAGTTCATAGCACACCTCAAGTATAAGCTCGTGTTGACCAATCAATCATTGAGGTTCCACAAGCTGCTGAAAATATTCTAATAGATCAAGCAGTTCGGGAAATACCACAAGCTCCTGAATAACCAGTTGAACTACAAGCTCCCCTGGGAGACATTGATACAACATTAAGAAAATCTACTAGAGACAGGAGATCAACAATTCCTAGTGATTACATTGTGTATCTACAAGAATCTGACTATAATTTTGGTCAAAAAATAATCTTGAAACCTTTTCACAGGCCATGAGTTGCAAAGGGTCAACCTTGTGGCACGATGTCATGAAGGAAGAGATGAATTCCATGAAAAGCAACGGAGTCTGGGATCTTGTAGAGTTGCATAATGGGGCGAAGGCCATTTGTTACAAATGGGTCTTTAAGACCAAGAAAGATTCATTAGGCAACATTGAGAGATACAAAGCGAGACTCGTTGCTAAGGGATTTACTCAAAAAGAAAGAATCAATTATACAGAGATTTTCTCTCTTGTATTTAAGAAAGATTCTTTTCGTATTATTCTGGCATTAATTGCTCATTTTGTCCTTGAGCTGCAACAAATGGATGTGAAAACCGCATTTCTTAATGGAGATCTAGAGGAGGAGGTTTATATGAAACAACCTGAAGGTTTCTCCTCTAATGATGATGAGCATTTGGTTTGCAAGTTTAAGAAATCCATATACGGTTTAAAATAAGCCTCCCGTCAATGGTATTTTAAATTCCATGAAGTAATTTCTTCATTCAGTTTTGTTGAAAACCCCATGGATCAATGTATATGCCAGAAGGTCAGTGGGAGTAAAATTTATTTTCTTGTTTTATATGTGGATGATATTTTCCTTGCAACCAATGATAAGGGCTTGTTGCATGAGGTGAAACAATTTCTCTATAAAAATTTTGATATGAAAGATATGGGTGAGGCATCTTATGTCATTGGCATTAAGATCCATAGAGATAGACCTCAAAGTGTTTTAGTTCTGTCACAAGAAACTTATATCAACAAAGTTTTAGAGAGATTTCGGATGATAGATTGTTCACCAAGTGTAGCTCCCATTGTGAAGGGTGATAGGTTCAATTGGAACCAATGCTTGAAGAATGATTTTGAGAGGGAATCTATGAAGAACATTATATATGCTTCTGCAGTCGGAAGCCTTATGTATGCTCAGGTCTGCACTAGACCTGACATTGCATTTGCTGTAGGGATGCTGGGGCGATATCAGAGTAACCCAGGTATAGACCACTGGAGAGCTGCAAAGAAAGTAATGAGGTATCTTCAAGGAACTAAAGACTACAAGCTTATATATAGACAAATGGACAATCTGGATGTGATTGGCTACTCTAATTTAGACTTTGCTGGCTGTGTTGATTCATGTAAATCAATATCAGGGTACATTTTTCTGATGGTCGGTGGAGTTGTTTATTGGAGAAGTGTCTAGCAAACATTGACTGCTACTTCTACTATGGAAGGCGAGTTTGTCTCCTGTTTTGAGGATACTTCACATGGTGTATGGCTTAGGAGTTTCATTTCTGAGTTTAGAGTCATGGATTCTATATCTAGGCCATTGAGAACTTTCTACGACAATTCAACTGCTGTCTTTATAGCTAAGAACAGTAAAAGTGGAAGTCGAAGTAAACACATTGATATTAAATATTTAGCCATAAGAGAACGTGTAATAGAAAATAAAGTGGTCATTGAGCACATTAGCACTGAATTGATGATCGCTGATCCTTTGACTAAGGGCATACCACCTTTGAAATTCAAGGATCATATAAAGAAAATGGGACTTGGTTCCATTTTGTAATTGTATACATACAATTAATTAATGAAACTCATATATATTTTGATGTTTTCTCATATTCATGTGCACCTTAATTTCTTTGAGAAAATTCATCTGTATAGGACCAAGAATAAACATAGAGTTTATTCATTAAGAAATGTTGCCACATGAAGAATAATACTTGAGGAACTAAATACATCATAATACATGGAATGTAATACTCACTCTTAGAGGACTTATAGCCATGATTCATGTATTTACTTCTTAAAATATAATCAAAGGGATTAAGTTAGGTTAAACGTATGGACCAAGTGGGAGAATGTAACCAATCCATTTATGATTCATGTTCAACCTTTTGGCTGCCCATGAACATTTTGGTTACCTCAACCTTTTGGCTACCCATTGATTGTGGTAACAAATGTATGGAATACGAACGGATGTTCTTGATAGGAGAACAAGTATAAATACATATTTGGTCCCTAGACTCGGTACTACTAATTTTTCTTTCATACACCATCAAATTGGAGAGTTTTGAGAGTCTAGAAGTACCAATACCAAGAGAATAGCAGATTGTGTAAGTGAAAAGCTTCAATGACCGGAGGCATGTTTACGATCCATATAATTCCGCATTTGATCTATATACTATTTAAATTGTTTAACATGTTTAGATTATATTTAAGTTTTACATAATTCACTCTTTTTTTATTTTTATTTCTTCTTAATGTGAGATAACTCGTATGTTACTTATACAAAAACTGACAATACTATCACAACTTACCTAAAATGCATGAGAAAAGTAATTTATACATAAATCATACAAATACTTCGTAATGATCTTTTAACTTGAAACAAATTCTTGGGGGCCAACCTTGAGAGGCCGCATTAGCAAGGCTCTAATGGAAAACGTGAAAGGTTCACTACATATTGATCTCTTAAGGGAAAGAAGCTTTCTGAAATTAATTGTCCAAAAGCAAAGTAACACTAAAGCTACTAATAAGAGACAAGAAACTACAGAAAAACTTTGAGCGGGCCATATTGTGTGTACTTTGACGTCCCGTATCCTATAAAGCATTCACAATAAATCTTCTCATACACTAGCACTTCCATGTTATAAATGGCATGAGTACCCTGTTCCCCCTCAACAAACACCCCCCCCCCCCCCCCCGCGCCAAAAAAAAAACAATAAAATAAAAAAAAAAGAGAAATAAAAAATGACCTAATATATATCCTCAAAGCATTTGTAATTTTGTAAAACTAAAAGGATGAATATTTCAATAAGAAGCAATAGTGATTGGTGATTACCATGAGGTAGGAAGTCTTAAATACGAAAAGAAAAATTTGTTTAGTATAGTGTCACGAAAAATATATGGTATAAGAGTTCATTTTATTATTGAATAAAAATAAAATGTATGTTTTTTTCTTACTTTTCATAGCATTTAACTGTTAAATAAACTTTCGTATTAAGTATCTCTTATGACACTGTATTAAACAAAAATTTCTCTCTAAATACACTATTTTATTTGCGGTATATGCAACAATTGGGACATGAAATCAAGGACAAAATTGTTAAATGGTCAAAGTTGTCATTTCATGCTCTAATTGCCGTGTATATAGCAATTGAGGTGTATACAGCTATCCCCTACTGAGATTACCTGGTTGTTAGCTTAACTTTGTGTGTATATTTATCAAAAGTGATGAAAACAAAAGAGGGTAGATGAGAAGAAAAATAGAAAGATAGAAATTTGAGAAAGTTGATGTTTTATTCTCGGGCTTACAAATTGTAATTCCTCGTAATTGAAATGATTATAAAAGGAAAGATAAAACAAGTTATTTTTTTCTTCTCCCTTTTACTTTAATAAGGTGTTTAATGAAATTATCAATATTTTTTTTTTCTCATTTTTTTTTTGATTTTCTCTTTTCTCCCGCATTTCTCTCTTATCAGTAGAACGCTGCAATTGGGACATCCCATTCAGCCCCCAAGTTTGCCACCCGCACGCAAAACCCATACAACCCTGCAAACTTTCACTGGCTATAACAAAGTTTTTTTTTTTTTTTTTTTGGAAAAGATGATCATTTATCGGTTAGGTTCTTGTAGAATACACATGATTACTCATTGACTAACCAAGAGGCACAAGTAAATGTCAAAAATTGAGTATCCTAATATCTTTACTCCTTACCAGTATAATCTAAAAATTTCAAATACATAAGCTCACGTGGGCATTATAGATCGCCACTGCAACAAGCCATGCAAATCTAACTATTTGAGTTTGAGTTTTAAATAACGGTTGCGACGCAGCGTAACAATAGCCTTTGTTACTGTTACTGATCACTATGAACCGCGATGACCTCTTTCTGTTTTCCATTATAGTTTAAAAATAAAATTATTTTTAACATATTTTCTAACCATGTGATCAAAAGGTCAATCAATTTCAATTTAAAATTAATAATTCAAATCACAAATTAACATATTTCACCTAAAAATCAAAGTAAATAATTCTCTAATTTTCAAATTTTATTTCATTATCACTGTTATTTACTTCATTTTATATAGTTAATTATAAAAATTTTAAAATATAAAAAAATCATATCCACAATATTTGTGATCCACATTTTAACACCCTTATTATTCGTAACTGTGATAAACATTGTGCGGCCGCATTCGCAGCCACAAACGTAATTTTAAACCTTGATTTGAGCGTTGTTTGCAACCGTGATTTCTATTTTGGTAGATGTAAGTATGGGTTCGTTTGGCTGAGCTTAGCCAGCTTTTAGGCAATGCTTAATTTGTAAAATTTGCAACAGACTTAGTTAAATCAAATTAAATCCCATTAAATCTTATCAAACAATAATTAATGTTTAAATTAATAAGTGATTTGATTTAATTTGATAAATTTTTTTGTAAATTTAAAAAATTATACATAAATTTAAAATTGATTTTAAACACATCCATATATATATATATATATATGCACACTGTTACAGTGAAGATCATCATCGAGCTCACAAGCCCTGACCATGATGATCAAGATAATGGCTTAGTAGGACCGATTAGGCACTCAATTATGATTTTCGTCCGACTGCTTGAGCCTAAACAATGGAGAGAGACGATGACGAACGCCATTAGACAGTGGTGGGGGCAAAGCTAAGCTACTTAGCTAGGCGAGTCTTTGAAATTTTTGCTATCAACATGCATGTGGATTATTTTGTGCAAACTGAAGCATTAATTGTTGGAGGAAATAAGGTAGCTAGGGAGCACAATATCGTCATAGCCATTATATATGTCTAATAATCTCAATCTAACAACTTAGGGAGCGTTTGGTTTGCTAACAATGGAATTTTTATCCAAGCTTGCTCTGTATTTTTATGGTATTTATGACGAGTGGGACTCTTCTGTTGTAAAAATTGTGATTTAAAATATGTAATATATTACTTTTGTATGTGGATTTGAATTTTTTAAATTTTATGATTTAATGAAAACCACTTTATAATCAAAATTTATGTGTATTTCATGTTTTACTTCATAATTTTTTACCGCAAATGAGTCACACTCATTACTGACCAGATCAAAAAATTGGGTTGTCAACTTTCTATTTGAGCTTGGGATGTGCTTGTGTTAATTAGTTAATTACTCAGGGATTTAGGTAATTTTTATTTGGTCTATCTCAATTTGAGACCATTTTATGATGAAATTGTTGTTCAAATCATTTAAATTAAATCAAAGATTAGTACTAAAACACAAAGTTTTTATTTTTAACTAAAATAACTTTCTGTCACGTTAGTAAAGTGAATATATTTTTAAATTTTCAAAATGTTCAAAAAAAAAAAAAAATCTAATTGGAAAGCCACGACCACATGCAGACGTACTAGTGTGTCTTATTGCTTCTCAACGATATACGATGACCAAAAAAAGATGGATTGATAGCCGATGCAAAAATCCAATCCAATGGTGGTCTTATTTTCTAATAATAATCATCGAAAAATGCTAGATCTAAAAAAATGCTCAACCAATTCGTGGTGGGAAAATCGATGGCACGTGAGGATGGCTTCACTAGAGGGAGGCGACAATGAGTCTCGTTAGTAAATCTTGATGAAAACTTTCTAATGATATCAGAAGTGCATTTTTTCGACTTTTGATTGATCGAATATTGCAAAAAAAAAAAAAAATCTCTAAAAAATTAAATCTGTACTTTTATTAAGTCATCAAAATACCATTCTATTTTGTTGAAGACAATTTGAATTTGTAAAAGTTTTATTTTATATTATTTCACTTATTAAATGGAGAAGACTCCCAAATGGAGAGAATATGTAGCCATTACTCGAAGGTGGTATAGTTCCCTACTTCTTAGCATTTTGGCCTCTAAACCATAAATTTTATATTAGAGTTTCTCAAAATTTAAGTTAACTGCAATTAATGTCACATTTTTTTATCGAACAAATATTTATTTATCCATTTAAGATTATTGAATGCACCGAAATGGACTTAAATAAACTCTTGGAACCATTAAAAGTAACCCAACATTTTTTTGTGAATCTTTCATCCACACACTATTTTTGTGATTTTTTAAATATCATAATGTAAAAAATATAAATAAAATATTTTCTATATGCAGAATTTTTTTTCATAGCATATAACATATTTCTTTGTTTGTGTATAAAATACATTATGCAAAATCTTCTATTTTAATTGTTTAAGATAATTTTATAGATGAATAATGATTGAAAAATATTACATTGCAATCCATTGATAATTTGAGGATTCTTGCCGTTAATTTTATAATTTAAAAATCTAAGTGTTAGATGTTCACAATTTATAGAATATTAGTGTAATTAGCCCAATAAAAAATTAGTCTTACCTTTCAAAAAATATCTTATTCCATAATATTTTATGCATGGTTTTAAGCAATACTAATAAACAAATTTTAAATGAAAGTGGATTCCAACTATAATATTTGGTCCATCTTACTTAAGAAGGGAAATCAAATCAAAATTATTTAACCCTTATTAAATAGCATATTTAAAAACTATATCCCCAAAATATATGTACTAGAATTATCATCTTAAATTCGGAAAACCATTCCTTTGGATTGGACATAATTCTATATTGATAAAATTACCAAGAAGAATTAGGGCTTTTCAAAGAAGGATTGCTATAGAAGAAAAATTATAGCCTAAACGTGAGTCATGAAATTTTCTTAGATTAAAAAAATGTAAAAGGAGGTAAGAAAAATTTTCTTGAACCTATTATTGGTAAAAAAAATTTATAAATCAAATCTAAACAAGAATTTCTTGCCATAAAAACCCTCAAAAGAAACGTTATACAAAACAAACGCTAACACTTTTAATAGACGTGACACTTATTATGCATTCCAAGATGACCTACTTAATAAAAAAATGTTGGATTTTTGGCACAATAATCCCTACTTAGAAACAAGGGCGAAGTTTTGAGTTAGCGTGGTAGGAGTAATCAAATATGGAAATCTTAACTTAGTGATTACTCTTAAAATTCTCTATTAAAGATTTGGATTCAATGCATCTCCTTACAAAGAATTTTTTTTTATCTTGCAAAAGTAAATTCTTGTAAGTAGAGAAATTCTTACCTACACTTGGTGCAAAACACCGTTTTTGTAATGGATGAAAACTTTATTGTTAATTGTTCTGTAACTTCATTGGTAACATCTTTATAGTTACTATTCATGTTATCAGTGAAGTTACCTAATAATTACCAATGAAGTTTTCATCAAATACAAAAATGATGTTTTGCACTGGGTGCATGTAAAAAATTCTCGTGCAAGTGAAAGTGTTTTCTCTTCTTCTTTTAGCAAAATGTAACAAATTGATGATTGTCCCCACTCCACAAGTGTTTGGAAGAGATAAATCCCATCAAATTGATTGGTTATAAGGTTAGTCACTGCAGGGATCTGGAACATAATTATCCTTCAATTCATGTTGTTGATGCCTAAAACATGTTGTTGAGCTGGAGGTCGGTACTTTGATGACCTGTATAAGAAGATAGGGGTAAACTAGAGAGTCATCGGAGAAGAAGGGAGGGATGACTCCGAGGACACTCTGACGCTCTTGTCAGTGTAAGGTTTTGGAGAAATAGAAAGAATAGCGATACTAGTGTTTTCAGTAAGGAGCTTGAAATTAAAGATGGATTGTGTTTGCATACCTTGATCCTTTTATGGTGTTTTGGAGGTGAGGTTGCCCACATGGTCAAGATGGGTAATCCCGAAGATCCTGTCCTTCTGTCAGCAGGTATAGCCGGGTGCCCAGGGAGGGCTACGATCCCTAAAATCACGCTTACAGGTTTGTGCGGGGGCGTCTGGGAGTGGTAATCCCTGAAATTATGCTTATAGTTTGTGCGGGAGTGTCCAGGAGTGGTAATCCCCAGAATTATGTTTACAAGTTTGTGCGGGGGTGTCTTGGAATGGCAGTGGTGTTGTCAACAGCTCATCCACATGTCTTCATACTACTGGAGGAGAGTTCGTCTACGTGTCCTTATGCTACTGGAGGACAGCTCATCCACATGTCTTCATGCTACTGAAGGGGAGTTTATCCACGTGTCCTCATGCTACTGGAGGAGAGTATGTCTACGTGTCTTCATGTCATTGGGTGGTATTTTTAACCTGTATCAAAGGCCCTCACTTCCTTAAGTACATTTATGTGCTCTAAGGAAGTATGATGGGACTTCGACCTCTGGATGTGTTGGTCTTAGTGTATGAGCAATCAGTCAATATGCTCGACCTTGGAAACGTTGGTCCGAGCATATAAGCAACAGTCGGTATGCTCGGTCTTGGGGACATTGATATGAGTTTATGTGCAATAGTCAACATGCTCGACTTTGGAGACATTGGGCCGAGCATATGGGTAGTAGTCAATGTACTTGGTCTTTAAGATGTTGGGCCGAGCATATGAGCAGCAGTCAACATGCTTGGCCTTGGAGATGTTGGGCTGAGCATATGATCAGCAGTCAACATGCTCGGCCTTGGAGACGTTAGGCCGAGCATATGAGCAGCAATCAATATGCTCGGCTTTGGAGATGTTGGTCCGAACATATGAGCAGCAGTTAGTATGCTCGGCTTTGGAGACATTGGTCTGAGCATATGAGCAGCAGTCAATACACTTGGCTTTGGAGACTTTGGGCCGAGCATATGAGTAATGGTCAATATACTCGGCCTTGGAGACATTGGTCCGAGCATATGAGAAACAATCAATATGCTCGGCCTTAGAGACGTTGGTTCGAGCATATAAGAAGTAGTCAAAATACTCGACCATGGAAAGGTTGGTCTAAGCATATAAGGATCAGTCAATATGCTCTACCATGGAGATGTTGGTCCAAGCATATGAGGAGCAGTCAATACGTTCGGTTTTGGAGACGTTGGGCAGAGTATATGAGTAGCGGTCAACATACTCGGCCATGGAGACATTGGTCTGAGCATATGAGCAGTAGTCAGTATGCTCAGCCTAGAAGACATTGGTCCGAGCATATGAGCAATAATCAACATACTAGATCTTGATGACATTGGGTCGAGCATATGAGCAGCAGTCAACATACTCGACCTTAGAGACATTGGGCCGAGCATATGAGAAGCAATCAATATGCTCGGCCTTGGAGACATTGGTCCGAGTATATGAGAAGTAGTCAATATGCTCGGCCATGAAGACATTTATCTGAGTATATAAGGAGCAGTCAATATGCTTGGCCATGGAGATGTTGGTCCAAACATATGAGGAGCGGTCAATACGTTCAGCTTTGGAGACGTTGGGCCGAGTATATGAGTAGCGGTCAACATACTCGGCCATGAAGATATTGGTCTGAGCATATGAATAGTAGTCAGTATGCTCGGCCTAGGAGACATTGGTCCGAGCATATGAGCAATAGTCAACATACTTGACCTTGAAGACATTGGGTCGAGCATATGAGCAGCAGTCAACATGCTCGGCCTTGGAGACGTTGGGCCGAGCATATGAGAAGAAATTAATATGCTCCGCCTTGGAGATGTTGGTCCGAGAATATGAGAAGTAGTCAATATGCTCGGCCATGGAGACGTTGATCTGAGCATATGAGGAGCAATCAATATGCTCGGCCATGGAGATATTGGTCTAAGCATATGAGGATCAGTCAATATGCTCGGCCTTGGAGACATTGGTCCTGGTATATGAGGAGCAGTCAATATGCTCGGCTTTAGAGATGTTGGTCTGAGCATATAAGCAATAATCAATATGCTCGACTTTGGAGACGTTGGTCCGACCATATAAGAAGTAGTCAATATGCTCGGCCTTGGAGACGTTGGTCCGAGCATATGAGCAGCAATCAATATGCTTGGCCTTGGAGACATTGGTTCTAGCATATGAGAAGCAGCCAATATGCTCGACTTTGGAGACGTTGGTCCGAGCATACGAGCAGCAGTCAATATGCTCGGCCATGGAGACGTTGGTCCGAGCATATGAGAAGCAATCAATATGCTCGACTTTGAAGACTTCAATTTGGGTCCGATCTTCAAAGCTCTTGATGGAACTTAGGCTTCTTTTATTGGAGTTTTTGGTGGACTCTTGAGCTTCTTGACTTTTAGGCCTAAGAAAGGTGCTCTGGTATTTGGGTTTTTGGTAATCCTTCTTTAGGCCTAAAAATGGAAAACCCTTTAAACAGTTATCCAAAACTTTCGTCACATGTGGCATGTTTGGGCCATTTAATGTGCGTAACTATTTAGAGTAAAAGCGGTGGCACTCATTAATGTTTGTTCCCTTGGGGAACTGATTATGCCCAAAACATAACGCGGTTATTGTAGTATAGTTTTGGGGTGTCGATTCCACAGGGAAACAAGTTAAGTACAACAGAAGGTGTAAACCTCAATACAAACGATAAAATATTAAAAGAATCTGAGTTGTTTGAGAAAAAGAGTAATTGTGTAAATAAGTTTAAAATAAAAATGACAAGGTTTCGGAAATTCTCCCTAGGTTCGTTGCTCTAATCCTAACTTGATTCAGTTGTTTTTATCTCGATTGCAAGTTTCACATCCCAAACAGGCAATCGGAAAATATTCAATTAAAGCGCATTTATAAATCCTAATATAATTGTTATGAAATCTTCTTTACTTTCAATGACACATGACCTAACTTATAAATTATCAAGAGACGACTATATATCTAAACGACGATACCGTAGCAATAGACAAATCTATAAAAGAGATCTACCGGACTCAATCACACCCAAACAGGTACACATAAGAAAAGCCTGACTGAACTTATATGGAAAAGAAGCATGCAACCACCGGAGTTATAATAAATCTACTAATTAAATTAAAGAATAAAACATAACAATATTTAACGAAAATAATTCCAACTACAACCGAATCAAATAAAGGAAAAATAAGAACAACTACACCTAGGGATTCATCCCTTCGCCTTGCTTGGAGACTAGCCGGCCATGGGGCTCATGCGTCCTCGAGTTGCCTCCGGCCTCCCGACGATCATATCTCCCGACCTTCAAACTTTAAACTTCGGGTTCCTCTTAAAGGCCCTCTGGATTGCTCCTAAAGGCCCTCTGGATTCATCCCCGATTGATTTCCAAAGCTAAAGTGGAGTGGGTCTTATATAGGCAAATACCAAGAGTGCAATGTGTTTTCCATCCGATGTGGGATGTGAGATATAGAAATATGTTTTCCAACCGATGTGGGATGTGGGATTTAAGCCCAAAATCACGCTGAAATCCCGCACAACCTGACATTTGTCTACTAAAACTGTCATAACTTTCTCTAGAAAAATCCTTTTGACGAATCGTAAAATTCTCCAAAAAATAGACTTCCAGATCTTTCTAAGAATATATGGTTCATCTCCTGGTTCTTCTTGTATCAATACAGTTTAATTTTCAAAGATGATTGATCTGTACGGGCAATTCTCGCAATTTAGTGAAACTCTTTTCCAATGCGGGCAGCAGCTGTTGCTCTTTTAAGCCCTCCATCTTGTCCTTCCGAAAGTATTTCTTCACTCCAGTATGCCTCGAGTCTTTGTGCTTCAAGCAATGATAACTTTTCCTTCTCTTTTGAGCTTAAAGTACTTGAAAATGCACCGAAGTAGATCAATGATCCAAGAATGATACTTTAGAGTTGTTAACGTATAAAAGTGCAATTAAAACCTAGATCAACCCTAAAATGATAACAATTAAGTACTGTTAAGATGCATTTTATGACTCTCATCACAACTCCCAACTAGCTTATTGCTAGTCCCTAGCAATTGAAGCGAAAATAAGAGATGAATTCTATGGTAGGAGTTAAAAAAAAAGTAAAGCAATGCTAACGTTGAACCAAGAGTAAGTCACTTTTTGTCTCAAAAATTGCACATAACATACAGCACATAGATCATTAAATTTCACCTAAGTCCAAAAGTAATCCAAACATCAATCTTAAAATCGTTATTGACTCTTAACATCCATCTTACCACAAACCATTAATCCAAACACGGGGATGATTTTATGCATAACATTCATGAATACAAGTCTTGGTCTCTAAAAACATAATAAATAGCGTGACGTCAATCACAAAAACAAGCTCCATATGCTTACATTTCAAACCACTCTCCACTATTGTAGAAAAATCACACTACATTGGATCAAAAGGTCTTTAATAAGCTTGTAACGTTAGGCTAAGGTAAAGGTTAAGAAAGAACGAGAAGGATTCAACAAGTAGAAGAACTTAATCTCTTAGTTTTGAACACAACTCTTTAAACACTGGATAACTTTACTTCAACACCCAATCTTTCAACCATTTTTCGAGCATTTCTTTCAACAAATCACCATTTTTTTCTTTTCTTTCTTTCTTCTTTCTTTGCCATAATTCTTTTTTTTTTGGCACATAACCAATCACCTTCTTTTTCATTTTTTTTTCTTTTCTTTTCCACAACTCCCAACTTATCTCCTTTAATGTATTTGGGCTATGGTAGTAATATTTTTTCATATTTCCCTCCCTACTCCTTTTAAGTGTTTCTCACAACATGTGTATAACTAAGTTCTTTTAAAAGAAAGGTAAGGATAAAAATATTTTTAGGCTCATAAAGGTAAGTAAATGGTTTATCGAAAGAAACAAGGCTCAATTTTTCTTTTCAAGAAAAATGCTCAAATAGGTGACTAGTGATAAATATAGCAATGGTAGGTTTGAAAGGCTCAAACGGTTCAAAAATGGCCTATATCATATCCTAAGTAGTGTGCATTCTAGGAATTCGCCTCAAGTGATTATCAAGTAAGTTCTAGAGCTTGTCGAGACCACAAAAATATTCACAAAATAATCACACATAAAACTTTTCTAAATGTTTAAGACTAACCACAAGCTAGAGTCTCAAACCAAATGAAGATTGATACTTAACTTAATTTCAAACCGAAGCAAGATTTAACTCCTTCTAAATGCTATCTACTATCTCAATTAAGTTTATATCATTGACATGTGAATTAACTCCAAGGCAACCACAAAGCATGCTTAAAACAAAAAGAGAGGGAAAATGACACCAAGCAGTTTAATGGAAAAATAAAAAAATGTATGGAAATAAAGAATATGGAAACAAAGAGATACGTTTCCTCCACCCCCAACTTAAAAATTGCATTGACCTCAATGTAAAAGAAAGAGTAAAGGAAACTCCCCTTGTAGCCAAAGATGCACAGAAGCTGAAAATTGTGCTCCACCATTTGAACTGCTTCATATTTTTGTCCCTGAAAAAGAAATATGAAAGTAAAACTGGAAAACAGCAAAATAATAATAATAAACAAGAAAAAAAAATATGAAAAACAGTAAAAGTAAAAGGATACGTTGTGGGTTGCCTCCCATAAGCGCTAAATTTTACGTCTTCAGCCAGACGCTCTTATTCCCTTATCAAAAAGCATAGGTTGAATGCATCAGTCGCTGCTGCACTGCCAAATTCGGTGCCTCTATGCTTTTGGGGGGCCTCAAGGATGTCATCAGTAACATCCGCAAATGCTGGCTCGATATATGCTTTGGTAAAGCCATAGGTGAAGGTGGACTCTAATGGATTAAGGTGCTGGACCTTTTCCATGAACGAGTCCATCATGTATGCTTGTGCTTGATGGCTTTCAGCCACATCCTCTGATTTTTTTCGTTATTAGGATGTGTACTGATTTACCACTGATAAGTCTTAAATATTGCATATTTTAGATCCTTAACTTACATTTGTTATGCTCTTAGTTAGTAGTATTTTACTTTATTTTATGTTTTTCTTGTGTTTTGTGTGTTTTTACAGCTTTGTGGAGAAAATGAAGCATTTCAGGAGATTTGAAGCTTCTGGAGACATTGCGATCGATCACACGAGATATGCGATCGAGCGCACCTGCCTATGATCGAGCGCAAGGTCATCAATCCCACATCGAAATATTTTCAGTGCATCGCACCAGCACGATCGAGCGCACATGCGATCAAGCGCACCAGACACGCGATCGAGCGCATCTGCGATCGATCGCAACATACTGCGATCGAGCGCACTCGGGCCAGTATCCCACATCGTTTTTGCAAGCCACATTAGTTCGGGTCTCCCCCTATATAAACACTACCTGACTTCATCATTCAGTGTACAATTCCTAAGCCACTTTGGTGTTTATCGGTGGACGTCCGTCAGTATTCTGGTGGATCCCGAAGGCATTGCTACCACGAGGGGAAGCACCGCCCGTCAGCGAGTGGAATTTCTCCCATGTAAAGTTGTTTATTTATTTCTTTATATTCAGTTGTTTTAGTTTAAATGTTTAGCACTTGTTATTATAGTTTTATAGTTATGAGTGGCTAGACTCTTCAGCTAAGGTTGAAGATGAAGCCCCGCCGTTGTTTGGCGTAGTAGTTAAGATTTGCTTGTACAAATCTGACAATTTTTAGTATAAATGTTCTGTCAATTATTTGAGTAAATCTTATAATTGATTGAGTTTAAATTGTCTGTTGGATTTTCTTTGTGTTTCATCTGATGGATACATTGAATGCTTTTCGATTAAATTGGATTCCCTTTGTGATTTGTTAAAAGCGGATACATCGGGTGCTTTTGGTTTAGTTGGGATATTCTTTGTTTTTTGTCTTATAGATGGATTCATTGAATATTTTGATAGGCTATATTTTTAGAACATGTATGCTTAACTTCGGTGGGGTAGATTCGGAAACCTTAGTGCTTTTTATTATTAGATTTTAAATCAATTTAATTTAGTTTTAATTTATTTTGTAAATATCATTTAAAATTCGGAACTAGGTTAAGATAGAGTTAATTTAGATTAAAAATTATATTTTCACAACGCAATTCCTTGTGGATTCGACCTCGCACTTGCACAACGCTATACTGCAAACGACTCGTGCGCTTGCGAGTAATTTAAAACCAACAACAAGTTTTTGGCGCCGTTGCCGGGGATTGTTTGGTTTGTGAAAATTTTTTGTCTGAATTGATTTTATTTTTCTACTAGTTAATTTAATTTTAAAAAAAAAATTGAGTTTTGTGTTTGCTTTATTCTGTTGCTTCTGCTGGTTAGTATCTCATTATTTTTCTGTTAGTGTATGCTTGGTCGGAGATCCTTGAACTTAGATTTGACACATTTAGATCCCGACTTAGAAAGAACTCTTAGGAGGCAGAAAAGAGCACTAGTTGAGAGAGAGACTGTTGAGATGGGAGAAAATTTTAATCATCCTGAACATGTAGAGCAACCTAGAGCTTGGAACGTGGACTCCACTACATCCCCTAGGGATTTTTTCGCACCCGTTGCGACTAACTCATCTTCCTGCATAGTGTTGCCACCAACCAATGCCACACACTTTGATTTGAAGCCACATGTTATCCAACTCCTACCCTCATTCCATGGCTTAGATCTTGAAAATCCTTATAGTCATGTGAAGAAGTTCAAAGACATTTGTGCTACATTCAAATTCCAGAACTTCTCTGAGGAGTCAGTCCATCTTCGACTCTTCCCTTTCTCCCTTCACGATAGAGCTAGGGCGTGGTTGGACTCCAACACGTCCGGGTCTATTACATCTTGGGAAAACCTGCTTAGCAAATTTTATCATAAGTTTTTCCCAATGTCTAGAGTGAATTAGTGCCGAAAGGAGATTAGCTCTTTCACTCAGGACGAGGATGAGAAGTTCTTTGAAAGCTGGGAGCGCTTTAAAGAGTTACTGATCAGATGCCCTCCACATGGATATGAGAAGTGGAGACTCGTTCAATTCTTCTACCAAGGGTTGACTCAACCCAACCGTAGCATAATCGAGTCTATGAATGGGGGGGCATTCTTGAGTCTGACAGGAGACGAAGCATATATGGCGTTGGACAAGTTGTCCGACAACTCACAGCAGTGGGATTTTTCAAGCTGTAGAGATAAGTCTATTCGTGCTCCTAAGAGGGGAGGCATCTATGAGGTCAGAGAGGACGCTGATTTGAGGATAAAGTTAGATGCCCTCACCAAGAAGATTGACGCTCTCACTGTGAGCCAATCCATCAATGCTGCCAACACATTCAATGTTGAGAGCTGTTCCATCTGTGCTAGTCCCATGCATCTAGCACAGAATTGCCCATCAATGCCGGCTTGTGCTGAGTATCCTATGGAACAAGTAAATGCTTTCAATGACTTTCGAAGGCAGTCAAATGGATCGTACTCCGAGACGTACAATCCAGGGTGGCGGAACCACCCAAATTTTTCATGGAGGCAGAACCAACCAATGAATCAGGGAGGAACCTCTCATCATGCTCAAAATCAATATCCTCCCGGATTTGCCCCACAAATTCCTAATCATGGTCGTTCTGCCCATTCAGCACCTTCACCTGCTTACCACGCACCCACCCAAACACCAGCGCCAGTTTCACAGTCGCTTGAGGACACCCTTAAGGAATTCATGAAGGCGACTAGTCAAAATATGAGCGATGTGAGGAGTGCAACAATGGTAAACACCCAAGCAATTGCCAAGCTGGAGAGTCAAATAGGGCAAATTGCAAGTCACTTGGGTGAGAGAGAGAAAGGAAAGTTCCCCAGTCAGCCCGTGCAAAACCCAAAAGGACAATTTATGGTTGAGAGTTCATCAACTCCTACGCACGGGGAGGAAAAAGTACAGTCGATTGTCACACTGAGGTCTGGGAGACAAGTGGACAATCGAGTGGAAGAGAGCCCTGCTATGCAGTAAGGGCAAGGGAGTGGCAACACAGAGAAGAGAGATGCTGAGCCATCTATAGCCACACCTACTGAGAAAGACCCTCCTAGGTCGTTTGTACCTAGAGCACCCTACCCCGAGAGATTACAGGCGCCCAAGAAAGGAGGGAAGTATGAAGAAATTCTGGAGGTATTCAAGCAAGTCCATATCAATATCCCATTTTTGGATGCCATCCATCAAGTGCCATCATATGCCAAGTTTTTAAAGGACTTGGTCACTATCAAGAGGAGGACGAATGTCCCAAAGAAGGCATTTTTGACCGAGCAGGTCAGTTCAATCCTTCAGTGCAAGCTACCCATCACGTATAAGGACCCGGGGTGTCCTACCATCTCTTGCACGATAGGAGTCAGCCATATTGAGAGGGCCCTTTTGGATCTAGGGGCGAGTGTGAATCTTCTACCCTACTCAGTCTATGTGTAGTTGAGGTTAGGAGAATTGAAGCCCACATCCACGATGCTTCAATTGGCTGACAGGTCAGTGAAAAGACCACGGGGGATAGTTGAGGATGTTTTGATAAAAGTGGATAAGTTCTATTTCCCCGTGGATTTTATTGTGCTTGACACAGAGCCGGTTCAGAATGTAGGGATTCAAATACCGGTGATTCTAGGGCGACCATTCTTAGCCATGGCTAACGCCCTAATCAATTGTAGGACAGGGGTGATGAAGATCTCATTTGGAAAAATGACAGTGGAGTTGAACATTTTTGATATCACTAGACAACCACTGGAATATGATGAAATTAGAGATGTATGCTTGATAGAGGAGATTCTTGAGGATACTGTGGATGAATCAAGAATTGAGGATCCCACGGAGGCATGCTTTGCTCACTTTGGAGAGGACTTGGGTTTAGATAAGTTACTCGAGGAAGTAAATGCCATTTTGGAGTCTGATCCTCAAGAAAGCAAGGAGGAGGAGGAGGAGGAGAAGGTGTCACCAGAACCTCAAAAGAAGGAACTTAAGCCTTTACCGGATAATCTTAAGTATAAGTTCCTGGGTCCAGCATACTGTTTGCCTGTGATAATAGCTTCAGATTTGGGAGAGGCTCAAGAGGAGAAATTGTTAGAGGTTTTAAGAGAGCACAAAGAAGCTATCAGCTGGACCATTAAGGATATTAAGGGAATCAGCCCCTCGGTGGTGATGCACAGGATACACTTGAAGGAAGATGCTAGGCCATTGAGGGAGCCACAAAGAAGGCTCAACCCTGCTATGCAAGAGGTTGTGAGAGCAGAGGTTATTAAGCTGTTAGATGCAGGGATCATTTATCCCATCTCTGATAGCAAGTGGGTGAGCCCCATTCATGTCGTGCCCAAGCGAGCTGGGTTAACGGTAGTAAAGAATAAGGACGACGAGTTGGTGCCAACTCGTGTGCAGTCTGGGTGGAGAGTGTGTATAGACTACCGTAAGCTGAACATTGCCACAAGGAAGGATCACTTTCCACTTCCATTTATTGATCAGATGGTGGAGCGTTTGGCTGGGCACAAGTATTATTGCTTTTTGGATGGTTATTCTGGATATAACCAGGTCCCCGTGGACCCCGAAGATCAGGAGAAGACGACGTTTACCTGTCCTTTTGGGACCTTCGCCTACCGTCGCATGCCCTTTGGGTTATGAAATGCACTCGCCACTTTTCAGCGGTGCATGGTCAGTATATTCTCTGACATGGTAGAGCGGTTCTTGGAGATTTTCAAGGACGACTTCTCCATCTTCGGTTCAACATTTGAGGAGTGCCTGCACCGTCTCTCTTTGGTTTTGGTGCGGTGCAAGGAGAAGAACCTGGTGCTTAATTGGGAGAAGTGCCATTTTATGGTTAAGCAAAGAATTGTACTGGGGCATATCATATCTCATCGAGGGATTGAGGTCGACAAAGCGAAGGTGGATTTAATTTTCAGCCTTCCACCCCCACATACGGTGAAAGAGGTTCGATCTTTTCTGGGCCATGCAGGTTTTTATAGGCGATTTATCCATAATTTCAGCAAGATCGCCAGGCCCTTGTGCAAGTTGTTGCAAAAAGATGCCCCATTTCTATTTGATGAGGATTGTAAGAAAGCATTTGGGGATCTGAAGAAAATTCTGACGTCCACACCCATTATTCAGCCACCTAACTGGGATGTGCCCTTTGAGATCATGTGTGACGCATCAGACTATGCTGTTGGAGCTGTTTTGGGGCAGCGTGTTGATAAACTTCCCCATGCTATCTATTATGCAAGTCGAACTCTAAACGACGCACAACTCAATTACTCTACCACTGAGAAGGAGTTGCTTGCAGTCGTTTTTGCATTAGACAAGTTTAGATCCTACTTGTTAGGATCTAAAGTCATTATCTACTCGGACCATGCTGCATTGAAGTATCTTTTCTCTAAAAAAGATGCTAAATCTCGTCTTATCCGATGGATCTTGCTACTTCAAGAGTTCGACATTGAGATTCGGGATAAGAAAGGTTCGGAAAATGTGGTGGCGGACCATTTGTCTAGATTGATTGTGGAATTCAGTGAGGCTGCCACTCCCATTTCTGAGACCTTTCCTGATGAGCAATTGATGCACATTGCTCATAGTCCCGCACCATGGTTTGCTAACATAGTGAACTATCTTGTCACCGAACACATGCCCTTGCATTGGGGGAGGTAAGATAAATCAAAATTTTTGGCCATGGTAAAACACTTTTTCTGGAACGATCCTTACCTGTTCAAGTATTGTCCTGATCAGATCATTAGACGATGTATTCCTGAGCATGACCAATCTAATGTCATCGCCTTTTGTCATGATCATGCATGTGGAGGCCATTTTAGTGCTAAAAAGACTGCTGCAAAGATTTTGTAGTGTGGATTTTATTGGCCTACCCTGTTCCAGGACTCTCACACCTACTGTATATCTTGTGAGCGTTGCCAAAAGCTAGGGAGTCTTTCTAGGAGAAATATGATGCCCCTCAACCCTATTCTGATTGTTGAGATTTTTGATGTGTGGGGCATTGATTTCATGGGACCATTCCCAAACTCCTTTGGCTACCTATACATTCTAGTTGCTGTGGACTATCTGTCCAAGTGGGTGGAGGCTGTTGCGTGCAAGACTAATGACCACAGAGTTATGGTCTAGTTCTTGAAAGACACTATTTTTGCTCGTTTTGGTACGCCTCGAGCAATCATAAGTGATGGAGGTAAGCACTTTTGCAATAAGATCTTTGAGCAGTTGATGAAGAAATATTGTATCACGCACAAAGTTGCCACCCCATATCACCCATAGACGAGTGGTCAAGTGGAAATTTCAAATCGCGAGATCAAACATATTTTGGAAAAGACTGTGAACCCTACTAGAAAGGATTGGTCTCTGCGATTGACGGATGCACTGTGGGCATATCGGATAGCCTTCAAGATGCCAATTGGCATGTCTCCCTATCGCATTGTATACAGAAAGGCATGTCACCTTCCAGTTGAATTAGAGCATCGTGCGTATTGGGCTGTCAAGTAACTAAATTTTAATCTTTTCAAGGCTGGCTCACAACGAAAGCTCCAACTCAATGAATTGGAGGAGCTGCGGAATGATGCATATGAGTGTGCCCGATCATACAAAGCACAAATGAAGAAGACTCATGACCAAAATATTTTGAGACGAGCTTTTGAGCTGGGTCAGAGAGTTCTTCTTTATAATTCGTGCCTGCATCTTTTTCCAGGCAAGCTCAAATCCCGATGGTCAGGCCCATTCATTATTCGATCGGTTTTTCCTCATGGGGCCATCGAGATTGAGGATCCTAAGAATGGTAATACTTTCAAGGTAAATGGACAGAGGCTAAAACCATTCTTAGAGTTGAGGAGTCCGGACATTGAGACGATACTGTTGGAGGATCCTAGTTACTCAGATTGAGTGTAGTATTCTAGGGAGAGTCTGGCTAAAGACGTAAAACTTAGCGCTCATGGGAGGCACCCCACAGCTTATCTTTTCTTTTGTTTATTTATTATTTCGCATATTTATGATTAATGTTTGTTTCCAGTATTTTTTGTCTTCCAGTTTTTATTTTTCAGGGACAAAGCATACTTCAGTTCAAGTTTGGGGGTATGCTATGAGCCATACCAATCCAGATAGGTCTCCATATCTCAGGTCAGCTTTTTCCATATTAGTCACACATTGGGGTCAATGTGTAATTTAAGTTTGGGGGTATAGGAGACACATCACACACTTTGTCCTAATTTGTTGTCTTTTCGTCATAGAGATAAATGCATGCTCATGTTATCGTGAAATTTTAGTTGATCTAAACATTTTCTGTGATGTGATGTCATTGGTGAGCTTAACATTTTGAACACATGATCTGGTGATAAATTTTTAAAATTTAGTTACTTACTTTAGGCATTTTGAGAATTCACATGTTTGATCTAATCTAACACGAGCACATTAGCACAAATTATGTGAGGTATGACATGTGATTTTAATGTGTATTTTTCCTTATCTTAACTGAAACTGGATGACTTGTTGGATGAACTCTTGGGCATAGGAAAATATAAAAAAAAAAAAAATTTATCAATAAACTTTTCGCTGAGTAACTGGACCTCTTGCCTCGGTAAGCAGTGAGTGTTCACGTCAAAAGGTGGAATTTTGCTCGGTAATATTAAGGTCGGTTTAATTTCGTAGCCTTTTTGACTCGAGTTAGTAAGTCCTTAGGGGTGTCTTTACACCTAATGCCCTAAAACCACCTGGTTTGGGAGTCATTGACTTAACACTCGCTACATGGGTCAATTAGAAAGCTTAAGGGAACTAAACATAGCCGTGCCTTATAAAATAATAATAATAATAATAATAATAATAATAATAATAATAATAATAATAATAATAATAATAATAATAATAATAATAATAATAATAATAATAATAATACTATGCCTTTGTCGTTCATTTTTGATGGGAAATTCGGTGAATCTTGAGACATGGAGACCTTACACATTAGAGTTACTTGGAAGCTTCATTTTTATATATACTAATTCACCTTACACTGATTCAAGCTTGTGATGCCTTATCCTGCCTTTTGTAAGTAACTAGATTTTAACATTTCTATTCATTGCGAAGATGGGTTTACCTTTTTAAGCTTGCTTATGAATGAATATCATGATGATGTGTGCTTCTTAAATTTTTGGATACCATGAGTGATGACTTTATCTTTATGTTCTTTGTTTTTCATTGAGTCTTTTATTTTGTTTTGCTAAGGGACTAGCAAAATATAAGTTTGGGGGTATTTGATGAGTCTTAAATATTGCATATTTTAGACCCTTAACTTACATTTGTTATGCTCTTACTTAGTAGTATTTTACTTTATTTTACGTTTTTCTTGTGTTTTGTGTGTTTTTACAGCTTTGTGGAGAAAATGAAGCATTTCAGGAGATTTGAAGCTTCTGGAGACATTACGATCGATCGCACGAGATATGCGATCGAGCTCACCTGCGCTCGAGTGCACCTGCCTATGATCGAGCGTAAGGTCATCAATCCCACATCGAAATATTTGCAGTGCATCGCACCAGCGCGATCGAGCGCACCAGACACTTGATCGAGCGCACATGCGATCGAGCGCACCAGACACGCGATCGAGCGCATCTGCGATCGATCGCAACATACTGCGATCGAGCGCACTCGGGCCAGTATCCCACATCATTTTTGCAAGCCACATTAGTCCGGGTCTCCCCCTATATAAACACCACCTGACTTCATCATTCAGTGTACAATTCCTAAGCCACTTTGGTGTTTACCGGTGGACGTCCGTCAGTATTATGGTGGATCCCGAAGGCATTGCTACCACGAGGGGAAGCGCCGCCCGTCAGCGAGTGGAATTTCTCCCATGTAAAGTTGTTTATTTATTTCTTTATATTCAGTTGTTTTAGTTTAAATGTTTAGCACTTGTTATTATAGTTTTATAGTTATGAGTGGCTAGACTCTTCAGCTAAGGTTGAAGATGAAGCCCCGCCGTTGTTTGGCGTAGTAGTTCAGATTTGCTTGTACAAATCTGACAATTTTTAGTATAAATGTTCTGTCAATTATTTGAGTAAATCTTATAATTGATTGAGTTTAAATTGTCTGTTGGATTTTCTTTGTGTTTCATCTGATGGATACATTGAATGCTTTTCGATTAAATTGGATTCCCTTTGTGATTTGTTAAAAACGGATACATCGGGTGCTTTTGGTTTAGTTGGGATATTCTTTGTTTTTTGTCTTATAGATGGATTCATTGAATGTTTTGATAGGCTATATTTTTAGAACATGTATGCTTAACTTCGGTGGGGTAGATTCGGAAACCTTAGTGCTTTTTATTATTAGATTTTAAATCAATTTAATTTAGTTTTAATTTATTTTGCAAATATCATTTAAAATTCGGAACTAGGTTAAGATAGAGTTAATTTAGATTAAAAATTATATTTTCACAACGCAATTCCCTGTGGATTCGACCTCGCACTTGCACAACGCTATACTGCAAACGACTCGTGCGCTTGCGAGTAATTTAAAACTCACAACAACCACTAAGTGTCTCAATGGCATTCAACTCCTCCAAATTCTTTTGTGCTAGGTGTTGACCATGGGATGTGGACTGAGCTTGAGCAAGGAACTTACCTCGCTCAGTCACACTCAAGTAGCTCATCAACTTGGACATTTGGCTCTTTATCTCCTTATGTTCTTCAACAACCTGCACAATTAACGATTCAAGTCTTTTATTAGTCTTACCCTGTGCCTCAATAAAAGCATGTAAAGTGTCTTCTAAAGAACTCCTAGAAGACACAGGTGTATAATATGTTGCAGAATATGAGCTAAGGGGTTGTGCAAGCTGCTGATTTTCAGATTTCCAGCTGAAGGTGGGGTCATCGCACCATCCCGAATTATAGATATTAGAGAAGGGTATAAAAGGCTTCGTGTACATGCCTAAGGCATTACATTGTTCCTTATACATCCCTCTCATATCAGCAAATGTGGGACACTCTTGGGAGAGATGGTCGTGACCTATTTGTGCTTTCAGTAGCACTAGGTCCAGTCCAAGTGTGAGCTTTTTCCGCAAGCTCATTGAGGTACTCTATGGCCTCATCAGGATCTTTCTCCAAGAACCCACCATTACACATCATCTCTACGAATTGGCGCTCTCTATAGGTAAGTCCCTCATAGAAATAGCTCACTAAGCGCCAACTCTCATACCCATGGTAAGGGCACATACTCAATAACTCCTTAAATCTCTCCCAAGACTGATATAAAGTCTCATTATCCTTTTGTACAAAGGTGGAGATTTCCCTTTTCAAAGTGTTGATTTTATGTTGGGGAAAGTATTTGTTAAAGAAAGCGTGGGTCATCTCAGTCCACGACCCAATAGATCATGGTCTAAGTGAGTATAGCCAACTCTTGGCTCTATCCTTCAAAGCGAAAGGAAAGAACTTAAGTTTCATAATGTCATGAGTTTCGTTTTGACTATGAAAAGTTGCAACTACTTCCTCAAACTCTCTAATATGCACATATGGGTTTTCATTACCCAAGCCATGGAATATAGAGAGTAATTGAATCATCCCTGGTTTAAGATCTTGATGGCGAGTATTGGCTGGAAACATGATGCATGATGGTATGGCTGTGCGTGTAGGGTGGAGGTAATCCTGAAGTGTCCTAGCAACATTCTCATTATGGTTATCGGCCATGTTAACAAAATCATCTAGATTCTCACTTGAGTTTTCTCTATGGGTTGATCTAGGCGAGGTTTCACTATCAAACTCGGAAGGAGAGGGTAATTCTAGCTCAGGTCCTCTAATGAATCTACCTCGCAGATCTCTTGTCTAAGCATGCACCAAATGAATCAGAGAGGAAATAAAATAAATAAAACAATAATTTTTTTTTTTTTTTTACTATCACACTCAAAGTTGACAAGCTTCCTTGTACTTAAGCGCATTTCCCTGGCAACAATGCCAAAATTTGATTACACCCAAAATATAACGCGGTTCGATTCCACAGGGAAACAAGTTAAGTACAACAGAAGGTGTAAACCTCAACACAAACGATAAAAGATTAAAAGAATCTGAGTTGTTTAAGAAAAAGGGTAATTGTGTAAATAAGTTTAAAATAAAAATGACAAGGTTCCGGAAATCCTCCCTAGGTTCGTTGCTCTAATCCTAACTTGATTCAGTTGTTTTTATCTCGATTGCAAGTTTCACATCCCAAACAGGCAATCGGAAAAAATTCGATTAAAGGGCATTTATAAATCCTAATGTAATTGTTATGAAATCTTCTTTACTTTCAAGCACACATGACCTAACTTATAAATTATCAAGAGACGACGATATATCTAAACGACGATACCGCAGCAATGGACAAATCTATAAAAGAGATCTACCGGACTCAATCACACCCAAACAGGTACACTTTAGAAAAGTATGACTGAACTTATATGGAAAAGAAGCATGCAACCACTGGAGTAATAATAAATCTACTAATTAAATTAAGAATAAAACATAACAATGTTTAACGAAAGTAATATCTAACTACAACCGAATCAAATAAAGAAAAAATAATAACAACTACACCTAGGGATTCATCCTTTCGCCTTGCTTGGAGACTAGCCGGCCATGGGGCTCATGCATCCTCGAGTTGCCTCTGGCCTCTCGACGATCATCTCTCCCAACTTTTAAACTTTAAACTTCGGGTTCCTCTTAAAGGCCCTCTGGATTGCTCCTAAAGGCCCTCTGGATTCATTCCCGATTGATTTCCAAAGCTAAAGTGGAGTGAGTCTTATATAGGCAAAACCAAGAGTACAATGTGTTTTCCATCCGATGTGGGATGTGAGATATAGAAATATGTTTTCCAACCGATGTGGGATGTGGGATTTAAGTCCAAAATCACTCTGAAATCCCGCACAGCCCGCACAGCCTGATCTTTGTCTACTAAAACTGCCATAACTTTCTCTAGAAAAATCCTTTTGAAGAACCGTAAAATTCTCCAGAAAATAAACTTTCGGATATTTCTAAGCATACATGGTTCATCTCTTGGTTCTTCTTGTATCAATACAGTTTAATTTTCAAAGATGATTGATCTGTACGGGCAATTCTCGCAATTTAGTGAAACTCTTTTCCAATGAGAGCAACAGCTGTTGCTCTTTTAAGCCCTCTATCTTGTCCTTCTAAAAGTATTCCTTCACTCCAGTATGCCTCGAGTCTTTGTGCTTCAAGCAATGATAACTTTTCCTCCTCTTTTGAGCTTAAAGTACCTGAAAATGCACCGAAGTAGATCGATGATCCAAGAATGATACTTTAGAGTTGTTAACGTATAAAAGTGCAATTAAAACCTAGATCAACCCTAAAATGATAACAATTAAGTACTGTTTAGATGCATTTTATGACTCTAATCAGGAACGGAACGGTGCCTCGAGCTGTCCAAACGTTGCGTCATTTGTAATTGGGGATCCTTGGAGAATGCAAAAGTGGCCTCGGGTATTTTGAACGTCATGTTCTCCCACCCGTTAGGTTTAAATTTCCTTGTTCGTCACATTTTTTTCTCCTATATAAGGGTTCTTTGCTCTTTATTTCTTTTTACTCAATTCTATTTGTAATTTTCAGAGAGAAAGAGTAAGAGCCTTAGGACTCATCTTAAAGCTTGAGAGTGCTCAGAATTTTGGGTTTGGTGAGAGGTTGCTTTGTAGTCGTCTTTACTTCATGGTCATTCTTGATGAAAGATTGCTTTGTAGTCGTATGGAGGTTCAATGGTGCTCGAAATTGGAGGGATATCGAGGCATTCGGCTGAAGAGGAAGTTTCCCAGGCTGTTTACACTTTAGATGAGTCTCCTCTACCCATTTCTCATGTCTTCAGTAGATAGTTTGCATGTTAGGCCTAGTAGTTATAATGGTAGTAGCAGTAGCACATCTAGGGTGACGGGGTCGGACTCGTCCTCTTCTAAAAGTGAGACCTCCAAAGGGGTCGAGGTCAGGGAGGGGTCACTAGCTATAGTTCTCTATATAGCAGTGGTGAAGGAGTATGAAGAGGACTCCCCTTCTTGGGGCGAGGATGAAGTAGACGCCATCCAGTCCGAGATTAGGAGGAATATGGCTATGGAAGAGAGGGAACAGTGGGAGTTTATCGTGAACATTGTTCCTCGCTAACTTAGGGAGGAGGATCTTGAGGTGATCCGAAGGGCGTACCGTATTCCAGGGGAGTACGCCCTTAGGCCAGCCAGGGTCAAGGAGAAAGCTGGCGATGCCCTTCCGAGTCGTGCACCCTACGAACTATGTGTGTATGAGCAACACATGAAGTTCAAGCTTTGTTTTCCCATCCACCCCTTCTTCTGTGTCGTGTTACGGTATTTTGACATAGTGGTGTGCCAATTGGTGCCGAACTTGGTACGGCTGATCATGGCCTTCATCTATATCTGTATGGAGGTGGGGGGACTGATGAGCCTCGATGTTTTCAAAGCCCACTTCTAGATAAGTGGCCAGACCGGATGGGTAGTGATTAGTTCACGGGCAAAGAGAAAATTGCTGAAGAAGATGCCATTTTCGATTAAAAGGTGGAATAAGTCTTTCTTTTTCATCCAAGGTGAGAATTGTTTTGGGGTTCCGCTCACTTGGAGTTTAGATTGGACAGGGAAATGTAAGAAATCGAGGCTTCTGATTCGTGAGCAGGAGATGATGATCGCCATAGTGGCCGCACCTATGGACTTGAAAGTCTTTTATGATAATGAAGAGTTGGCGAGGCACGGTCTCTACCCTCCGTGCCCCTAGGCACCTATAGAGAGTGTTAACCCTACGCCCGCTACCTTGCACTTTGGTTTATATTTCACTTTCATTACTACTTTAGCTTGTATTATGCTTTATGTCCTTGCTTTTTTACTTTATACTTATAGATTTCTTTGATGTCTTGGACAGAGATGGAGGCGACGGCTAAAGCCAAGGAGCGAGCTAGGAAGCTTGCCTTAGAGGGGAGGAAGGTTGCCCAAGCGAAAAAATAGTCCACATCTGCTTCTGGCACGAGGAAGATGTCGCAAGTTCTTTCCCCCACCCCCATCGACCTACAGAGCCCTCTCAGATGCTCCTTTGAGCCAAAGACTGCTCCACCCTTGCCTGCTGCTTCATCCTTATCCCGAGGTGCACTTTCAGGCGTGACAGTCTTCACGCCCAACTGGGGCTTGAAAACCATGATTTCATCTTTTGATAAGTGCTTAAATATTCATATTTAAGCCCCTTAATTTATAATTGTTAGGCTCTTTGTTTATATATTTTAGTATATTCTACTTCATTTTTGTGTTCTCTGTGTTTTTTATAGGCTTGTGAAGAAAAGAAAGCATTTTGAAGCTTTAAAGGAAGAAAATTGAAGATTTAGAACCAGCTAGTGTGATCGAGCGCAACATTGCCGCGATCGAGCGCACAACCACTCGTGCGCACATGCACAGAGAGAAGGCAGAGCTAGTTTTGGAAAGATTTCTTCCGGACTTATTTTGGAAATTAGGGTTTCGAGGCATCCTCAGAACCCTATATTTAGGCTTGTAAAACACATAAACACAACTTTTTAATCTTCTTTTCAGTTGTAAGCTTGGGAGGAAAATTGACGACTCTTCTCTCGGGTTTATTCTTTCCCTTGTATTTTTATTTTATGAATATGTTTAGCATCACAACCATGTGTAACTAAACCTTAGTAAGGGCTTGGTTGAAGCCCTAATTATGTTTAACCAGTAATTTAGTATTGGCGCATTTGCAATATTTATGATGTGATTATTGATTTGATTAATGCCTATTTTTATTTAAATTCCTCATATGTGTGTGTTTGATCAACGTATGCATGTGGTATGGATTAGTTAGTTAAATCAATTTGGATAACCGAGTCCTGGGTTCAATAATAGTAATAAAAGAAATCCACGCCGAGTTCTTAGGTTAATCAACATGGGAAATTGGGAGCGGACCAAGCCCTAGATCTTGTGTGGTTGTCGATTTCCACAGATCTTATGCTCTCTTAAGGAACAACTCAGTATACACCATGTTGAATCCCTTAAGAGAGAAAAGAGTTAGAGTATACACCATGCCTAACTCGTTGCTTAGGGAAATCAATAGATTAAGGAGTGGACCAAGCCCTTAGGTTGACAACCATTAGGTATTCATAGCATGAGTAGAGAATTGGCATATTGTTTTTTTGGGGTAGCTTGATTAGTGGTGGATATCAAGTCCCTACGTCTTTATTATTATTAATCTAAACTCAATATTTATTTCTATCAATTTTTACATTGTGAAACTAGTTCTAAAACGAAATTCACCAATCCCTGTGGAGATGATCTCGCACTTGCACACTATACTACTGTAGACCTTGTGCACTTGCAAGTAAAACAAGTTCGATTATCTGCTTATTAATTTAGGTAGATAAACGCATAACATCTTTTCACACCCCTGGGTGGCCCGGGAACACCTAGTCCTAGTGGTTCTGCCCTGGACATGTTCGCGCTATTGCGGAGGCTTATTGAAGCTCTCTAATCCGTTGATGAGACCTTAGGTTTTTAGGTAAAAAGTTATTCTCTTTCTTCCTATAATTTGTTTGCATTATTGATGACTAACGATCCTTGCTTTGTTTCAGTCAGGCATATTACTGGCGATGCTGTCACGCTGATGCTTGAACACAGTTGAAAAGTTGGGTCGGGCTCAACAAAAGCTAGATAAGAGCTCCGAGCTCATCCGTCAGTTACAGGCATCCTTGGAGCCGGCTAATCAGGCCAGGGTTGAAGTCGCTCGAGAAAGGGATGTCGTTGTCTCTACAGAGCAACGACTCAGGGAAGAGGCTGAAACCCATACCTAGACGACTATGGAGGATGCCCTAGCTACTTTTAAGGACTTGGCTCCATACCAAACGACAGTTGAGAAAGAGGGGGCTTTGCAAAACCTCGACGGCTTCTTAGAGGCCAAAATAAGAGCTGAGACTCTTTACCCCGAGATCGACTTTTTGGCTCTCGACTTACTGGGCCTGTTGGAGGATGAGGAGGCTGCAGTCGACGAGGTAGAGGCAGTAACTCAAGCTAGTGAGGAGGAACTAACTACTCAGCCGGAGGGCAAAGTCGAGACCGAAGGGGAGGCCGCCCAATGAGGGTTTTGCCTTAGTTTTTATTTTTCTTTTAGTACTTCAAGGCCGATGGTGCCTTTGTAACTTTACTTTCGCAATTTAATGAAATTTCTGTTTCTTTTTAACTAGTTGTCTCTTATTGCAATCGTACATTTAACATTACAACTTTAGTTTATCGATGCATTTTTGTGAGCTGCATTCGAAGCACGTGGTAAAGGTAGAACCGACGAAGATTTTCGGTGTTCCAAGTGTGGGGAACAGATTTTCCACTTAGCTTTTCGAGCTCGAAGGTGCTAGATCGGCATAGCCTCTTAATGCGGTACGGGCCCTCCCAGTTTGGGACCAGCTTTCCTGTTTCTCATGGGTGGGATACTTTGTTCTTTCGTAGGATGGGGTCATGCAACTTGAAGCTTCTGCTTCAGACTTGGGAAATGTAATACTTTGCGGCTCTCTGTTGATAGGCAACTAGCCGGATCTTGGCCTTATCCCAAACGTCGTTAATAAGGTCGGTGTTCATCCGTAGGGCTTCTTCATTACTGCTACTTTCAAAATTCTACACTAGTAGCGAAGGTACCCCTATTTCCAAGGGGATGACTACCTCGAATAGGCCATAAAGAAAGGGGTTTCTCCTATGGAGGCCCGGGTGGTGGTTTGATATGCCCATAGCACATTCGACAAGTGGTTGGCCCATTGTTTGTAATCTCCTCTTGATGCCTTATAAAAGCGTTCTATTGATTACTTCAACCTATTTGTTAGCCTGTGGATATCCAATGGAGGAGAAATGGTGCTTGATGTGTAGTTCGTTGCAGAATGCCCTGAATCGGGCACTATCAAACTGTTTATCATTGTTGGTCACCAGTATACGGGGAATGCCAAAACGACAAACTATAGATTTCTAAATGAAGTTACGAGCCTGGTGATCGGTTATATTGGCCAGCAGTTTCACCTCTATCCACTTAGTGAAGTAGTCTATTGCCATGATGAGGTGCTTCCATTGGCCGGGCACTCCGGTGAAGGGGCTGAGAAGGTCCATCCCCCACTTGGCGAAGGGGAGCGGGCTTGTGATCGAGGTAAGAGGGTTCGCCAGTTGACAGGGTACTAGAGAATACTGTTGACAACTCTTACACTTCTTAACTAATTCCATGGCTTCTTTTTATATTTCGGCCGAGTAGTAGCCTTGCCAGAATATTTGAAGGCCAAGGCTTGGCCTCCGAGGTGGTTTCCGTAGACTCTCTCGTGAACCTCCCGAAGGGCATAATTGGCTTTGATTAGTCCCAGACACCTTAGGTAAGGCATTGTGAGGCCTCTCCTGCATAACTGGTAGTCTATGATCGTATACCGCAACACTCGAGAAACGATCTTTTTGGCTTTGCCTCTTTGCTTGAGGAGTTGGCCATCTCGCAAATATCAGAGGATTTGAGTAACCCAAGTTTCTCCTTCGGTTACTAGTAACACAGTTACTTCCTTGATGCTTGGGACGGTGAGGGTTTCGAGGTAGACTGCCCGTGTGGGCTCGGGCTGATAGCAGGAGGCGAGTCGGGTAGGGGATCAGCTTTTGAGTTTTTCATCCGGAGGACCTACGTTATTAGAAATACTTTGAACTTAACGGCATGTTTTCTAGCCTTTTCTAGGTAGCGGGGGATCTTCTAACCTCGGGCTTTGAATTCTCCGTTAATCTACTTTACCACCAACTGTGAGTCATTGTATGCGTTCAGGGCTTCGACCGCCATTGCTTTAGCCAACTTCATCCCAACAATTAATGCCTCATACTCTGCTTCATTGTTGAAGGCACTGAACCCGAACCTTGGGCGTATTCAATGGTGAAACCATTCAGACTATATAAGATGAGCCCAATGCCGCTTCTGATGCTATTGGAGGATTCATCAACATGGAAGGTCCACTGCGGGACTGGTTCGGCTACATTGAGGTCCGGGGTTGAGTCTGGCTCATCTTGGAGTGTTGTTTCCACAATAAAGTCCGTAAGAGCCTGAGCCTTGATGGCTTTACGAGGATGATACCGGATGTCGAACTCTACGAGCTCTACGGACCATTTGACCATCCTTCTGGAGATATCTGGCTTGTGGAGCACTTGTCTTAGTGGTTGATCCTTTAGGAGAATGATGGTGTGCGCTTGAAAGTATAGTCAGAGTTTTCATGCTGTAATCAAGAGGGCGTACGCCATCTTTTCTATTGAGAGATACCATGTTTTCGCGTCGTTGAGGATTTTGCACACATAATGCATGGGCCTTTGGACACCCTTTTTCTATCAGATCAAGATAGAGGCTACTACTTCTTATCCAGTTGACAGGTACAAGAAGAGCTCTTTACTGGCCACGGGCTTGGTTAGGAGTGGGGGTGAACTCAAATATTCCTTCAGTTATTCGAACACCTTCTGACCGTCTTCTGTGCAAACAAAGTCTTTCACTTTTCTTATGGCTTTCAGGAAGGGGAGGCATTTTTCAACGGACTTTTACATGAACCGGCTGAGTGTAACTACTCGCTCTGTTAACCGTTGTAATTCTCTTACCGTTCGAGGTGGGGTCATACCGAGTATGGTCTCGATTTTTCTAGGTTGGCCTCTATGCCCTTATAGTTTACCATGAAGCCAAGGAACTTCCCTCAAGTGACTCCAAAGGCGCACTTGGTAGGGTTTAGTTTCATTTGATGACGTCGAAGTACCTCGAATGCTTCCTCCAGATCGGTTTCGTGGTATCTAGCTTCAACATTCTTGACTAACATATCATCCACATAGACTTCCATGTTCCTCCCAATCTACTCATGGAAGATCTTATTTACCAATCTTTGATATGTTGCCCCAGCATTTTTAAAGCCGAAAGGCATGACCTTGTAGTAGTATAACCCCTGGCTGGTGATGAAGGCTATTTTCTCCTGGTCGTACACTGACATTTCATCGACCAATTGATCGATCCATGGCAGTGGAAAGCTATCATTTGGGAAAACTTTGTTTAGGTTCGTGAAATCGATGCAGATTCGCCACTTGCCAATGGGTTTTTTTATCATCACCACATTGGACACCTAATAGGGATAGTCTATTTCTCGAACGAAATTTACTACGGGTAGCTTGTCTACTTTAGCTTTGATGAAGGCCTATCATTTAAGGGCGAATGACTTATTCTTTTGGTTGACCGGCCTGTGGTTTGGATCCACATTTAACCTGTGCACAATCACTTCTGGGCTACTCTCGGGCATGTCCAAGGTCAACCAGGCGAAGAGATCTTGGTTCTTTCGGAGGAGGGAGAGTAGGGATCTTTTGGGGCTTTCCAGGAGGTTGGAACCGATCTAGATTGTTCGAGAGACATCTTCACCGAGGGAGACTGTGGTTAGTTCTTCTATAGGCTGGCCTCTAGGGGCTCTTTCCTTGTCCCTGAAGTTTTTGACCTTAAGAGGTAGGACCTCCAACCTTTTTCCTCCTCTCATGGCGTTTAGGTAGCAGAAGCTGGAGACTTGTTGGTTTTCTTTGACTTCACCTAACTCAACGTCAGTAGGGAACTTCATCTTTAAATGGCAGGTGGAAAAAACCGCTTTGAGCTTGTTGAGGGTAGGTCTACTGAGGATTATGTTGTGAGACGACGGTTGTTTGACCACTGGAAAAACAACTTGTACAATGGTTTTTTACGGAACTGTCCTTGCAATGATAGGGAAGACTATGCTGCCTTCAGCGAACACCGGGACCCGAAAAGCCGTAGAGAGGAGTGGACACTGGTTCTAGCTGAGCATATTCCAACTGAATTTGTCGGAATGTGTCATAAAATAGGATGCCAACCGAGCTCCTATTGTTAACCAGGATGCGCTTGAAATTGTAGTTGGCCATGAGAAGGGAGACCACTATGGCATCGTCATGCAGGGTCTGTACCTTTTTCGGATCGTCATTTATGAAAGAGATGGTTTGGTCTGTCTTTCTGCGTTTATAGGGCCCACTGAATAATGCCACAGACCTGGCATAAGTTTTTCCATGGGTTACCAAGGTTCCCCTTGTGACGGGGCCTCCGCAGATGGTTTTGATGATCTTCATTGTGGTGGTCTTTGGGCCTCTCCGGTTAGGCCCTTCTTTGTTTGGCCTCGAGCTTTTCCAAAGGGCTCGGTATATCTGGTTTTTTTTTATCATCGTGGCTTAGTGAACTCCTTTAACTGCCCTCTGCTGATAAAGGCCTCGATTTGATACTTCAAGGCAAGATACTCATTGGCATCATGCCCATAGTTTCTGTGGAAACGACACCACTTGCTTTGATCCCTGCTGAGGTACAGTGGTCTTGGAGGCCATTGGAGAATCGTCTTATCTTGGAGTTATATCATGAAGTTGGTTCTGGATGCATTGAGGGGAGTAAAGCTCTCGAAGTGACTAAAGCCTTTATGCTTGTTTTCACGGAAAGATCGTTTGGCCGATTTGTGGCGAGGGCTGGCAAGGTCTTTCTTCTTTTTCTTTGTGTCTCCTTCTCATTCTCTCCGGAAGGTTTAATAATTTTCTATCAGCATGTACTTCTCAGCTCGGGCCAGAACCTCTTTCATGTTGTTAGGCAGTCATCTAGTGAGCTTGGAGCTAAAGATTCTGGACCTTAATCCATTCTTAAATGCTATAATCTGGACGTTGGGGTCGAGGTCAAGGATCTCCCAAGCAGCGGCGTTGAACCTCTGTTGTGAAACGTGCAAACAATTATGATGAATAATACGAAAAATAAAGAGATAGAGAAAGCAATTAAACACACAGATTTAACGTGATTCGGCAGTATACCTACGTCCACGGGAGCAAGCAGCAGCTAAATTTCACTATGTCAAAGTAGGGTTACATCATATGTATTTATACTAACCCTAGCCTTATAGAGGTATTATAAAATTCCTCAAATACCCCCGCACCCCAACCTATTAATCGTCCCTGCCAATAAGACAATAAATTCCAAGCCCACAAGGTTGTAAATATGTTCCACTCAATATGAGCCACATATTACAACAATCTCCACCTTGGCGAATATCCACCCCTTAGGAGAAAAAAAAAAAACATAACCTGGAACTCCATCTGGGACAATAGGTTAGGACGCCTCCCATCTAGTATCTAGAGACATTAATCAAGTCCAAGCAATGCTTGAACTTATCTGTGGTAACAGGCTTTGTCAACATGTCTGTTGCATTCTCAGAAGTGTGAACTTTTTTAAGCAATAGTTCACCAAAAGAAACCAATTCCCTGATCCTGTGAAACCTTACATCTATGTGCTTGGTTCTCGCATGATACACCTGGTTCTTTGCCAAATAAATGGCACTCTGACTATCACAATGCAACTAAACTCCACCTTGCTGAATACCCAGCTCCTTGACCAGCCCTGTAAGCCACAAAGCTTCCCTGGCAGCTTCAGCCACTACTATATACTCTGACTCAGTAGTAGATAGTGCAACTAGAGACTGAACTATGGACTTCCAACAAATAGGCCCCCCCACAAGGGTGAACACATAACCTGTGGTAGACCTCCTATCATCCAAATCCCCAGCATAGTCTGCATCCACATATCCAATAACTAAAGGATCACCATGTTGTCTGCCAAACATTATGCCATAATCTGTAGTACCCCTCAAGTATCTAAAAATCCACTTGATTGCATATCCCAATGCTGTCGTCTCGGATTTGATAGAAAATTGCTCACCACACTGACGGCTTGTGCCAAATCCGGTCTTGTACAAACCATAGCGTACATCAAGCACCCCACTGCACTAGCATATGGAACCTTTGACATGTCTTGAACTTCATCATTTGTCTTCGGGCACTGAGTAATAGACAGTCTAAAGTGATTCACCAAAGGTGTACTCGCTAGTTTTGCATTATCCATGCTGAACCTCTCCAACACCCTCTCAATATAACTACGCTGAGATGATCATAATCTCTTGGAAGCTCTGTCCCTATGAATCTCTATTCCAAGAATCTTCTTGGCAGCACACAAATCCTTTATATCATATTCTTTGCTCAACAAAGTCTTCAACTTGTTGACCTCACTCATACTCTTCACAGCAATCAACATATCATCCACATAAAGTAACAGAAAAATAAATGAACCATCATCAAGGCTCTTCACATAAACATAACAATCATATTCACATCTCTTGTAGCCAATCCGGATCATGTAGGAGTCAAATCGCTTGTACCACTGCCTCGGAGACTGCTTTAACCCATAAAGTGATTTTCTCAATTTACAGACCAAATGTTCCTGTCCAAGCTGACTGAACCCTTCTGGTTATGCCATATATATCAACTCTTCCAAATCACCACGAAGAAAAGCTGTCTTTACATCCATCTGCTCCAACTGCATATCGAAATGCGCTACCAAACCCAACACTGCCCTTATGGAAGTGTGTCTGACTACAGGGGAGAAGATCTCATCATAGTCAACCCCTTTCCTCTGTGAGTAACCTTTTGCTACAAGACGAGCCTTGAACTTATCTCCCTCTTTTTCTGATACTGCTTCTTTATTCTTATACACCCATTTGCATCATATCGCTTTCTTCCCCTCTGGAAGCTCCACCAACTCCCATGTTTGGTTTTTATGTAGAGACTTCATCTCCTCCACCATAGCACCCATCCATCTAATCTTCTCTTGGCTGTATATTGTCTCCTGAAAAGTAATAGGATCCCCGCTACTAGTAATGAGTGCATAAGAAACCAAATCTTCAAAACCATACCTGGTGGGTGGCCCGATAGTGCGTCTGGGCCTGTCTATAGCTATACTATGATGCTGTTGATATTCTGAAGTAGAGCTCCCTGCATTCTGAGCACTATCTTTCTTACCATGTGTCTCTAGCTCCACCTGCACCACATGCTCATTTCTGCTGCAATTTTTTGGCACCTGTTTCTCTTCTTCCTGAGTATGCTAGAACATGGCTTTCTCATCAAAAACCACATCTTTACTGATCACCACCTTGTTTGCCTTAAGATCCTAGAGCTTAAAGCCTTTCACTCCTTTCTGATACCCCAGAAAGATACATCGTTTAGACTTCGCATTAATCTTTGATCTTTCCTCATTAGGAACATGCACATAGGCTGGACATCCAAACACTCTCAAACCAGAGTATTCTACCTCGCTGCCTGTCCACACCTCCTCTGCTACTTTTCAATCTAGTGCTGCTCTAGGTGACCTGTTGATCAAGAAACATGCCATATTCACTGTTTCTGCCCAAAAGTTTTTTGCAAGCCCTGCATTCAACCTGAGACATCGAGCTTGTTGACCCTCACCCGTATTTGAATGATGGCAAAACACAACTGTTATTTAACTAACAAGTTTAAACTAAGTTGTATTAAGGATCAAACACATTCAACCAAGGAACAAAGTGCAAGAACTCAAACAAAATCAAGTTTCAAGTGAAAACTGAAGATCTAGTATAGGTCTTAAGGTTTAGAACCAATGTAAGTCTCACTCATACATTGTATTAGCTTGTTCAAAGGCTCGAACACAAAAGGTTTTTCTAAAACCATTATTTTTAAATGTTTTTTTTATGAAAAATATAAGAAAAACTGGGTTGAAAGACAACCCAGTCGACTGGGTACATATACCAGTCGACTGGTATATAGGTCAGAAGGTACCCAGTCGACTGGATGAAACAACCCAGTCGACTGGTACTTTGACCAGTAAGTTTCCAGTCGACTGGATGAATCAACCCAGTCGACTGGTAAAATGGACAGAAAGTCCACAGTCGACTGGATGATATATACTAGTCGACTGGATACCCAGAAGGTCAGAAAATGAGTATTTTTCAAGTGAACCCAATCGACTGGTATCTCGACCCAGTCGACTGGTAGTTCAAAAATATGACTGTTGGACTCCAAATCTGAACGTTTTAAAGTAAATCTTTTTCAAATTAAAGTCCTAAACGGCCATATTAATTGATTGCTATATAAACCCATTCAGTTAAGCATTCAATAACAAGCTGCAAATATTTAAAAAGAGTTGATTTCACATAATCAAGTTTATATACTCTTGAAACACAAAAAGCTTTGAAATAATCTTGTTGAGCCATTTCTTCAAGCTTTACTTTGAAAGAGAGACATTTCTGTTGTAATAAGCCTTCATTTGCTGTCTCTCTACATTTTACTTTACACCATCTTTGTAAAGGGATTACTTCCGAGAGGAAGGGGAAACTTCCGAAAGGAAGGGGATTGTTCGGTTTAACAATTCCTGTAATTTGCTTGTGTACGGTTTGTGCAACACCTGGTTAAGTTGTGCGACTAAGTTTTCTTAGTGGATTACTTCAAGGAGTTCCTTGAAGAGAGTGGACATAGGGTCGGAACGAATCCGATATTGCCGAACCACTATAACTGTGTTTGCATCCTCTTTCCTTAAACTCTTTATTTACAGCTCATTACTTGTATTATTATTTTTTGCTTATTAGTTTTTATAAACTTGTATTAATTCCGCAAAAAGTTTTTAAAAACCCAATTCACCCCCCCTCTTGGGTTGAAACCTCGAGCTACAGAGCTTTTTCAGTCATTGTTTTGTTCATCCTTTCAGCTACACCGTTCTGTTGTGGTGTCTTGCGTACTGTGAAGTGTCTCTTAATCCCATGCTGCTCACACAACCCCACGAATTTTGAATCTATGTACTCAGTACCATTGTCGGACCTGATTCATTTGATCTTCCTCCTTGTCTGGTTTTCTACTTCAGCTTTCCACAACTTGAACTTGGCAAACGTTTCTGACTTGTGCCATATGAAGTACACCCAAACCTTTCGTGAGTCGTCATCAATAAAACTCACAAAATACATATGTCTTCCCCGTGATGCTACCCTTACTGGCCCCCAAACATCTGTATGAACATAGTCAAGAATTCTGTTTGTCCTGTGTGTGGCTGTCTTGAACTGCACCCTATTTTGTTTCCCAAGAACACAATACCTACAGAAATCAAGCTTGCATGTTCTAACACCCTTCAATAGATTTCTATTATGAAGCTCCATCATCCCACGCTCACTCATATGACCTAACCTCATATGCCACAAGATTGTTTTATCTGACTCAGACTCTGCAGCTGCAACTCCACCTACAACTGTGGTACCTAGTAGTGTATAAATATTTCTTGCTAGTTTTTGTCCTTTCATCACTGTTAAGACACCTGTACTCACCTTCATTACTCCACTTGTAGACTTGTAACTAAACCCATTACAATCTAAAGTGCCCAAAGAAATCAGATTCTTCCTTAAATCTGGTATATGTCTAACATCACACAACGTTCTAACAACACCATCAAAAATTTTAATTCTGATATTCCCTATTCCAACAACTTTGCATGATGCATCATTACCCATCAGAACATAACCATAATTTACTAACCTGTAGGTGTCAAACCAATCTTTATTTGGTGTCATGTGATATGAGCATGCTGAATCCAAAATCCAAGAATCTGTGAGACGATCTGAACTGGATGAAACAGAAAACATATCCCCGTCACCGCTCTCTGAGTCTTCTTCTTCCACTATATTCGCAGACTTTAATGGACCCTTTTTATTCTCTGTATTTCCCTTCCTTAAATCTGGACAATCTCATTTCATGTGCCCCTTTTTTCTACACTTAAAATATTGTATGTCTTTCCTCTTCCTGGATTTAGATCGAGATTAATTGTTACTCGATCCGCTCCGGGACTTGTTTCTCCCACGTTCCTGGTTACCTCTCACCACAAGCCGTTTACCTTGTAAATTCTCATCACTGGCTTTCTTCCTCTGATGAAAACCTAATAGAGAACCTGTGATCTCCTCCAATTCGAGAGTTTCTTTCCCCCACATCAAAGTTGTAACCAAATTTTCGTACATAGGAGAAGCTGGTAGGGAATTCAGTAACATCAACGCCTTGTCTTCATCTTCGAACTTCACATCAACTCGCTTCAAATCACTGATAATCTAGTTGAACACATTGATATGCTGGTTAAGATCTGAGCCCTTTGACATCTTAAGACCATACAGTTTCTGCTTAAGATAGAGCTTGTTCATCAACGACTTGGACATATACCGACTTTCCAATTTCAACCAAACTACCGCCAGTGATTCCTCATCCATGACGTGATACATCACATCATCAGCCAGACAAAGCCTAATAGTTTCCACAGCCCTTGCTTCCAGTTCCTTCCAATCTATGTCGTCCATACCTTCCGGCTTCTTTCCGTATAATGCCTTCACCATACCCTGCTGCACTAACAAATCCTTGACCCTCCTCTACCATAATCCAAAATTTTCAGATCCATCGAACTTGACCATGTCGAACTTCGCAGAAGAAATCCCAGACATCGTGACCTAGGCTCTGATACCAATTGTTGTGAAACATGCAAAAAATTATGATGAATAATTCGAAAAACAAAGAGATAAAGAAAGCAATTAAACACACAGATTTAACGTGGTTCGGCAGTATGCCTACGTCCACGGGAGCAAATTTCAAATTTTACTATGTCAAAGTAGGGTTACATCATATATATTTATACTAACCCTAGCCTTATAGAGGTATTAAAAAATTCCTCAAATACCCCCGTACCCCCAACCTATTAATAGTCCCTGCCAATAAGACAATAAATTCCAAGCCCAAAAGGCTGTAAATACGTTCCACTCAATATGAGCCACATACTACAACAACCTCGAAATGTAAGCCGGGAGCCTCTCTCCCCGGAGTTAGATGATATTGAACAGTGACTTTGAGGTCTTCTTAGGTCCTTTGCTGCTTAAGAAGTGGGATGCGAAGACATAACTCAGCTCTTTGAAAGTGCCAATGCTCCCTGGTTTTAGACGGGAATACCAAGTTCCAGCTGCACTTTCGAGCGTTAGGGGGAATGCTTGACACATTATGGGATTGGAATGTCGATGTAGTATCATGGTAGTTTTATAGTGTTGGAGATGATCCAAGGGGTCTACTGAACCATCATAAGGTTTGTTTGGGGCATTCAGAAGTTTGGTGGGAACGGAGCTTCGAAGACCTCTTGAGTAAAGGGCGGGTCCTAAATGTTGAGCTCGTCTAAGACACTGTGGTTTTGGCACTTGAGTGCTTTGTTGATTCGTTCCTCCATTTCTTTGATACGTCTGTCAAGGCCGAGGTTACTCCTAGAGGAGGGGCTCATTTTGGATTTGACGGTGCAAGTCATGGAATAGTTATCAATGGGGAGCCCTCGGCTGGCTGGGCTCGTGTGTCCAGGATTGTTTCGAGAATGCGTGGGGGAGGCTGGCTAGCTCTTTTATGGACCTCATGGGCGAGGTCAGTTATCAGGTGTGAGAGTTCCATGAACTGTGCTTGGAGCATGAGTGTGGTGGGATGTGTTGCAGCAGCCCCTTGGAGATTTTTTGGTGGGTTAACCTTCGTACGGCGGGCGCATTAGGTCCCAAGAAGTGGTTATAGGTCGGTGCCTGAGGATCTTCGTTTGGATGTAGCAAGGAGTCTCGACTCGGACCGTTGGCTATGTGCGTAATTTTGTGTGGGTGTGGCGCTGGCCTTGACGGCTCCTTTGCCAGAATTTGTTATGGTATTTCTGGGAGGCATGGCAACTGATGAGTTCTTTAGATTTCTTCGCTTTTACTGTTAGCGAGAGATGGTGGTTTCCCATGGACGGCGCCAATTTGTTGATGTCTAACATAGGTTGCTGAGCTGGAGGTTGGTACTTTGATGGCTTTCACAAGAAGATAAGGGTGAACTAGAGAGTCATCGGAGGAGAAGGAAGGGATGCCTCCGAGGACACTCCGACGCGCTTATCAGTGTAAGGTTTTGGAGAAATAGAGGAATAGCGATACCAGTGTTTTCAGTAATGAGCTTGAAATTGAAGATAGATTGTGCTTGCATACCTTGATCCTTTTATAGTGTTTTGGAGGTGAGGTTTCCCACGTGGTCGGGATAGGACTATAACAACCCATCCCAGGTTGACCAATTTTGAGACAGTGTCGTCACATTTTGAAATCCTAACATGACACATATATGCAACAATAAAAATTTACCAACTGCAATTATTTACTTCAATCCTCAACCTTTAACATGGGAGATACATTATTCAGATCTCAACTTAAACATTGCATACAACATAATATGTATGAATATTTAAAAATGTTTTTTTTTTCATTAATCTGAGGATGTGTACCATGTGGCTTACATATAATGAATCCGGCTGAATCTCAGCTCACCAACTATCTGTCATGCCTGCTGCCTGAAATCATGAAGTATACATATGCACAATAATATAAAAATGCACATGTATTCATACATTCAAATTAGTTACCATGCTTCTTCTCAAATCATTATTTGATCAATTTCACTAATTTATTCTCCTCATATATCATATCAACTCATCATCCATAGTTCGTCAAGAATTTCACTTATTCCTATCACACTTATCAACCAACTTTCATCTATCACCAAATCATAAGTTCATAATATATTCAAATACTATCATTATATATTTCATATTTATCTTGACTACTTAAAGTAAATCTAACTCATCACGTAGCACTTGAAGCTACCCGTGGATCACATCCTTGCATTTCTTGTTCCTCTCAGCAATTTTCCCCAGTTGTTGATCGTCAACACCTGACATAATATTTATATTAAAATTTCTAATTTATTCTTCAATTTCCTCCATAATTCACACCCTTTGAAAATTCCCACATTGAATTCCGAGAAATTTCATGTATGCTAAATTTCAAAAATAAAACTTACATTATTACCTTATGTTTTTCTTAGAGCTTCCCGTGATTCTCTATAAAATTCTCCCGTAAATCTCTTCAAAATTTTACTCTTTCAGCATTTCTTTCGGTCCCCAAGTGTTTAAAGAAATAGAATAGTTCGTATTTGAAGTTGAAGAAAACCAAACAGGGTTTAGTAAAACTAATAAAAGAATTCGATAAAGTAAATTTTTATATGATTTATTAACGGTGGCACCGTTGCACCGTTTCTCCCAACAGTGCTCAGTGTCCACCATTTCTTAAATTGGAGATTGGTGTCCCTTGAGCAACACTTGGACTTCCAGGTGTTGCCTGCCTTTTTTTTTAAAACATTTTTGTAGGTCCAAAATATACTATGGCAATACCCAAGAGGGGGGTGAATTGGGTATTAAAAAAATTAAATACTTTTTGCAATCTCAAATAACAAAATATATGCGGAATTAAATCTTTCTAAATTACTAGCACAAAGATGAGAGAGTTTATTGCTTAATATAGAAATGATAATTGAATTATAAAATAATTAAGCAATCAATCTCATTTACTTGAATAATAAATAATTATAAGCAAGTAATTATGAAAGTAATTAAGGAGATAGAGTTAGAGAGATGCAAACTCGATTTATAGTGGTTCGGCAATATCGGAATCCTTCCGACCCTACGTCCACTCTCTTCAAGGATCCTCCTTGAAGTCTTTCACTAAACCAAGCAACTTACGGGTGTTGCTCAAACCGTACAATCCCCTTCCTCTCGGAAGTAATCTCCTTCCTCTCGGAAGTATCCCCTTCCTCTCGGAAGTAATCCCTTTACAATAAAAGCTGTAAAGTAAATGGTAGAGAGACAACAAATGAAAGCTTATACAACTGAATAATGTCTCTCTTTCAAAGAAAAGCTTGAAGAATAGCTCAACATGAGTATTTCAAAGCTTTTTTGAGTTTCAAAGAATGAATGACTTGATTGTGTGTGTTCTTCTTTTTTTGAATGTCTTCTCCTCCTTGTTGAATGCTGAATTGAGTGGGTTTATATAGCAATCAATTAATATGGCCATTTAGGACTTTAATTTGAAAAAGATTTACTTTAAAACGTTCAGATTTGGAGTCCAACGGTCATGTTTTTGAACTACCAGTCGATTGGGTCGTGATACCAGTCGACTGGGTCCTCTTAAAAATTCACATTTTTGCTGCTATAGTGTTACCAGTCGACTGGTAAGTCATACCAGTCGACTAGGAACCTTCTGCCACTTTTACCAATCGACTGCACTATTCACCCAGTCGACTGGGTCACTGTTGGAGCACTGCTACAGTGATTTCTGGATGAACAGTGTTTTCAGCATAATTTTCTTCATATCTCTTTATTCTTTTTGGATTTTTGAGTCTCAAAAAAATCTCCTAATTTAATCAAACTTTCTTGCACATTAAACACACAAGTTAAACACTTCAAAAGTGTTTTGTTATCATCAAAATTAATCTAATCAATTTCTTGATTGAGGCATTTTTGATGATTGACAAAACATATTACAAAAATAAGCATAATGTGTGTGCAAGATACATGAAGAATGATACATTACAAATGCTCAAGTAATTTTCTATGCCAACATAATTTTTTCTTAAATTTAATTAGAGAATGTTAAGAATTGAGCCCAAAGAATTTATTTGCATTTAATAAAATCACTAGGAGATTTTATATCTTCAATTAATTAAGACTATATAATAAAATGCAATGCAAATATAATTAGCTCCTAACAATTGAAATGCTTACAAAGTGTATCTTAGGATTCAAATCTATAATTTATCCCTATTGACTTTGAAGATGCATTTAAATTATTCTCCTTGAATTTGATCTTTCGGAGAACTTATTGATTTTTGAGATCATCAACATTGATTCACCAATTTCTACAATCTTGATCTCTTTTTATGTATAAGCACTATTAACAATCTATATTACTTAAGTAATACTCATTAGTGTTTAATTAAGATTTTTGTTACTATCAAAATCATTCAGGGTCAACAATCTCCCCCTTTTTGATGGTGACAAAAATCTTAAGAATAAGGTTTAACAAGATCTCTAATATTCTTATTTTTCTCCCCCTTTTTGTCATAATAAAAAAGGGTGGATTTCAAAGAAGAGCTCCCCCTCAAAATATACTATTGAAAATATTTTGATGAAACATTTTGAGAAAAGAATCATTTTACAAGATCTCAAGAACTATAAAGCTTTTGAAAGAGTTCCTTTAGAACATAGAGATGAAATTCTCAAGATATAATAACCAAATTTAAAACATATCAAAAAGAGTTTATCAAGTATTTAAAACTCATTTTAGTAAAATGATTTTACCAAAGGTTTTCTCTTTTATCAATAAATCAGATTTTCTCCCCCCTTCAAAAAGTCTAAAGTAATTATTTTCAAGGTAAGTTAGATTCAATAATTAGATGATTATCAATTCAATGCAAAGATAATCATTAATTTCAAACTCAAGCTTATATAATAGAAAGTTTCATATTCAGCTCATGCTTGATAGATAAATAACTCAAAAGTGATTCTCAAATCTAAATTCAAGCTCATCACTTGATATATCCAATGCCAAATCAAAGAGAATTTATCAAAGAACAATTAATATTTGAGTATTAAATTGCTCCAAACAAGGATTTGATCTAATAGACAACTGGAGAAGACTTACTAGTCGTCTGGAAGAATTGGCAGAGAGTTACCAGTCGACTGAGTCAAAATTATCAGTCAACTGAAAGATCTGGCAGAGACTTACCAGTCGACTGGGTCACATGTACCAGTCGACTGGACCCTTAGTAAAATTTTCAGTCCTGAATTTTTAGCACGAATTTGTTTATCTATGACATTTTTTAGTGAGGGAAATAATTAAACAATGATTAATACTCTTTCACTCAATGTCAAACATGCAAATGATGAAATGAGATGCAATCAAACATTCAGTTTATCAAAATCAAGCAATCCCATCAACATTCTAATCTTACAAAAACTAGCTTCACATAGGGGTTTTGTAAGAATATCAGCTATTTGATCTTCTGAAGGTACGAATTCTAATCTTATATCACATTTTTGAGCATGGTCTCTTAATAAATGATGTCTTATTTCTATGTGCTTAGTTCTAGAGTGCTGAATAGGATTTTTGGTTAGGTTGATAGCACTAGTATTATCACAAAAGATAGGAATATTTTTGAGGTTCATGCCATAGTCTTCTAGTTGTTGTTTCATCCATAATACTTGGGCACAACAACTGCCAGCTGCTACATATTCCGCCTCAGCGGTTGATAGTGCAACGGAATTCTGTTTCTTGGAGAACCAAGAAGTTAACATAGCACCTAAGAATTGGCATGTTCCACTTATACTTTTTCTATCTAACCTACATCCAGCAAAATCAGCATCTGAATATCCTACTAGCTTAAAAGATGATTCTCTATAATACCATAATCCTACGGTCTGGGTTTCTTGCAGATATCTAAGGATTCTTTTTACTGCAACTACATGTGATTCCTTAGGATTAGCCTGAAATCTAGCACACATGCATACGCTGAACATAATATCAGGTCTACTTGCAGTTAAATAAAGCAAATCACCTATCGTGCTTCTATAATACTTAGTATCTACCGGTTTACCTCCTTCATCAAGATCAAGCTTTGTAGATGTGCTCATTGGAGTACCAAGCGACTTTGAGTTTTCCATCCCGAACCTCTTAAGTAGGTCCTTGATGTACTTTGATTGATTGATGAAGATGCCTCCTTTTAGTTGTTTGATTTGAAGACCAAGGAAGTAGGTAAGCTCTCCCATCATGCTCATTTCAAATTCACTTTGCATGCACTTTGTAAACTCTTGACACATAGATTCATTAGTAGCACCAAATATAATATCATCAACATATATTTGAACTATCAATGTGTCATTTTTGTGAGTTTTTGTGAAGAGAGTTATATCTATTCTACCTCTTACAAAATCATTATCAATCAAAAATTTACTTAGTCTTTCATACCATGCCCTTGGAGCTTGCTTCAACCCATATAGAGCCTTAGAAAGCTTGTAGACATGATTTGGAAGACTAGGGTTTTCAAAACCAAGAGGTTGCTCAACATAAACCTCTTCTTCTATAAAGCCATTTAAAAAAAACACTTTTTACATCCATTTGAAATAGTTTGAATTTATTAAAGCATGCAAAAGCTAACAACATTCGAATAGCTTCTAATCTAGCTACAGGAGCATAGATCTCATCAAAGTCTATTCCTTCTTCTTGATTATATCCCTTAGCAACTAGTCTAGCCTTGTTTCTAGTTACTATTCTATTTTCATCCATCTTATTTCTATATACCCATTTAGTTCCAATTATAGAATGATTCTTAGGTCTTGGAACTAGATTTCAAACCTTGTTTCTCTCAAATTGATTAATCTCTTCTTGCATAGCAATAATCCACTCATTGTCCTTTTCAGCTTCTATAAAGGACTTAGGTTCTACCTGAGACAGATAAGCTACATAATTGCAAATATTTATAATAGAAGAGCGAGTTCTTACCCCTTGTGAAGGATCACCAATTACTTGATCAATTGGGTGATAGTTCACATACCTCCAATCTTTAGGAAGTCCATCCACTTGTTGGCTTGTAGATGGTTGGTCCAAATTATGAGCTTCCAGCTCTTCATTTGCTTGAGTTGGATTCTTCTTCGGGTCAACAATGAAAGTAGGTGTTTCTGTTCTTGGAATAAAATCTGCATCATTATTAATGAAAACTTCTCTACTACTAATAGGGTTAGACTCATCAAGAGTTATATGCACAGATTCTCCTACCACTAGAGTTCTCTTATTGAAAACTCTATAAGCCTTACTCGATGTAGAATACCTAAAAATATCCCTTCATCGGTCTTAGAATCAAATTTACCCAAATTAGTTTTATTGTTATTCAAGATGAAGCATTTGCAACCAAATGTACGAAAATAGGAAATATTAGACTTTCTACCTTTCCATAGTTCATATGGAGTTTTATCAAGTATAGGCCTAATTAAAATTCTATTTAAAATATAGCAAGAAGTATTCACGGTTTCAGCCCAAAAATATTTTGATAAACTATTTTCACAAAGCATTGTTCTTGAAAATTCTTCTAGAACTCTGTTTTTCCTCTCAACAACTCCATTTTGTTGAGGAGTTCTAGGAGCTGAAAAGTTGTGATCAATTCCATTTTCATCACAAAATTTTGAAAAGCTTTGGTTTTCAAATTCTTTTCCATGATCACTTCTTATGCTTGAAATACAAATTCCTTTTTCATTTTGAACCTTTTTGCAAAAGTTTTCAAATCCTTTGAAAGCTTCATCCTTATAAGCAATAAAAATAACAAAGGTATATCTTGAAATAGTCATCAACAATAACAAGAGCATATTGGTGGCCACCTAGACTAATGGTACTTATTGGACCAAATAAGTCCATATGCAAAAGTTCCAAAGGTCTAGTAGTTGTGACTACATTCTTTGATTTAAAAGAAATCCTAGTTTGTTTTCCCATTTGACAAGCATCACATACTTTGTCTTTTTTTTAAAAAAAAAAAAAATTGATTTTGGAAAGTCCAATGATTAATTTTTTTTTTAAAATTATTTTCAGCAAGTTCATGTTCACATGACCAAGCTTTCTATGCCATAGCTAAGGATTTTCACTAATGGCAGGAAAACATTTTTCATTTACGAAATACAAGGATTTCAAATCAACTATATAGACATTTTCATGTCTATGGCCAAAAAATTTGATCTTGTTGCTCTTGATGTCTATAACTAGACAATGAGAGGTCTCAAATGTGACTTTGTTGCCTTTGTCACATAGTTGGCTAATACTTAGTAAATTCGGCTTAAGACCTTGTACTAGCAATACATTATCTAAGGTTGAGAAATCATTACCAACTTTTCCATGCCCGATGATCTTTATTTTTGTGTTGTCTCCAATGGTGACAAATTCATCACCTCTTAGAGTTAACTCTTGAATACACTTTTATCATCGGTCATGTGCTTCGAGCATCCACTATCAAGGTACCAACGGTTACCTTTTTCTTTGGTGTGAAGACATACCTACATCACACTAGGATACACGATGGCACTTTTGGGTACCCAAAATTTCTTGGGTCCTTTGAGGTTAGTCCTTGAAAATACAGTTCCTTTTGGGACCCATACTTTCTTAACAATATATGGTATTCTATAGACATGTTGATGATGCACAATCCTAGGATAATGATTATTGAAATTTCTAGGATTTCTTAGTTGTGCATGTCTACAATTCTTAGGATAGAAGTTCCTAGGATACATGTTTCTATTATGAGGAATATGAATATGCATGTCATTTCTAGAAAATGTATGATGATGATTTCTAGGATACATGCTTGTATTATTATGAATATGCATATCATTTCTAGGATAACCATGATGGTAATTCCTATGATGAGCATGTGCAGTGTGCAAATTCTGATTATACAATTTGTTCGTAGAATGCACATAATGATTATTCCTAGAATGTACATGATGATTATTCCTAGAATGTGTGTGAGCATACATATAGGCATGAGTATTTCTAGGATATGTATTAGAGTTTCTAGACTTCCTAGCATTTATAGAGGGAGTGCTTTTAACCTTGCTAGAGGTCTTTGAAGTAGAGGCTTCATTTACACATGATACTTTCATGAATAAGCTCTCTTTTGCTTTTTGCTTACCTAATGGAGAATAACCTAACCCGGATTTTCCTCCATTTAATCTTTGGCAAGATAGCACTTCATCTAACTTTTCTTTTCCAAGCATAAGTCTAGATATAGTATCATTTAATTCTATTATCTTCTTCTTTAAGTTTTCATTTTCATCTTTAAGAAGATCTTGAGAAGAATCATAAAGTAATGAAGATAGTTTATCTTTTTCTTCTCTTAAACCTACCATCTCTTTAGAAAGAGATGACACCTCTTTTTTAAGAATGGTGTTCCTAGAATCGAATTTCTTCAATTCTTCATACATTTCATTTATGACTTCTATCAATTCTTCACTACTACTAACAATGTTATTTTTTGAAGAGGAAGAAGTTGATACCTCATTTTCGTCGTCGATTGCCATAAGACATAGGTTGGCAATTTCCTCGTATCCGATCTCTTTATTCAATGAGTCTTCTTATTCGTCATCACCATCACGATTAAGATCTTCAATTTCCATAAAAGGTAAGGATGTGGTGGAACCATCAATTTTGTAATCCAAGTAGTTTTCATGCTTTTTTAGGGATTCCACAAGCTCTTCTAAATTTTCACTTGTAGAATGCTTTGTCAAAATAATTTTCCATTGATTTGACAAAGACCTAAGAAATATTCTCACAAGTTCAAGGTTAGAATAAATTTTACCCATGGAAGATAAAGTTTTAACAAGTATGGTAAAACGAGTTTGCAAATCAAAAATTGATTCATTTTCATTCATTTTAAAATGCTCTAAGTCATGAACAAAGTTTTTTAATTTGAAATTCTTTTCTTGCTCATTTCCTCCATGTATGACCTCCAATAAATCCCAAATTTCTTTTGCGGTCTTACATGAGGAAATTTGATCAATTTCGTTTTGATCAAGAGAACTATAAAACATGTTCATAACTTTAGCATTTAGTTGAATGAATTTACAATTATTTACATCAAAATCATTTTCATTTTCAAAAATGAAATACCAAGCATAATAATCACGAGCTTGAATAAAAATCTTCATTTGAGCTTTCCAATGGGTGAAATTTGTTCCATGAAGAAGAGGAGAACTAAAAGGATCTCTTCCTTCTAAAAATATAGTTGTCATAGGATCAACTCTAGGATGTTAAGCCTAAAATAGAGAACGAGGCTCTGATACCAATTGTAGGTCCAAAATATACTATGGCAATACCCAAGAGGGGGGTGAATTGGGTATTAAAAAAATTAAATACTTTTTGCAATCTCAAATAACAAAATATATGCGGAATTAAATCTTCTAAATTACTAGCACAAAGATGAGAGAGTTTATTGCTTAATATAGAAATGATAATTGAATTATAAAATAATTAAGCAATCAATCTCATTTACTTGAATAATAAATAATTATAAGCAAGTAATTATGAAAGTAATTAAGGAGATAGAGTTAGAGAGATGCAAACTCGATTTATAGTGGTTCGGCAATATCGGAATCCTTCCGACCTTACATCCACTCTCTTCAAGGATCCTCCTTGAAGTCTTTCACTAAACCAAGCAACTTACGGGTGTTGCTCAAACCGTACAATCCCCTTCCTCTTGGAAGTAATCTCCTTCCTCTCGGAAGTATCCCCTTCCTCTCGGAAGTAATCCCCTTCCTTTCGGAAATATCCCCTTCCTCTCGGAAATATCCCCTTCCTCTCGGAAGTAATCCCTTTACAATAAAAGCTATAAAGTAAACGATAGAGAGACAACAAATGAAAGCTTATACAACTGAATAATGTCTCTCTTTCAAAGAAAAGCTTGAAGAATAGCTCAACATGAGTATTTCAAAGCTTTTTTGAGTTTCAAAGAATGAATGACTTGATTGTGTGTGTTCTTCTTTTTTTGAATGTCTTCTCCTCCTTGTTGAATGCTGAATTGAGTGGGTTTATATAGCAATCAATTAATATGGCCGTTTAGGACTTTAATTTGAAAAAGATTTACTCTAAAAGTTTAGATTTGGAGTCCAACGGTCATATTTTTGAACTACCAGTCGACTGGGTCCTCTTAAAAATTCACATTTTTGCTGCTATAGTGTTACCAGTCGACTGGTAAGTCATACCAGTCGACTGGGAACCTTCTGCCACTTTTACCAATCGACTGTACTATTCACCCAGTCGACTGGGTCACTGTTGGAGCGCTGCTACAGTGATTTCTGGATGAACAGTGTTTTCAGCATAATTTTCTTCATATCTCTTTATTCTTTTTGGATTTTTGAGTCTCAAAAAAATCTCCTAATTTAATTAAACTTTCTTGCACATTAAACACACAAGTTAAACACTTCAAAAGTGTTTTGTTATCATCAAAATTAATCTAATCAATTTCTTGATTGAGGCATTTTTGATGATTGACAAAACATATTACAAAAATAAGCATAATGTGTGTGCAAGATATATGAAGAATGATACATTACAAATGCTCAAGTATTTTTCTATGCCAACATAATTTTTTCTTAAATTTAATTAGAGAATGTTAAGAATTGAGCCCAAAGAATTTATTTGCATTTAATAAAATCACTAGGAGATTTTATATCTTCAATTAATTAAGACTATATAATAAAATGCAATGCAAATATAATTAGCTCCTAACAATTGAAATGCTTACAAAGTGTATCTTAGGATTCAAATCTATAATTTATCCCTATTGACTTTGAAGATGCATTTAAATTATTCTCCTTGAATTTGATCTTTCGGAGAACTTATTGATTTTGAGATCATCAACATTGATTCACCAATTTCTACAATCTTGATCTCTTTTTATGTATAAGCACTATTAACAATCTATATTACTTAAGTAATACTCATTAGTGTTTAATTAAGATTTTTGTTACTATCAAAATCATTCAGGGTCAACAATCTCCCCCTTTTTGATGGTGACAAAAATCTTAAGAATAAAGTTTAACAAGATCTCTAATATTCTTATTTTTCTCCCCCTTTTTGTCATAATAAAAAAGGGTGGATTTCAAAGAAGAGCTCCCCCTCAAAATATGCTATTGAAAATATTTTGATGAAACATTTTGAGAAAAGAATCATTTTACAAGATATCAAGAACTATAAAGCTTTTGAAAGAGTTCCTTTAGAACATAGAGATGAAATTCTCAAGATATAATAACCAAATTTAAAACATATCAAAAAGAGTTTATCAAGTATTTAAAACTCATTTTAGTAAAATGATTTTACCAAAGGTTTTCAAAAATACTCAATCACCAACTGGAAACTCGAGAGGTCATCTTCTACTATCAACATGTCCCTTCTGTCTATTCTGTGCTGCTATAAGGTTCTTTCTAACCAGTTTGATCCTCTCAGTAGTTAAATATATAATTCTGGACCAAATATCTTTCTCTCTCCAATTTCTTCCCAGTATACTGGAGTTCTACACCTCCTACCATATAAAGATTCAAATGGTGTCATCTCAATACTAGTTTGATACTAATTATTGTATGCAATTTCAATCAAAGGCAAATAAGCATCCCAGCTCACTAAGAAGCTCAATACACTTGCCCTCAGCATATCTTCTAGTATTATGATGATTCTCTCTGTCTATCCATCAGTTTGTGGATGAAAAGTTTTACTAAACTGTAATTGCATACCCATAGCTTCTTGAAAACTTCTCCAAAATCTAGAGGTAAATCTAGAATCTCTATATGATACAATGCTCAAGGGTACTCCATATAATCTTATAATCTTCGCTACATACAATTTAGCCAACTTTTCAGGACTCCAGGTAGTTTTAATAGGAAAGAAATGTGAAGACTTAGAGAGTCTATCTACTATAACCCATACTGCGTTATGACACCTCTGAGTATGGAGAAAACCAGAGACAAAATCCATGCCCACGTTCTCCCATGGCTACTCAGGTACTGGAAGAGGTTGTAATAAACCTACTGGATGTCTATTCTCAGACTTCACATGTTGACAAGTCAAACATCTAGAAATATGTTCCGCTACATCCCTCTTCATCCTTGACCACCAAAATTTTTGTCTCAATCCCCTGTACATCTTATTATTACCTGGGTGCATGGAATATACAGAATCATGAGCCTCCCTTAGTATTTTCTTTCTCATCTCCATATCATTGGGAGCATACATTCTATGCCCCAATACCATTATACCATCTTCTCTAATTCTAAACTCAGTTGGCCTTCCACTCAATACTTCCTGTTTGATCTTCTCTATCCCTCCATCTCTACCCTGCCTCTGTAATAAATGATCAATAATAGAAGACTGTACCACCATATTTTCCATCAATTCTCCTCTATCATTGACACTCAACTGCATCCTCATTCTTTTTAATTCTATCATCAAGCTAGTATTTGTTGAGAGTCCTAATTAGGTTTATGTTGAGAGTCCTAATTAAGTTTCCTATTATGTGTCATAGTAGGTTTCCTAAATCTTATCTATTTTATATCTACCTTATCTAGTTACGTCTCTTAGTCCTATTAGGTTTGATATTCATAAGTCTATATATATGACTGTTGAATTGTATTCAAAAAATCAATAATACATAATTCTTTTTGTTAACATGGTATCAGAGCAATTTGTTCCATGGGATGCTACCAAATTTTTTTTAAGAAGAGAAAAGAGACCTGCAACAGCCAAAATTGTACAACAGTCGTCATCATCAACAACCGAAGTTGTACAACAATCATCATCATCATCCTCACCACCTGCAACCTATTTTTTGGCCTTCTTCTCCAGCCCAAAAATCCATCATCTCCGCCGTCAACAACCTACAACAGCCACGCGACACCTGCAAAACATAATTTTCTGGCGCGATTCCTTCTCCAGTAGCTGATTTTGATGCCACGTCGTCATCAGACACCATCACCGAGGTCGCCCTGCTCCAACAACAAAACCCCTGGCTCCAACACCCAATCCAGCTACATCTGACAGTCTGATCTGTTCCTAGATCCAGATCTGCCATGTTTGGTTACTTGGATAAATAGAAATCTGCCTTGTCTGGTTACTTGGATTTCATCTGTTTGGATACATGGTTATAATCTGTTTGGTTACATGGTTATAATATATTTGGTTACTTTGTTAAAGAGAAATCTGCCTTGTTCGGTTATTGGAAATTCCAAAGCCTTCATCGCTTAATTTGTTTTGGCCTTCATAGCCAACTATACCTCTGGCCTTTATCACCAATTTTTTCTTCCCTCTAATCTTTCCTTCTTCGGCCTTTATAGCTAACTATACCTCTGGCCTTTATCGCCAATTTTTTTTTCTCTCTAATCTTGCCTTCTTTGGCCTTCTTAGCCAACTATACCTCTGGCCTTTATCGACAATTTTTTCTTCCCTCTAAACTTGCCTTCTTCTCCATCATTAACCCACCATGGCTGAAAACACCATTCAAGCAGTGTACAGGCTAAATGGGAAGAATTTTATGAAGTGGTTCCAATTTATCCGCATGTATTTGAAGAGAAAGGGAAAAATAAGTCATCTTTTGGGCACAGGACCATAGGAGAGAGATCCCAAATTTGTAGTGTGGGATGAAGCATATTCCATGACTCTTGAAATCAATGACATCTGCATATTCCTATCCATGATGAAGGAAATTTAGGATGCTGTTTAACAGACGTATTTGAAAGCTCATGATGCGGCTCAGGTGTACGAGATCAAAGTCAAGACCGCTGAAATGAAACAAGGTAGCAAAACTGTCACTAAGTACGCAAATGCGCTTAAGAATCTATAGCAAGAGCTGGACCATTATCGCTGTTTCGAGACCAAATCTCCAGAGGATGCAGCAACCTTGAAGTATTTCATTAAAAAATATTGAGTTTATGACTTTCTTGCACGACTTAATGTTGAACTTGATCAAGTAAGGGTGCAAATAATCGGTAGACAAGAGATACCCTCTCTGAACGAAACCATCTCTCTGATTCAGGTAGAGGATAGTCAAAGAGGAGTGATGCTCGAACCCCAAGCTCTTGAAAGTTCTGCTGTGGCGACAAAAATAGACCTGAAGACGGATGGAAAGGCATATCTGGACTTATATGCAAGCTGGGAATGAAGGATGCATATTCACCAGCTTGAGGGGGAGTGTTGAGAGTCCTAATTAGGTTTATGTTGAGAGTCCTAATTAGGTTGTTGAGAGTCCTAATTAGGTTTATGTTGAGAGTCCTAATTAGGTTTCCTATTATGTGTCATAGTAGGTTTCCTAAATCTTATCTAGTTATGTCTCTTAGTCATATTAGGTTTGATATTCATAAGTTTATATATATAACTGTTGGATTGTATTAAAAAAAATCAATAATACATAATTCTTTTCAATTTTTTTTTGTTAACAATATTATGACTCCAAATAACAACTAATCTCCTTATAGCCTTTCTACTCAATGCATCAGCTCCTCTGCCTCAAATTCAACTCCTTTTGGGTCGGTAAATGCGTCAACGTTTTATAATTAGTAAAAATTTCACAATTGGCCCCATACACATGATGTCTCCAAATCATCAAAGCAAAAACGATGACAGCCAATTCTAAATCATGGGTCGGGTAATTCTTCTCATGGTTCTTTAATTGCCTAGATGTATAAGCTATAACTCGCCCATGTTGCATCAACAAACATCCCAACCTCTGATGTGACACATAACTATATACCACAAATCTTTTATCACAAAAAAGAAGCACTAATACCGGGGCAGTAATCGGTTTTTCTTTCAACAGTTGGAAACTTCTCTCACATTTATCTGACCACCTAAACTTCACGTCCTTCTTGGTCAATCTAATCAGTGGTCCAGCAATCATAGAAATTTTTTGGATGAATCTCCTATAATAACCAGCCAACCCCAAAAAGCTTCTAATTTCAGTTATAGTAATGGTTCTTTCCCAATTCAACATTGCTTCTACTTTCTATGAGTCAATTGCAATTCCCTTTCCCGACACAACATGCCCCAAGAAAGATATTTCACTCAACCAAAACTCACACTTAGAGAACTTTGCATATAATTTCTTTCTCCTCATAATTTCTAACACTATCTCTAAATGCTACATATTCTCATCTTCATTCTTGGAATATACCAGAATATCATCAATAAACACAATCACAAATCTATCCAAGAATGGTTTAAACACCCGATTTATTAGATCCATAAATGTTGTAGGATCATTAGTCAACCCAAATGGCATGACCAAGAACTCATGATGGCCATAACGTGTCCTAAAAGCAGTCTTAGGCACGTCCCCCTCCTTTATCCTCAATTGATGATAACCCGATCTCATGTTTATCTTAGAAAACACCCTAGCTCTCTGTAACTGTTCAAATAAATCATCTATCCTGGGCAAATGATAACTCCCGATTCCCATAGTCTATCTCCTGAATCTAGGGGTCCCACCGGTATTACTCTGAGCAATAAAAGCAACAGATCTTGCTTATCTCTGACTCTGTACAATAGTTCATTGTGACAAGGAACCCCCATTTGGAGTGGTCTCCTACCATGCACACTTATACTTCCACCACCTCTAGGTCCCTTAAATTTAGACCTATTCAGCCATTCCTTCCTACCTCTAAACTCCATCAAATCCTTCTCAATTTATAATGCTTTATCCACCAGTTTGGTCTAAATGTCATAATGTAATATGTCTAAAAATGTCTTACACTTCCTCTCTTCCGTATTCACTAATTCAGATAGAAACCTTGACGGGGCTATGAATCTACTATCATATTCAGCCACCGATAAATTACCCTGCCTGAGATGAATAAAATCTCTCTCTTATTGTGCTCGAAATGTATCTGGAAAATACTTTGCAAAGAATTCATCCTTAAACTTACTCCAAGTTAAAGGTTGTTCTACCTGTGTGCTCACCCTGGGCAAAATATCCTCCCACCATTAAGAAGCCTCACTTTCCAATATAAATGAAGCAAAAGCAACCTTTTGTCTATCTATCACTAGTAAGAACTCAAAATATTTCTCGACATGTCTAATCTTATGCTCAGCTTCTACAGGATTTACAGATCCTCTAAAAGACTGGGGTTTAAACTTAAGAACTTTCTCCCTCATGAACCTCTTGTCTCACCACATTAGGTTCAATTATACCCATCTTCTCTAATCTTTTTTGCAAATTATCAGCCCTTTCTTCAGCTGCATTCATCCTCTCTATGGCATGATCAAGAGTGTCTCTTAATTCATCTCTCTTAATCTTAGATTCTCTCTCAACTCTACTAGTACCAGTTGCACTATCAATCTGTTCCCTTGCAGAAACCACAAACTCAACTTCCCCCTCCGCTTCAGTTCTTCTAAATATTGGGGGTCTATCATGTCCCCTCTGATTGAGAACTCTACCTCTAGCTTTAGGGCGTCCACGTGTCATCCTCAAACTCTGCATTAAAATATAATTTATTTAGATCTTCCACTTCTTAAAGTTCTACATAATCATAAACCTAATGCTCTGATACCAAAATTGTAACGACCAATCCCGGGTTGGCCACCCCCGAGATTGTGTCGTCACGTTTTGAAATCCCAGCACGACACATATCTGCAACAATAAAATTTACCAACTGCAATTATTTACATCAATCCTCAACCCTTAATAGGGGAGATACATCATTCAGATCTCAACTTAAACATTATATACAACATAATATGCATGAATATTTACAAATGTTTTTTTTTTCATTAGTCTGAGGATGTTGACCACGTGGCTTACAGATAACGAATCCGTCTGAATCTCAGCTCACCAACTATCTGTCTTGTCTGCTACCTGAAATCATTTAACATTGAAGGACGAGCTTCACAAGCTCAGTGAATTAAATTTACTAGAAGTATTTAATTTGTATAAATAGTCTTTATTATTCAATCATTTATATCTCATATAACTTGATAATAACATTCTACTATCACTACACATATCATAAGCCCCATTCTCTATCAATCTCTTCTTCTTATATATTTATTCACCTTAAGACCATAAATTATATCTCATAATTACATCGTTATGAGGTTCACAGCATATAGTCTACCATTTAGATAGTTCTTATCATATCATACTTCAATGTTTCTTTTCCACCATAACTGTCTCTCTATGAGACTCATTCATCTATAAATAAATTTACAATAAAAACAACACTTCAGCATTTCAGTAATAAAATAAATATTTAAAACAAATGTGATGCAAAAATTATTATTAGGGAACATCTTCCCATATGTCAACATGTTTTTATCTTAGACCAGTTACCTACCCGGTTCTTTTATTTTATTTAGACCGGCTGCCCTTTCGATTCTTTTATTTCCAACATATATCGGCTGTCATGGTTTTCATTTAGACCAGTTATCTTCTCGGTTCTTTTATTTCATGTACATGCATATGAATAATTACATGAAGTATGCATATGCACAATAATATAAAAGCACACATGTATTCATATATTCAAGTTAGTTATCATGCTTATTCTCAAATCATTATTTGATCAATTTCACTAATTTCTTCTCCTCATATATCATATCAACTCATCATCCATAGTTCATCAAGAATTTCACTTATTCCTAGCATATTTATCAACCAACTTTCATCTATCACCAAATCATAAGTTAATAATATATTCAAATACTATCATTATATATTTTATATTTATCTTGATTACTCAAAATAAATCTAACTCACCACATAGCACTTAGAGCTACCCGTGGATCACCTCCTTGCCCTGCTCCTCTCAGCAATTCCCCCGGTTGCTGATCGTCAACACCTGATATAATATTGATATTAAAATTTCTAATTTATTTTTCAATTTCCTCCATAATTCACACCATTTGAAAATTCTCACATTGAATTCGGAGAAATTTCATGTATGCTAAATTTCAAAAATAAAACTCACGTTATTACCTTATGTTTTTCTTAGAGCTTTCCATGATTCTTTATAAAATTCTCCCCTAAACTCCTTCAAAATTTTACTCTTTCAGCCTTTTTTTTGGTCCCCAAGTGTTTAAAGAAATAGAGTAGTTCGTATTTGAAGTTGAAGAAAACCAAACAAGATTTGGTAAAACTAATAAAACAATTCAATAAAGTAAATTTTTATACGATTTATTAACAGTGGCACCGTTGCACCATTTCTCCAAACGGTGCTCAGTGTCCACCATTCCTAAATTGGAGATTGGTATCCCTTAAGCAACACCTAAACTTCCAGGTGTTGCATGCCTCTTTTTTTTCCTTTTTCTTTTTCTTTACACCACCATGCGTCCGTTTGTTTAAAGAATTGTTTTATAAAAATTAAATCTTTCGCATATATATTATTTTAACTCCATGTCATATTTATTAAATTACTTCTTTACCATTTCTTTACGAATACGGGTATTACAAGAGCAATCCCAGAGATCCCGTCCCTCTGTCAACAACTATAGCCGGGTGCCCAAGGATGACTGTGATAATTGGAATCATGCTTACAGGTCTGTGCGGGGGTGTCCAGGAGTGGTAATCCCTGGAATTATGTTTACAGGTCTGTGCGGGGGTGTCCTGGAGTGGCAGTGGTGTTGTCAACAGCTCGTCCACGTGTCTTCATACTATTTGAGGAGAGTTCGTCTACGTGTCCTTATGCTACTGGAGGATAGCTCATCCATGTGTCTTTATACTATTGGAGGAGAGTTCGTCTACATGTCTTTAAGCTACTAGAGGATAGTTTGTTTATGAGTCTTCATGTTACTGGACGGGAGTTTGTCTGCGTGTCCTCATGTTACTGGAGGAGAATTTATCCCCGTGTCTTCATGTCATTGGGTGGTACTTTTCACTTGTATCACATGTTAAAATTAAGATCTAACAAATCCTAACACAACCGCATAATGCAAAGATTTGCTCTTCCATGTCTCCTGCTTTAAAAAATGCCCATGGCCTTGAAACAAACACTAATACAGACAAACTAATGCAAATCATTTTAACAGTAACTAAGTCAGGCAATGACTTTTTGCTTGTACTAGTACGTAGATTTACGGCTCTCTTTCATAAATCACCTTGTCAAGTCCGTGGAATTATAAAGCAAAGTACCCGAAATATGGATTGGCTCAGCAATATCGCTCAAGATTTCCCACAAAAAAAAAAATGAATGGTTTCTTGTTAAGTTATGAAAATCTTTTGGAGAAAGGAAACGTCAATCGAGCTTGGGTTATGGGAGACACTGTGATACTCAAAAACTCCCCTCCACGAGGGGTGAAGAATGTAAGTTATGTCCATGTGCATCCAAGTGGCCGACAATCTATCTTCTCCATTAGCTTAGGATGTAGCAACACCTGTTGTTACACGGTGACAAATGAAGTACTCCGTATAACCAATGATTTACTTTTCTTTTTATAAGGTTTCTTTCATTTAAAAATTAAATTAAGGTAAAATTATATTTTTGTTTAATAGTAAAAGAGTTAAAAATTATTATGATTCTCCTTCACTTCTTCACAATAAAAAATAACAAATTTATTATAAATTTACTTAGTTTTATAATAAACTCATTTATAAATAAATTTAAAAAATTATTAATTTCATAATAAACATGTTTATAAATAAATTTCATAAAATGTTTGAAATCTATTTACTCCAAATAAAGATATTTTTCCTTTCATGTGTAGCCATCTAATGAAGAAAAAAAAAATAAAGATGCAAATATGCAAAGTCATGTGTCATGCTTGCATTCGATTAACATTTTCTCTATTAACTATTTATATACTCGTGTAATGCACAAGCTTGCTAATTTTTCTTTCCTTTCAATTTATTATTAAAATAAATAAAATTCGAACTCGAGCTTAAAATTAAGTTCGAATAGCTTATCGAATCGAGTTCGAATATTTTATCGAATCGAACTCGAATAACTTAATATTTGACTTGAAAGACTCTCGAACAGTTTGATAAAATATTATCGAACTAGAGTTCAAACCAATATTTATTTAATATTTTTATTAAAATTATAGTTTAGGCTCAAACTCGAATGGGCAATCCAAGGCTCATGCTCAGACGCAAACTCGAACTCGAATAGGCTCGTTTGTTATCGAGCTCGAGCTAGCTGAACCGAGCCTAGCTCGAACCTTCATAAAATTTATCGAACTCGAGCTCGAGTTTATTCATTTAAGCTCGAGCCGAGCTCGAATATTTTAGTATTCCAGTTCAATTCAGCTCGAGTCCACCCCTACAAAAGACCACAATACTACTATAACTCAAATAAAGTGTGAGAAATATCAAAATTTGGGATTGTGCCATAAATTATGACTAGCATAGAGCAATGAGATGCATTGGAAAATATAATATACTCCTTATGATGTTTTTAACCCTATTTTAATTTTTTGAATGAATAGCACATTTGGATAAATAATATATAAAATAGAGGGAGTATAATATAAATAATAAACATCTTTTTAAATCAATTCTTCATTTATATATCTATCAAAACCGATGGTATCTTTGTTTCGTTTTATGCTTTTATTTTGGCGTAATTTTTTTTGGTAAATAAATTTTCAATAAACTTGACAAACTTTTGGTGTCTTATTTTATTTTCGGAAAAAAAATCAATCAATTAATACATATATATATATATATATAGCATCTCAACACACGCTGCGTGTGTGTTGATCGGCTCTTTTATGCGATAAAACAATATGCTAACAATCCGGTTAGAATCACCAAAAATAAATAAGAACATGCCAAACATAATGGTCTCCATTAGAAAACTAAACCTACAAAGAAACTCAAATAGAATAACAATCTGGTTAAAATCACAAAAAAAATAACAATTGAAATTGTTGAGAAGATAAAGAGGAATAAAGAAATCAACCTGGGTGGAAGATAGAGAGATTGAGAGTGAAGAAGTTAAGTCTGAGTGAGATAGTAAGAGAAAAAAACATTGAAGAAAGATACGGAGAGTTGGAGTCAATTGAGTTATATATATATAATATTATCTAAATATTTGATTTAAATATTTAAGTTAGGGTTTATGAAATATTTAGAGAGGTGAACATTAAATGAGAGTTATGACTTTATTAATAAGATAAATATAACAAAAAAAAGAAGATAAAAGTCTTTGTTTAGGGCTAAAATCACATTTCTGAAAAGGAAAGAATCAAATACTTTCCTTTTTAAGCAATAATCAATTAATACGAAATAAATATTACCAGCTACAATCAGGCATTAAACTTATTTTGTACGGCTGTTTATGGTAAGAAAATTAAAATTTTCAGTCAAGGCAATCAAATTTTCATTTTTTTTAAGCACAAAATCATGAGTTGTTTTAGGCAAGAAATATGAAGATAGATTTAATGTAGAGCAATCAATTTTCAGCTTTGTTTGTACCATTTATGATATCACAAACTAAAAAAATCCTTAAATCAAAAGAAAATGAAGAAAAATCATGAAAATTTGAGAAAATTTGAAAAATAAGAAAAGAACCATTTAAATCGCCACATCAACCAACATCAAATACTATATGATTAAATTTGTGCGCTCTCATTGCTCCGGTTCAGGAAATAATTCTTGGACCGAGTTCGGACAAAAATTTCTCCGAAAAAAAAACCACTTTAGCTTGTGTTGTTAGAAGAAATTTTTGGCCGGACCAGAGGTAACATCAACCCTCCAATCTTGTGGAATCCACCTCATGAGACGGATGATGTTGCCCTCTGTCCGTGTAAGAAATTCTCCCTTGTCAGATTTCTCACTGGAGATGGATCATAATGACTAAGGACAAGTTCAAGATTACATCTTGGGCGGTACAGACAGTGACCCTAATCCCCCCCGTTTTTTACGGGATCTTTTCTTCTTGAATGACTTGAAGCATGGCTGGACTGGAACCGATATAATACTCAGCAAATGGAAACAGTGATTGGTGGGAGTAACTGGTAAGTGATCAAATGGAGGAAAAATTCTTAGGACATTACCTGGTTCAAATCTTAAAATTTGACCTATGATTTTTTAGAATTTTATTAATAACAGTAAGTATGTATATTAGATATTATTAATAAAGTTTTTAAAAGTTATTAATTAAATTTTCATCCGATGTAACCAAGAATTTTTTCAAATAAAAAGGATAGTGTAGGTGTAGCTGTGTAAGATTGTAGCTCGACTCAATATTTCACTCTTAGTAAGTGAGAAAGGTAAAAAAATACTTCGTTTAATCGGATCTAAAACATTTTTTGATATGTTTAAAACTTTATTGAAAATTTTAAAAATCTTCATTGATAATGTCAATATAATCGTGAAACCTAAAAAATATTATTATCAATGGAATTCTTTAGAATTATTAGTAAAATTTCGAACAGATCTATAACTAATGTTTTAAATCCGATCTTGCGAAAGGTTACTTTACTTTAGAAGCGCAAAAACAATCATATTACTTTTCAATACTGTTAATAATTAATTAGTAATTTTGAGGGCAAAAAGTAAATACTTAGTAGTTTAAAATTTAAATGAAAAAAATAAATTTATTTTCGAAATGTCACTTTGCGTCTATTTGACCTTCAGTTTTCATTAAATGTCAATTTGTATTTGAACATTCTGTTTTGATCCAATTAAACATATTTTCTCAGATCTATGCAATATCTGTCGTCTATTTTCATTATTTTACATCAATTTTAATGAACAGATCTGGACGAATGGTCTAATTGTGCCGAAATAAAACTTTCAAAGACAAATTGACACTCGTAAAAAATTAAAGGTCATATAAACACAAATATGAAACCTCAAAAATAAATTTATATTTTCCAATTTAAATATACATCAATATTGAAATTATCAAAGTAAATAAAATTCCCCTATAAATATATGTGATAGTTCACTCTTTTAACATATGGAGTATGAGACTAACACGTCTCTTCTATTAATTCCGTCAATGGCAGAAAGCTCAAATATCTCACCCAAATTATCATCCACTGCTGACATGCCGCCAGATGATCATGACCATAATTATAAAACCTCATCAACGGTTAAGCTGTTCGGATTCTCATTAACTGATCAGAAACCAGAAAATTTAGGAGAAATCAGGAAATTCGAGTGCCAATTTTGCCGGCGAGTGTTTACAAACTCTCAAGCACTAGGTGGTCATCAGAACGCACACAAGAGAGAGCGTCAAAGGGCCAGGCGTGCAGGTCAGTATTGTCATGGCAATCAACGGTACATAGCGCCTGTACTCAGGTCGCATGCGGTGATATCTGCACCGTCCATTAATAATTATCCAAGAGGGACGACGTCGTTGATCACTACTACTATCAACGGTAGTGCGGTTTCTGGTAGTTATAATTATTACCCGTCGCGGCCACTGTTGCTTCTTCTTTCATCGCCTAATTCTCAGTTGCTACCTCGAATCTATATTGCGCAACCGTTGCATTTCGCGGCTACAACGCCTACGTTAATAGCTGAATTCTCTGGTAAATTGCCTGATCAGGAAGACATTGGCATTGATCTTCATCTTAAACTTTCTTCCTCGGGTTGAAATAATATCAGCATGCTTAAAATGTAGCACTGAAATTTGTTTTCTCTTCCTTTTTTTTTTTGTCATTAATTAATGTGATATCTTTTCAAGATCTTTTTTTTAATTATTTTTTGCGATTGGTTTTATGAATTTGAGATTTTAAATTAGAATTGAAATAAAATTATATATTTTTAATTATTTTAATGATAAAAAAATAAAATTTTATTTTAATTTCAATTACAAAATTCAATTTTTTGTAATTGAACGTAACTTTAGTATATTCATAAATTATAAAGAAAAAAAAAACTTACACTTTAATCGATGAAGAATGAATACGAAATTTTAAAATTTTAAAGTGTTAGCCTTAATCTTTTATTATTGGATAAAAGTTTCATTGACAAAATGTGCAAATTAATACTTTTGACAAGGTGATAATCATTCAAATTTTTTGAAAATTTATTCAAAAAACATGTGAAAAAAAATATTCACTTAACCAATTATTGTTGGTTGAAGAGCCTAAACCAAGCAATAAGAACACTTTTTTGGCATAATAAAAAAAAGAAAAAGAATAAAGGGTGTTGATACCAGAACACTCAAAATGAAACATTCTCACAATAGACTAATAACAACGCGCAGCATTTATTGAAAATTCATTTATAATTTATCATTTTACTTATTAAAAGTCACTGTAATGAGTATTATAATCATTTAGACCGTGTTTTCTCATGTTGATGTTCCAAATTGGGTGTCCTAATATTTTTTCTAAAAATAAAAATTGAAGAATAAGACAAGTTTTAATGGATACCCGAGTCCTTGTGACTTCGATCTCATAAATAAAGCAAAAATGTTAGGACTTGTCGTATGAAATATGCTCCACTTTATGATTAAGTTTTGTTTGGCATGCATTATTTCATAATTTTTTTTAAAAAAAATTTACTTAGGTTGACCATATCTAAAACTAATGATTTTAACTGTTTTAAAATTTTATTAATGATTTTAAAATTTTTATCAATAACATTAATATAAATATAAAATTTAAAAATAATATTATTAATAAAAATTTTTAAAATTATAAATATAATTTTAAATTTATCTTAAAAATTAATTTTGGCCGGATCTAAAATCTTCCATAATTCGATCATAAAGCAACATCGGCAAATCCGAGGCTGTCCACAACACAAACATTTCATTACAGCTAATAAACTGAGAAAGTAAAAATAAAAATCATTAATCAACAAAAAAAAAAAAGAAAAAGAAAAAAGGGTTGTCATCGGGAGCAACACAAGTGCACAAGAGACGTACGGCACGAAACTTTTACTAATTTAAAAGTCCCTTTCTCTTCTTTATTTTATCATTTATTTTCCCAGTTCACCCCCTTCCCCAAGCCCTAACGTCTCTCAATCTCTCATTCTCTCTCTCGCTCTCAGTTCCAATCGGAGCTCTATGGACGGGTACGGGTCCGGTCAGAGGCCGTACGAGGGCGACCGGAGTATGGAGATCGTGAGCGGGAAGGGATTTAACGTGGGCTCCAATCAGATCTACGCGACTGGCTGTAACTCGCCTGATCGGCCACCGGTTCCGTATCGAGCGACTCAGCCGAGTCACGGTGCGCCAAAGCCCTGGGGTTTTGACGACTCTGAGATGAAGAGGAAGAAGAGAATAGCTAAGTATAAGGTTTACACTGTCGAAGGTAAAGTTAAGGCTTCTTTGAAGAAGGGGATCCGTTGGATCAAGAACAAGTGTTGCCAGATCGTCCATGGATACTAGGCTTTGCTTTTATTTTATTTTTCAGGAAGAGGAAAATGTGCGGCTCAGATGGTTGCAGGTCAGGTGAGACGCTCATCTTGTGTCCCCAGATGCTGATGTGGCAAGATCTTAATGGACTAATTGACACTCGGTCTACTGCTCCACAGCTGAAGAGTCGAACAGGGGGAGATACGTTGGCCGTGTTTGCGTAGATTTATCAAGTTTAAATCAATTTATTTAATTTTAAGTTTTTTTTAATGTTTTTGTGTTAAGTATAATGTGTTTTATTTCTATTTGAATTAAATTTACAATTAATTAAGTAACATTTTAAGCATTTAGTCATTCAAACGTTAAATTAAATAACTTTAAATCAATTTAAAATATCATAAGTTAAGCATTTGATTATAATTTTAAATTGAAAATATGTTAAAGCAAAGGAAAAACACATATGTTTTAATTATTTTCATGTGAAATATGTTACAATATAAAATCAATTTAATGTAAAATTTCATGTAAAATTATAATTTTCAGTTATTTTTTTTATTTAGTTGAAATAAAAAAATAAGTGATGAAAAATTTTAAAAAAATTAAAAAAAGAGAAAATTAGTAAAATAATATGAGAGAAATTTTAGGAAAGTGTAACTACGATTTGGTGGTACTATCATCGAACAAGTCAGCAAGCATTGGTAGGCCACGACAACAATGAGTTTGCCTGCATGGCCTAGTTCAGATGCCAACTTTAGTGGTTTGACAATCTCTTAAAGAGTTAGTAATTCAGGGAAAATTTTTGGAAACTAAAAATTTCATTGGTAATCTTGGTGATGTTAATTTTTGGATTTTACACTTATATTGATGATATCAATGAAGTTTCTCAAGATTATCAGTAAAATTTTCAGTTCCTAATTGATCTAAATCATTAGGTTTAGATTCAAACCAACTAAATTTTTTTGGATATTTAGAGACTTGATAAGGAGAAATGGTTTATTTTACAAAGAAAAAATCATGTTCCAGTCATTTGTAAAACAACTTAGAATGAAAATTATTTTTTCACTTGGCAGTGCAAAATTCGATTTTTATATAATTCAAAGACTAATAAATACTATATATATATATATATATATATATATATATATATAATATAAAATTTTCAGGTTAGTATTTTCAATTAAAACAAACTGAGCCATAGTGAGTGTGACTTGTGACGTTTAGAAAATGAGGGGTTTGTTACATAGGCAAGTACTGTGGTGTAAACCCTGTGGGCCACTTATCCGTGTTTTGGTCGGGCCGAGCCTATGCTAACCAAGAATTTGCCTGTTGGGCCTAAGCAGAGATGAGGCCCAGGAGCATTCCAAATTTTTCGATTTCTCTGAAATCATCTTCTTTGTGGTACTTTACACAATGGTTTCTCTCTATATAAAAAAAAATAAATAATGTCTCTCCTCAATTAGAAGAAGATTCATTCACTTGTTAATCAAATAATTTTCCCCTGAGAACTAGGATCTTCTCAAGGAGAAGTTTTTGATTGGCACAGTGATATGAGTGATATATGACACAAGGGTCTATCTAATTGTTAAATGATATGAAAAGAGAAAGAAAAAAATATATTTTATTTTCATTCAAGGGTGAGATGGACCTTTGTACCATGTATCTCTTATGACACTGTACTAGGCGAGAATTTTTCCTTCTCTAATAACTTGAGAAATTTTTTTTCTAAATACACCATTAGATGAATAACACGTCAACACTATAGTTCACATGACATTTATACGGTGGTTCACTTAGAGAAAATCTTTCTCAAATTATTAAAGAGGATCTTCACCCGTAATTAACTTTTATCTTCAATTGGAATGATGATTGGGGTGAGTGGATTTGAATCAGAAATCCCTCCTTGAAGAAGTGTTACAAATTTATGATCAATTGGATCATGTCTCAGCCACAAATTCATCAGATAAAGATTAAATCAATATGTGTTTGCATCGCAAAAGTAATAAAGGCAAGATTGTCACTTTATAAATCATCAATTAGTAGAATATTCAATTCTGGTTCTCAAATTTTTTTCCAATACTTCCAAAGCATTGCTCATTTTTAATCACATTCATGTATGGTTTCATGTAAAAAACTGAGTGAGCTTCACATTAACGTAAATATATAAAAGGAATATCTAATATAAATTCATAACATAATTGGTTAATCGTGACTAAAAATATGTATATCTTTACTGTGATTATAAGCTTAACTCAATAGTTGCATATATTTTTTTTTGAAAATATAATATATTGCACATCTTTGCATGTCGAAGTAACATTTAAATTTTAATCTGGGTTTTTATTGCTTCCGTTAAAAAAAAACTAAAAATATGATATATTTTTCTTTCATCAATACTTCATATAATTATTTGACAAATTACATGAGAATACCCAAAAAGAAAAATGAAAGGATCGCAAACCCTTAGACAAGAAGAAGTCACAAACCCATCAATTCTAGACCAAATTTCTCAGCCTAAATCAACATAGACTACCTTCATCGATCGGGATCGGGCAATGTTTCCTCCATGAAAATTGACACCTAAAAATACCCGAGAACACAAAAAAGAGACTATCACAAAGTAAAAAAGATAAAAATAACGCACACAACACTATATCGACGTCATTTGAAATGAGATTTAAACAAACCTATATTAGTTTGTTTAAATCTGTTGAATGCAAAAATAATCAAGCGAATCCATTGGCCTAGGCGTCCATTTTTACCCCAACGTGACAAAGAAAAAGAAAATGAAGAACCAGAAGACTTCGAACAGCGACATGCAATAAAGAACCAAACAAAACGTGCGGTCGTACGTGCATACGTGCAAAACGTGAATTCTTGATGCCCCTTAAAGGCACGTACAACCACCACCACCTCCACCTCATCGTGCATGACATCTGATTAGCCCTGGAGACGTTGTCAACCACGATCCGCATAAGTCTCGTTTTGAACCCTCATCTGTTCATAAAATTGAGCAATAAACTCGTCAGCCTTGGCATCGATCAGCTCATCCCCAGCAGGATCACCGTTGTTCTTGGCATCTTTTTTTTGTTCATCATCATCATCTTTATCAAGCTCCTGAAGGTTCACGGCCGACGCGTATTTGCTCGAGCTAATACTCCCCAAGTAGTCGTCGGGAGCCGGCGACAACGGCGGCGTCTTGTACACCTCCTCCACCACTTGTTCGTGATAACGAGTAGTAGTTATGATCTCATCATTCACAGCAGCAGCAGCAGGAGTTGGGTTTTCAATTTTTGTTGGTGTAAGAGGATCAGAAGAATGGTTGCCATCGAGATGCAAGGGGCGCATGGACCCCACAAACCTCTTCCACTTTCTATTTGAGGACCCATCAACTTGAATAACGGTCTCCTGTTTAACCGGTTTGTGAGGAAGCATGTACAATGCAGCCCTAAAGAAATCCATTGATCTTCGCCTCCTATTCTTCTTGGGTAAGGGCATGCCATGATGATGATGATCATCATCAACGGGTTTGATCACATGCTCGTCCGAGTCAGCAATGGCGTCGTTAACAGCCATGTTTGATGTGCAATTCATGTCTGTCTATCGAGAAAAAAAAAACGAAAACAGACAGATATACAAACAGAGGGCCGATAGATAGGTTGGTGGTGAAAGTTTCGTTTGTATTTGCCCTGCCGTAGAGCAGGGCGAGATGTGGAGAGAAACCTTGAGGGGGATATCAAATATTAGCCTCTATATATATATTTGAGGTGCGTAAATAATTTACTAATAATGCAGAACGCGGGGAGAATTTGACGCGAGAATATTCTTTAGGTGGGGTTAAAAGGACCAGTGATCTATATATGTATGTTGAAATGGCAAACACACACAGCCGGGCGATTGTTACGCATCGGAATAGCGCATGAGAAAAATGGCGTTGAAACATTACCACCCACGAAAATTTGGAGTAGCTAAATAAAACAATCAACCATGAACAACGTCGCACTTTGGCTTTTTTTTTTTTTTTGGCAAAAAGGAAAAAGAATATCATGTTAAAACAAAAATTCTTTATTAGAGAGGGTTTTGATAATTTCATATAGACGTGGGATCCAAAAATAATGTTACTATTAAAATTCTTTAAAATTATCAATAAAATTTTGAATTGTTAAAGTATTCCTCTAGTTAAAAAAGTAATCGGTCCATTTTACTCTTACATTTTTTGTTTTTTTTTATCATAGCTGGCCGGTGAAATTATATATATATATATATGCATTGGTTAGTTAGTCATTACATATGTTAGAATTAAATCTGGGAGATGTAGGCTAAATAAACATAAGCAGTAATATTATACATGAAATTAAAACATTTATAATTGTATAAGTAAATCATATATCTGATTGAGTTATTGTCATAGTGAAAACTTGAATTACTTCACAGTGGAAGCTTGATCAAGGTTATGTATTTCTTTTTGTACTCCCACAACAACAGTTTTCTCAGATGGATAGAAAATTGAATACTCAGAAATATTGGGAGCCAAAGAAGGAATATAACATGTTTATATAACCCTAGTTACTAAGAGTCTAAATGGACAATTCCATCTACAGGTCATATTGGACTAAGGTTTACAACTGTTGACCCACATTAACAATATTAAGATGTGTAAAAGCCTAAACCACATGATCACCAATTAACAACATATGAGCTCTGGTACTTTCTTATTTGATCAAATCTGTCGACCTGATTTTATAAAACCAAGACGCTTATAATTAGTAGTAGCCCAAAAAAGATTTCAGCAGAAAATCAAATTAAAAAAAAGCATAAAAACCCAAAAATAACTATTAAATCAAAAGGCTCGGGTTCATAACTTATGCAAGCTTAACTCTATGATTTAGTTTTAAGTTTACTTTGAATCACTTGTTCTTCTAACTTCAACAAAGTAAACGATCCAATGAGTTTGTGTGCACAAGTTATCAACTGTCAGATGAAGTGAATCATTTATAATTTATAATCTATAATATATATATATATATATATATAAGAATAATTTTTTATTTGTGATTGTGTTACGTAGGCGATCACATTAATAGTTCAATTAAATGTTTGCATATGATTAACCTTTGACTTCTTAATAAATACATTAATTTTTTTTTTATCATTAGTTACTTCATTTCAAACTTATGTTTTTTTCATTTACTTTGATCTTTTTCTTTCTCTTGAAAAATATATATATAAAAAAAAAATCTCTCACCGAATTAACCCATCAAGTATTTTGAAACAATTTTTTACACTATCAATTATAAGATCATGGAGCATTCAAATTTACAGTCCCAAATTTGAGCAACAATTCCTTTCAATTGTTGAACACGCAACTTTGAATATATTTAAATATATTTGATGTTTTAAATTATTTAAAATTTAACAACTTAATATAAATAAATTTTTCTAAAATTAAACATATTTTATTGATTTCAATGTAAATTTATCAATGATAATTAAAAAAAAAACACAACATAACACACGCATAGTCTGTGTTCTAAAGCTAATATTGTAAATGAAACCTTGTTTAATGATGTAGCAATAAAGTTGGCTGTTAATTCATAATTGTAGGTGGAACCTTTTAGCCCCAAGGTATTAAACTTTGGGCGAATTTGTCGCTGGGTGTGCGTTTTTCGGGTCTGGGCGAGGCGTACCCATTTGACACCCTGGGCATCTGGGTGTTGTTCTTTCGATAGCCTGAGCTTCTTTCTCGATGTGTCACCGTTTCCGTCATCTTTGTCGTCGCTGCTATCTCCACGAGAGCAAGAAGTTCTCTCGGCCTCAGTTTTGTCTCCAACAGGCTCCCTCTCGCTTTGCTTGCCGCTTATACTAGAAACGGTGATGTTTGGCGATGATAAGCCGATCTCTTCCTCACAATCAACAACTGATGACACTCTGTTCACGTCTATTCCTCGGAGAAATAACCATTTTTTTTGGGTTTTCTTATGATTTTTCTGGTGTTTGGATACTAAGAAAGTAAAATGGAAAAACATGATAGAAAATGGCATCCTTTGCAGTAAGAGGTGTCACAGCCTTTTTTTTTGCCTTTGTGCAGTAGTACAGTGAAAGGATGGGTCAAAGAATCAAAAGATAAAGAGATAGTATAAGGAGAGAGAGAGAGAGAAAGGGACAAATGGGTATAGATTGAATCATGACTTGTGTCAGTGAGGACCCTATATGGCTTTTGCAGTTTTGCTTAGGCTTAGTTTGCATGACTTAGCCTCAGTTAGATTCTTTTTCACTCAATTATGGTAATTTTTTTTAAACCGTGGTTAAAAGCAGACTTTTTATTACTGTGTTCCTTTTAATGTCTTCCTCTTTTAAACCATGGTTCAACTCTTGCCTGGGTGTTTTATCAACTTCGCTTAAAAAACAGCTTTCTCGCTCGTTGACTGTTGACTGGCAGCAATCGATGAAAAAAAAAGCAGTTGCAAATATGGATAAATATTCAATCATAGGTCTTAAGCTAGTAAAGTTTATTGATAATCAATTAATTTATATTATTTTAATATTTTTATAATTTAATTAATATTATTTTATTCAAAACGCCACAATGTTTCAAAAGGCTTACGCCCCAACGTCTCGGGGCTTACACCTCGCCTCATTGAGACAAAACGCCTCACCCAATGCCATCGCCTCTTAAAACACTGGGTGGAACTTAGGACGAAACGTGGGAGCGGTTTTTCAGGCAACGGAATAGGTACGTAGGCTGTCGCGCGTTTTTAGGAACCAGAAGTTAATCTGACGGCTCTCTATCTAATGCCGTAACTTTCTCTCCGTCGTTGAATCTCTCTCTCTCTTTTCTCTTTCTCTCTCTCTTTCTCTTGCTACCAAGGCAACAAGCAACACTGATAACAACAAATAATAGCAATAGCTTTGTGTGCATATGCATGAGAAGATTGATGAAAATTAAGCAAAAAACATGAATCCATGCAACCAGCGTGACCAAAAGTAGTGGACTTATAAATTCCTAGCTGGTGTCTGTGTTAGACCTTGATTCGAGACAAGAGAACCTCTAGAATTTTGAGGGAGAAAGAGAGAAGAATTTGAGAGAGAATTAGAGAATTTGCTTATTAATTTCTGAATAAAATACAAGAATGGAGTTAGCAACTAATCCCCTTAAACAACTCTACAATTGCTAACGGCTTAACAAACTAATAGCTAACTAGTTGATTTAACTAATTAATGTTAGTTATGATTACCTAGCCAACTAAAGAATACTTATCCCAAAATGGATAAAGTAGATGATCGGGAAATATAGATAATAACATATTTGATCGCCATTTAGATATAATCAGGAAATATGAATAAACATTATCCATATTTGAATTTCAAACAGAGATGAGGCTAGAATTTTCTATAAATAAATGGGTATCACATTGTTTAACATGCTGAAATCAAAGCAAGAATCAGTTATCATCAAAGGCCCCCATAATCTTTTATTTTTCTTCTTCTTTTCATTGATATTGCTATAGAAATCTCAAACACTTAAACCAAACATGTGTTCCATCATGTTTTTCTGTGGACACAGACATTGAGGAATGTGTAGATCCCATGACTTTTGCGGAAGTGATGAAATCTCAAGAATCAAATTTATGGCTGGATGCCATAAAAAGATAAAATTGATTCTATTGAAAGAAATAAAGTCTAGGAACTATGTGATTTACCTCATAATAGAAAGTTTATAAGTTGTAAATGGGTGCTTAAATGGAAGTTTTGTGCTAATGGGTCCATTGACAAATTCAAAGCCTGGTTAGTTGCCAAAGGTTTTTACTCAAAAGCCAGGAATAGACTTTCAGGATATGTATTCTCCGGTAGCAAAGTTTGCATCAATCAAAATGATTCTGGCTATTGTTAAATGTCTTAACTTAGAGCTATTTCAAATGGATGTCAAGGCTATGTTCCTCAACAGAGAGTTGAGGGAGAATATTTATATGGACCAACCTGAGGAATTTCAGGTAGAAGGTCAAGAAAATAAAGTTTACAAATTAAAGAAGTCACTATATGGTTTGAAACAATCATATAGACAACGATATCTCAATTTTCATGAGGTAATATTGCAACTTGATTTTGTCATAAATAAGTTAGATAATTGTGTTTATACCTGTAAATGTTGGAGCAATTTTTCTATATTGTCATTCTACGTAGATGATATTATACTTGCTAGAAATGACATTGAAATATTAAATAAAACCAAGTCAGAACTAAGTAATAAATTTGAGATGAAAGATATGGGTAAAGTTTCATATGTTCTAGGAATACAAATCTTGAGGGATAGATAATCTAGAACATTGAGCTTAAATTAAGAAAGATACTTTCTCAAAGTTTTTAAGAAATTTGGAATGTAGAATTGCAATCCGACACCAACACCCTTGGTTATGGGGAAGAGATTGTCTAAAGACCAATGTCTTGGAGAGTGATAGAAGTCTTTAGAAGTACTGTATGCTCATGCAGTTGGAAGCTTGATATACGCCATGCTTTGTACTCGACCAGACTTGGAATATCCAGTAAGTTTGGTCAGTAGGTACCAAAGTAATCCTGACCCAGATAATTAGGAAGCAGTTAAAAGAATATTCAAGTACCTGAGGGGTACCTTGCCCTTTAAATTAGTATATCAATTGATACGCTTGAGGTAATTGGTTACTCCAATACAGATTTCAGAAGGGAAAAAGTGATGGAAAGTCCACTTCGGTACATTTGTTCATTTTTGGAGGTGCAATTGTTTCTTAGGATAGCAAGAAACATGAATGTGTAACAAGATACACGCAGGAAGCTGAGTAAGTAACCTGTAGCATGGGATCAGTTACTCATGCAGTATGGATTAGACGGTTTTTGATAGATTTGAATATAAATCTAATTGAAAGACTAATAGAAATTTACTGTGATAATCAAATGACTATTAGTCTGATTTATAGTAGAGCAAATAGCTCGAAAAGTCAACACATTGAAACACAAATCATTATATTCATGATATTACGGTGGATAAAAAAGAGGTCAGAGTATCTTATATCTCTATTAGCAATATGCTTGTTGATCCCTCGACGAATGGTTAGTTTGATGGGACTTAGGAACATCTGAGTCAAAAATAATATTTTTGCCACATTCCATGAATAGTGGGAGTGTGTTATCTCACGGATAGTGGGAGCGTAACATCTCATAAATAGTGGGAGCATGTATAAAAAGTATTGATATGGTATCTCATGGATAGTGAGATTGTACCTAGAATTTTTTGCTAAATAAAAGTGGGAGATGTTAGTTATAGCTACTCAACCAACTAAAGAATACTTATCCCAATGGATATGGTCATATCTGATCATCAACTAGAGATGATCAAGAAATATGGATAAGAACATATCTGATCATCAATTAGAGATGATAAGGAAATATGAATAAGAAAATATATGATCATCAGTTAGAGATAATTAGGAAATATAGATAAACATTATCCATATTTGAATTTAAAAAAGGCAATTATGAGAGAGTGGAGATGAGGTTGGAAGCCTCTATAAATAGATGAGATGATCCCATTGTTTAACATGATGAAATCAAAGAAAGAATCAATTATTATCGAAGCCCCCTATAATATTGCATTTTTATTCTTCTTTTCATTGATGTTGTTCTAGAAATCCCAAACACTTAAACCAAACAACTAACACAATAACATAATTGAAACTACCCTTAACTATTGGATAGTTTCTATACAGTACTCATTCCTAATGTTAGTGCAATACCCGTGTTCTTAAAACATGGGTAAAAAAGTAATTTGATAAATATAACATGGAATTAAAATAATATATATACGTGAAAGAATTATTATTGAATAAATAATTCTTTTGAAAAAAAACGGACGTGTTCAGGTGTGGGTAAGAAGAAGAAAAGAAAAAGAAAAAGGAAAAAAGGTAAAGAAAAAAAAAACGAAAAAAGGACAACATGACAACACCTGGAGTCCAGGTGTTGCCAAAGGAAGGAAAATGGCTGCATGTTAAGCAGAACATTAACATACAAACGGTGAGTATAAGTGTTATATATATATATATATATATATATATATATATATATATATATATATATATATATATAGTTTTCTTTTATTTATTCATTACTTACCAAATCCTGTTTGGTTTTCTCATTTCCTCAATTCAAACTACTCTAAACGCTTAGGGATCGAAAGAAAGATTGAAAGAGTAAAATTTTGAAGGGGTTTACAGGAGAATTTTATAGAGAGTTACGGGAAGCTCTAAAAAAAACATAAGGTAATAACGTGAAGTTTATTTTTGAAATTTAGCATATATAAAATTCCCGAAATTCAATGTGGAAATTTTCAAAGGATGTGAATTATGGAGAAATTGAAGAATAAATTAAAATTTTAATATAAATATTATATCAGGTGTTGACAATCAGCAACCAGGAGAAATTGCTGAAAGGAGCACGAAAGGCAAAGAGGTGATCCACGAGTAGCTCTAAGTGCTACGTGGTGAGTTAGATTTATTTTAAGTAATCAAGATAAAAATGAAATATATAGTGATAATATTTGAATATATTATTAACTTATGATTTGGTGATAGATGAAAGTTGGTTAATAGGTATGATAGAAATAAGTGATGTGTAGAGAATTATTATATGAGAAATAATATTATTGAAATAATGAGTTGATTTAATAATAAAGGTGATAAATGAAATTCTTGACGAGCTTTGCTTGATGATTTGATATGATTTATGATGACAAGGATTTAGTGAAAATTTTCAAATAATAATTTGATAATAATCAGGATAGCTAATTTAAATGTGTGAATAAATGCTTGTTTCTATATTATTGTTCATATTCATATTTCACGTCATTATTCATATGCATATATATGGAAATAAAAGAACCGGGAATGCAGCCGGCCTAAATGAAAATAAAATAACCGGGAGGACAGTCGGTCTGAATGAGAATAAAAGAACTGAGAAGGCAGTCGATCTGAATGAGAATAAAAGAACTGAGAAGGCAGCCGGTCTAAGATAAACATGTCGACATGTGGGAAGACGTTCCCAATTAATAATTCATGCATCGCATCTGTTTTAAATATTGATTTTATTATTGAGATGCTAAAGTGTTATTCGTGATTGTAAATTTATTGATAGATGAATGAGTCTAACAGAGACAATTATGCTGAAAGGAAATATGAAAATATGAAATGATGAGAATTATCTGGGTGACTGATTATATGATGTGAACCTCATAATGAGGTAATTATGAGATAGAATTGATAGTCTCAAGATGACGATTAATGATATGAGAAGAAGAGATTTATAAAGGATGAGGATTTGTTATGAGTAGTGATAATATAATATTATTATCAAAATATACGATATATAGATGAATGAATACTGGAAGACTAATTATACAAATTGAATACTTCTAGTAAGTTTAATTCACTGAGCTTATGAAGCTCACTCCTCATTGTACAAAGATTTCAGGTAGCAGGCAGGACAGATAAAATTGTGAGTGGAGATTCAGACTAAATCATTTTCTGTAAGCCACGTAGTCCACATCCTCAGACTAATAAGAAAGAAACAAAAAAAATATTTGTAAACATTAATGCATAATATGTTGTATATACTGTTCAATTGAGATTTGAATGATGTAACTTCTCTATTGAGGGTTGATGATTTATGTATGTAAATCATTTAGTTGTTGCTTTTATATTATTGCATATATGTGTCGTGCTAGGATTTCAAAAAGTGACGACATCGTCTCGGGGGTGGCTAACCCGGGATGGGTCGTTACAATTTTGATATCAAAGTATTAGGTTTTATGATTCTGTAGACTGCATAAAGAGTAAGAAAGTGAAAGATTGAAACAAATTTTATTCTAATGAATAGTCTGAGGATGACACGTGGACGTGCTAGTGCTAGTGTTAGAGTTGTTGACTTGAGAGGGCGTGGTAGGCCCCAATTTTTTTTTTGACAAGCTGAGATTAAGATGGAAGTTGAGTATGAGTTTGTGGTTCCTGAAATGGAATGTGTTGACAGCATAACTGATATTAATAGAGGTGTAAGAAAATATGATGTTGAAAGAGATGAGTTAAGATAAGCTCTTGTATATGCTCTTGAGAAAATGAATGTAACAGTTGATAGAGTTGATGGTTTATAGCATAGACTTAATGAACAGGCTAGAACAGTGCTTGAAATTGTTGTAAATCCAATTATGGTAAACATTCACAGGGAAAAGATGAGTTTATGCACGAGATGCAGGGATATTGTTTTGTTAGATATATTAAGTTGAATGCTTTGTTGTTTAAAAGATCTATGAATCCTTTTTAGTCTGAGTTATGGGTTAAACATGTAGAGAGATTATTTTGTATTTTACTAGTGACTGATAGGCAGATAAAGACTAGTTAAAGAGGCTTAGACATGAAAGTTCTAGAGGTAGTGATAGTATGAGTGTACATGGTGAAAGATTACCCAGATGGGGCGTTCCTTGTCACAAGGAACTATAGTACGGAGTCAGAGGCAAGCAGAATATGTTGTCTTTGTAGCTCAGAGTAATATTGGTGAGACCCTTAGATTTGAGAGACGGGTTATAAGAACTAGAAGTTATGGTGGAAGGGGAGTGTACTACCTAGAGGATGTGGTAATGTGATAGAAAGACTAGAACATGTTATAAAGGTAATTAGATAAGATATTTATCCTAGAATTATTCTAATTTGAGGTGTTTTGTATGTAGAAATGGTGGACATAACAATGTTGGTTGATCTTGGTGCAACCCATTCTTTTGCATCCAATGTATTTATGAAGTTTATTGATGCATGTATTAGTCCTTTGATGCATAATAGTATTACTGAAGTCCCCACTAGAGATAGTGTGATAATTATAAATGTTTTCAAGGGTTGTTGATTCATATCAGTGATAGAGAATTTGAAGTTGATTTATTACCTTTGAATATAATAGAATTTCGCTTGATTTTGAAAATGAATTGGTTGTCGATGTATTATGCTTGGGTTGATTGTTTCAGAAAGAATATAGTGTTCAAGATATGGACATGAATAGTTTAACTTTCAGGGAGAACATAAAATACTTTTGAACTATCTTATTTTGCTCTGACTACTGGTAGATGGTGGAAGAAAGGATGTGAGGAGTATTTGGAATACATAATGGATTCTAAAAAAAAGAAAAAGAAAATATGAAGTTATAATAAATCTTAGTGGTGAAAGATTTTTCTAATGTATTTCTTGACGAGTTATCTAGTTTTTCTCCCAGTAAGAAGATTGAATTCTCTATTGATATGATACCAGGTTCATCACATATATCTATAGCACCATACCGAGTGCACCCACTGAGTTAAGAGAGTTGAAAGTTCAAGAGTTGTTAGATAAACACTTTATTCGATTTAGTGTGTCGCCTTGGGGAACCCTATGTTGTTTGTGAAGAAAAAAAACGATGGAATGATGAGATTGTGTATAGACTACAGATAGTTGAATAAGATAACCATTAAGAACAAATATCCTTTACCCAGGATAGATGATTTATTTGAGAAGTTGCAGGGAGCAAGGGTATTTTCTAAGATAGACCTGAGATCAGTTTATCACCCATTTGAGAATAAAAGAAGAAGACATGTCTAAGACTACTTTTAGGACACGTAATGGTCATAAGTTTCTGGTGATGCCATTTGGGTTGACTAATGTTCTAGCAACATTCATGGACTTGATGAATAAAATGTTTAAACCATTTATTGATAAGTTTTGGTTGTGTTCATTGATAACACCTTGGTATATTCTAAGACTAAGGAAGATCATGTAAAACATTTATAAATTGTGTTGGAGATTTTGAGGAGAGAAAAATTGTATGCTATAATTTCCTAAATGTGAATTTGGCTGAATGAAATAACTTTCTTTGAACATGTAATATCTGGAGATGGCATAACGGTTGATCCACAAAAGGTAGAGGCAATGTTGAGTTGGGAGAGACCAACTAATGTAACTGATATTAGAATCTTCTTTGGGTTAGCTGGTTATTATAGAAAATTATTTCAAAATTTTTCTATTATTGTTGTACTGTTGACTAAATTGACTAGGAAAGAGGTGATATTTTTATGGTGTGGGGAGTGTGAGAAAAGTTTCCAATTACTAAAGGAGAAATTGACTACAGCTCTAGTATGGGTGTTTCCTTCTGGTGATGAGGAATTTGTAGTATATTGTGATGTATCCCATTAAGAGTTGGGATGCGTGTTGATGCAACATGTGAAGGTAATGGCATATGTTTTAGAAAATTGAGGAATCAAGAGAGAAATTACTCTACTTATGACTTAGAATTGGCTGTTATAGTGTTTACTTTAAAGATTGAATACATCATTTGTATGGAGCTATTTGTGAGATATTCATTGATCATAAGAGTTTGACATACTTACCTACCCAGATAAAGTTGAATTTGAGTCAAATATGGTGGATAGAGTTGATTAGTGACTATAATTTTACAATTCACTATCATATAGAAAAGGTGAAGGTGATAGTTAATGCATTGAGTAGAAAATCTACAAAAAGATTGACTGCTGTTGAAAGTCATAATGTGTAATTGATGATAGATTAAGAGAGATAAGAATGAAGTTGAATATCAGTGATAGAGGATCATTGTTAAAAAATATGGTTGTAAAGTCATCCATAGTAAAATGCTTGCTAGAGATGCAAGGTAGAGATGAAGAGATAGAAAAGATTAAGCATTGAGTGCTTACTAGAAAGCAATATGAGTTCAAAATTTGAAATTAGGGTATTTTGGTATTGGAACATGGGATTTGTGTTCTCAATGATGCGGAGTTGAGAAAAAAGATATTGAGAGAGGTATATGATGATGTATATTCGATGCACCCGAGTAACAATAGATATATAGAGGATTAGAATTACTGGTGGTCAGGATTGATGAGGGATGTAGCTGAATATATTTTCTAGATATTTGGTTTGTCAGTAAGTGAAGTTGGAGAATAAACATCCGGGAGGCTTACGACAGCCTCTTCATGTGCTTGAATGACCATAGAAAAATGTGAGTATGGATTTTGTTTCTGGATTTTCCCATACTCAGAGAGGTCACGATACAGTGTAAGTGATAGTAGATAGACTTTTTAAATCATTCTGATTTCTTCCAATTAAAACTAATTGGAACCCTAAAGAGTTTGTTGAACCGTATATAGCTGAGATTGTGAGGTGGTATGGAGTACTATTGACCATAGTGTCATTTAGAGATGCTAGATGTACATATTGGTTTTGGATAGGCTTTCAGAAAGCCATGTGTACACAATTGCAGTTTATTACAACTTTTCATTCTCAAACATTTGAACAGACAAAAAAGATTATTAGAGTACTAGAAGATATGTTAAGGGCAAATATGATGAGTTTCTTAGTAAGTTGGGATGCTTACTTGCCCCTGATTGAATTTGCTTATAATAATCAGTATCAAACTAGTATTAGGATGGCACCATTTGAGGCTTTATATAGTAGGAGGTGTAAAACTCCAGTATGCTGGGAATAAGTTGGAAAGAGAAATATATTTGGGCCAGAAATGATAAATCTAACAATTGAGAGGATCAAACTGGTTAGAGAGAACCATAAAGTAGTATAGAGTAGACCGAATAGCTATGCTGATAATAGGAGAAGACTTCTCGAGTTTCAAATAAGTGGTTGGGTGTATTTAAAAATATCTCCATGAAAAGGTGTATTGAGATTTAAATAGGAAATTAAAGTTGAGTCTGAGGTATGTGAGACCCTATGAGGTTGTTGAGAAAGTTTGACTAGTCGCGTATAGCCTGGAATTAACTCCAAAGTTGAAGCAGTTACACAATGTGTTTCATGTTTCACTTTCGAGAAAGTGTAAAATTTAGGAAGGTTTGACTTTTGTACAAGTACCAATGAGAAATTTAGACAGAAAAGAACAAGCTTTGTGTAATAAAGTAATTCCAGTAGTTCAAGTTTTATGACGTAATAAAGATGTTGAAGAGATTACATAAGAACGTGAAGCAACTATGAAGAAATATTATCCACTATTGTTTCATGAATTAGGTAAGGAAATTTCGGGGATAAAATTTTTATAAGGTGGATAAAATTGTAATACCTGTGTTCTTAAAGCATGGGTAAAATACTAATTTGATAAATATAACATGGAATTAAAATAATATATATACATGAAAGAATTATTATTGAATAAAATAATTCTCTTGGAAAAAAAAATGAACGTGTTCATGTGTGGGTAAGAAGAAGAAAAAAAAGAAAAAGGAAAAAGGTAAAGAAAAAAAATAACGAAAAAAAGACAACATGACAACACCTGGAGTCCAAGTGTTGCCAAATGAAGGAAAATGGCTGCATGTTAAGTAGCACATCAACATGCAAACGGTGAGTATAAGTTATATGTGTGTGTGTGTGTGTCTATATATATATATAAAATAGTTTTTCTTTTATTTATTTATTACTTACTAAATCCTGTTTGGTTTTCTCCTTTCCTCAATTCAAACTACTTTATTTCTTTAAACGCTTAGGGACCGAAAGAAAGATCGAAAGAGTAAAATTTTGAAGAGGTTTATGGGAGAATTTTATAAAGAGTCACAGGAAGCTCTAAGAAAAACAGAAAGTAATAACATGAAGTTTATTTTTGAAATTTAACATACATGAAATTCTCAAAATTCAATGCAGGAATTTTCAAAGGATGTGAATTATAGAGGAATTGAAGAATAAATTAGAAATTTAATATAAATATTATGTCAGGTGTTGACGATCAACAATCGGGAAAAATTGCTAAAAGGAGTAGGAAAGGCAAGGAGGTGATCCACGAGTAGCTCTAAGTGCTACGTGGTGAGTTAGATTTACTTTAAGTAATCAAGATAAATATGAAATATATAGTGATAACATTTGAATATATTATTAACTTATGATTTGGTAATAGATGAAAGTTGGTTGATAGGTATGATAGGAATAAGTGATATGTAGAGAATTATTATATGAGAAATAATATTATTGGAATAATGAGTCGATTTAATAATAAAAGTGATAAATGAAATTCTTGACGAGCTATGGTTGATGATTTGATATGATTTATGAGGAGAAGAATTTAGTGAAAATTTTCAAATAATAATTTGAGAATAATCAGAATAGTTAATTTAAATGGTTGAATACATGTTTGTTTCTATATTATTGTTAATGTGCATATTTCATGTCATTATTCATATACATATATATGGAAATAAAAGAACCGGGAAGGCAACCGGTCTAAATGAAAATAAAATAACCGGGAGGGCAGCCGATCTAAATAAAACTGGGAGGGCAATCGGTCTAAATGAAAATAAAAGAACCGGGAAGATAATCGATCTGAATGAGAATAAAATAACCGGGAAGGTAGCCAGTCTAAGATAAACATGTCGACATGTGGGAAGACGTTCCCAATTAATAATTCATGTATTGCATCTGTTTTAAATATTGATTTTATTATTGAGATGCTAAAGTACTATTCATGATTGTAAATTTATTGATAGATGAATGAGTCTCACAAAGAGACAATTATGCTGAAAAGAAATATGGAATATGAAATGATGAGAATTATCTGGGTGACTGATTATATGCTGTGAACCTCATAATGAGGTAATAATGAGATAGAATTGATAGTCTCAAGATGATTAATGATATGAGAAGAAGTGATTTATAAAGGATGGTGATTTGATATGAGTAGGGATAATAGAATGTTATTATCAAAATATATGATATATAGATGAATGAATATTAGAAGACTAATTATAAAAATTGAATACTTCTAGTAAGTTTAATTCACTGAGCTTATGAAGCTCACTCCTCATTATACAATGATTTCAGGTAGTGGGCAGTACAGATAGAATTGTGAGCGGAGATTTAGACTAAATCTTTTTTTGTAAGCCACGTGGTCCACATCCTTTGACTAATGAGAAAGAAACAAAAAATATATATATTTGTAAACATTCATGCATAATATGTTATATATACTGTTCAGTTGAGATCTGAATGATGTAACTTCCCTGTTGAGGGTTGAGAATTTATGTATGTAAATCATTCAGTTGTTGTTTTTATATTGTTACATATATATGTCATGCTAGGATTTCAAAAAGTGACTACACTGTCTCGGGAGTGGCCAACCCAGGATGGGTCATTACAGTTAGCACAACAAACTTTAACAAATTATGAATCCTTGTTATGATTACAATGGTCATTAATCTCTACATGCTCATTTAGGGAACTTCACTTACTATATCCACCATCTCTTGTTCTTCCATTCATATCAGTACATTTAGTTCTTAAAAACAAAAATCATTTCACAACTCGTTTCTTAAGAATGTTTTGCTTAAATTTTGTTTATAGGAAACAAATTGAAATCATTTTATAAACTCTCATAAAAAAACTCTAATTAATAATGATTGTTGTTTTGTTTTGTACAAACTATTTAATTTTATGGAAAGTTAAATAACAAATGGAGGTTGAGCTTTACCTAAATTAAATTAAATTAGATTTAGTTTAATTAGGTCACTAGGTAGAAATTTTAATCGTTTGGGCAATTCCCGCCATAAGTCAAACGTTACTCGCTCAATACCTAATATATGAAGTCTATTTTTTTATTGTGAAGATGATAACAGGAGGATAATAGATGGGAGAGGGCTACTTCTCATTATGTAGCTCCTAAACCCAATAAATCTCAATTAAATAAAAAAAATGGAAAGATTGATCGAGCTAAGCTTGCACCAAACAATTCTTATTTTAATTACATTAACAACCTAGTGGTAGCTAATGGGCAAATTAATTTTTAGTCCCTAAGGTATACCCCTAATTACGGGTTCGACTTTTCATTTTCACCAAATTATAGGTTAGTTACCATCGTCAGAATCTGCAGAGAATCTCTATGTCCGACTTAAGTCTCCAAAATTAACTAACATATGTAAGATTAAAAAGTCTCTATTACCCATCATTTAATGCAACTCAACTACCTCACTTTACGTGATCGTTCTCTCTCTCCCACTCTTCTATCTTTTTGTATTCTCTTCCCACCCCATGTCTCTCTTCGCCTTCTCATCATCATCTCTGCATTTTCCATTGTAGAACTTCTGAAGAAAATGCGAACTTTCGTAACCCAAAATACTCTCCCACGCTTCTTTTTTTGCATATTCTCTTTCTCTCTCCCCTCCATCTCTCTTTTCGTCTTTTCAATACCTTCATCTCTGCATTCTTCATTGAAGAACTTTTAAATAAAACATGAACATTTTACTTCTTCATAGGTGTTGATTAAAAGAGGGATTTGCAGTGGAATCAACCCCAAACCCTAGAATCAAAGCATAATGTAATAGAAACCATCAAGAGGTTAATTAGAGAAACCATAATTTTTTTCCTTTGGTTTAAATTACTGCAAAAGTTTTTGTTTTGACTCCTAAACTCTGTTTCACTCCTAAAATCTCGATGTCTTTTCAGTACCTTTAATGATTGCAAATATTTTTTAGTTTTTTTTTTAAATGTAAGACCTATAACCAAGTACCCATTTTGTACATATTTGGTTATGAAAAATCATTGTTATTGTCTTATTTTTAGATTTCACTTTGAGGGTTTTGTAATGGAATCAACCCTAAACCCTTAAATCTAGTATTTGCTTTGTTTATGTTTTTGTTTAAAGCAAGACCCATGATTGTGTACCCATTTTTGTAGACATTTGACTACGAAAAAATGTTTGCTTCTATTTTATTTTATTTCGATATGTCTGCACGTTAATTTTCTTTTTAATGGACATGTTGAAACCCAGTAATAGACATGTGAAATTTGTTACTTTAAGAGAATACTGAAGCGAGTGACATTTCACTTTGGGAATGAGTATTCTTTTAAGGTAATTGATGACATTGATAAGTACTGCTACATGGAGATGTTATCAGATGTATTTAATGGTTTCAGCAGTATTTCATCAAGTGCTATTGACTTGAGTTGTGGAAATGGGTTCAGAGTTACTGGGGACTATGCTGTAGTTAGGATGTTTCAAATGTATGAGGGGGATGTGCGACTTAACATTTATGTTGAGGAGGATACAAATGTTGAGCCAATAATAGCTGAACTACCACCTGGATGGGTTGACAATCCTAGACCTACCCATAATAGTACAAGATAAAGGCGTGAGTCATCATGGTGTAATATGAGAAGATGGTGTAATCAAAATGTAGTTTGGGGGATTAATAATGGTGTAAATGTTGATGTAGTTAAGGAGATTAATACTGGAGTTAATGTAAATGCAACTATAGGTGGAGAAAACGTAAATGCAACTGTAGGTGAGGAACAAAAGGGAGTTACTGTTGATGAGATATTTGAATATTACATACCACTAGCTAGGGCAAGGGGAAAGGTTAGAGGAAGGGGTAGACTCGTAAGAGTAGTTAAGTTAATGATATAGGAGAGGGAAAAGGTGGAAGTTCAAGGAGAGGTAGAGGTTTAAGTAGAGATAGATGTTCAAGTTGAGGTAGAGGTGGAATAGGTGATAGAGGTAGAGAGAAGAATGATTCAAAGAGAGAAAGGAATAATGAAGTTAATGAAGTTCTGGTTTCTGATAAGGAGTATGAAAATTTTACTGAGTCTGATGATAATGATTGGGTGAGTTGTGATGATGACCACAATGATGAGAAGGATAATGATCAAGAAGATGGTGATAATTGATTTACTGATGAAGTAAACAGTGAAGAATCAGATGGTATGCTAAGTGATTGTGATAATGAGAATTCTTATGACATTCTTAGTGATACAAAATTTGTTGAGTTAAGAAGAAGTAGAACTTTTTGTGGTGCAACAATGGGAATGGGAGATAGGGAGTGGAAGAGGGGTGCAGATGAAAGTTTTCATTCAAAGTTAGTGATTGTTTTCTTAGTGTTCTGCATGTTAGGAAAGCACTAAAGGATTATGCTATTATTGAGGGGTATGACCTATATAGAAAGAAGAATGATTCAGTATGAGTAACCATGTATTGTTTGGAGAGTGGATATAGGTAAAGGATTCATATGAACGAGTTACTTGATAAGAGGACTTTCATGGTGAAGACATTGCATGATCAACATACATGTGTTAGGCCAGTGAAGAATAGAAATGCTAATGCACCTTGGATTACTACCATATTAGGTGACATGTTGAAGGCTGATCCAAACATGAGTTATAATCTCATATATGAGACTTTGAATTCACAGTTTGGTATTGAGTCACAAAAAATACAGCTATGGGGAGCTAAAAAGAATGTGAGGGAAAACATACTAATGGTTTCAAGAAATTACCCAAGTATGCTGAGTTGGTAAGGGAAAAAAATCCAAGCAATGTTGTGACTTTAATATTGGATGGTGGTAAAGTATTCAAGAGAATTTTTGTGAGTTATAAGGCAGTGATAACTGGGTTCCTAGTAGGGTGCGGACCATTTATTGGTCTTAATGGGGCATTCTTGAAAGGTCCATCCAAGAGGCGTTTGTTTTCTGCTATGACTCTTGATGGTAACAAGGGCCTTTATCCTTTAGTTGTAATAGTTATGGAAGGGGAGATAAAAGATGCTTGGTTGTTTTTCCTTGAGCAGTTACATGCTTGCATTGGACCTGGTAGTGATCCTTTGGCTCTTACATTTATTTCAGACAAACAAAAAGTAAGTGTATCTAACAATTACCTATTTATTATGTTTTTTTTCATGCACTTACTTCATTCATACATTAAATTCTTGTGTTAGGGACTGATTGATGCTGTGAGAGATTTATTCTCATATTCATGTCATAGACACTATGCAAAGCATCTCTATCGCAACTTCAATGGTAAGCATCCTGGTTTACAACTTAGGTTTGATTTTTGGAAGGCTGTTAGAGCTAGTAATGGGGTACAGTTTATTAGGGCAATGAAAGAACTTAAAATTCATGACAAAGATGCTCGTGATTGTGTGGTACCGCTCTTTTTCGCATGAGACCCATGCATCCGGCTCAATACCCAAGGCCACTCCCCTTAAAGAAGGTTGATATGGCGAGGGCACAAATTACGATGAGTAGGCATATGGAAACGAGTGAAACCTATTAAGTCTAATACAAACCCTTTTATAAGTAGTAAGGAGGCTCCCATGATAAGTGTGCTTTTAATGTATTAGATAATGGGTCGTTTTGTCATCTAAGCACAAAGCAAGAATGATGGGTAAGGAGCTGTCATTTGACCTTGAAGGGGCTCAAATCCCTTATTATTGGTCTACGTGAGAAATTCCAAAGCTCGGGAGATTTGGGTGCAAAAGAGTGAGGATTTAAAGCTCTTTCTCTTACCTAGATCAAAGTCTAGCCCTTTGTGTTTCAAGGGAATTAATTGAAATTTTAATTCAAGTATTATTATCATACACTATTAATAAAACCAAGCACACATTTTTTAATTTTTATTCAAACAAAGAAACACCAAATATTAACTTTAAAGTAATGCGGTAAAAGTAAGTATATAAAAGAAATAAATTGCTTTGACTATGAAAAAAAAATATTAACATTACTTGCAAAGTATAGATGAGAAGTAAATTAAAGTGCATGCATCTAAACTAGGTGGATTAATTATGTGAGTTAAACTAGATGAATTAAACTTGAAGACTAAATTAAATGAATTAAACTAAGTTACTTTAAACTAGACGAGTTAAAAAAATAGAAATTAAGCTAAATAGATTTAAACTAAACTACCTTAAAGATGAGATTCAAAATAACTAGTAACTAGAAAAAAAAATTAATGGGCCAAAGGGGGCCCAAAATTAACAAGGACCAAAGGAGCCCAAAATTCTTCTTAAAGAATTAAAGTTCACATGTAATTAATGACAACTTAAAATAAAACATCTAACTTAGATAACATAAAAATCTTAAGCTACTAAACTAAAGGAAAAAACTTTAAAACTATCGTTAATTTCACATTGCATTTAATGGGGAGTCTACATTATGACTAGTAGCTAACTAAAGAAAGACATATAACTAGTGAAAAATAAAATGCTAAGAAACTAGTAAGTATCTTGAGACAAAACTTTTAAAGTGAGCCAAATTAATCTAGTCTATTTTCAAGGTGGTTTAAACACATGAATCATGCTAACGATTTATTGTGGTAGAAACTTAATAAACTTTCTTTGGCTAAAGAAAATTTTCACACGTGGGGATTATCCTCAGAGATCCTTGTGTTCTTGTGGACTTAGTAAAGTTGGAAGAATGATTCCAACGAAGATTAGAAAACCAAAAAAAAAAAACAAAAGGTGGACAAAAATAATGAAAAACTCTCACTAATTCTTCTTTTTTGTTTCACTCTCTGCTCCTTTCTCACATTTCTTGAACACTCTCTTCTCTTTTGTTATATTCCTTTCTTTGATCTTCCTAATCTTCTCTCTTTTATCTCTTTTCTCACTTCTTTCTTTCTCTCTAAACTTTCTCTGTTTTCTCTTTTTTTTCATTACTTTGCCTTAATGTTGTGTTGGTTTCTTTGTGTTAGCAAAAGGAGGGTATTTATAGGAGTAGTAAAAAAATAATAGGTGAAAGGAAGGTGCATGGCTGGTCATATAGGGAAGGGAAAAAGTAGTTTCAACTTTTGAGAAGAAAAATGTGTTTCACTTTTGGGGTGTAAAGGTAGGGCTAGAGAAGTGAGGTAAAGAAAGAGTGAAAATTCCTCATTATGGCCAGCCACATAGGGAGAGGAGGGAGACATCTTTTTTGTTATAAAAAGTAACTTTTACTTTGAGAAAATTGAACCAATCAAGGAGTGCCAAGTGGAAGGTGAAATTAGAAGTTCACCCTTAAAAATTAAAAGTCTTCTTGGGCTTGAAATTTAGGCCGAAAGTGTTTGGGCTTTGGAAAGATCAATGGGCTTTATTTACCTGCTGATGATGACTCCTTTTTTTGTGATTGCGCATGCTGTGAGGACTTTTTGGTGATTTTACCTGCTGTGAGGGCTTTTACCTATTTGTTCTACAGAGTCTTCTTATTCAAATTTGTTAAATCACAAAAAGAGCTTGGGCGTGAGCTGAGTCATGGCATTTAGGATTCTTATTTATAAAGTTTTGAAAAAAGAAAAGTAACAAAGCATGTAAGAGATGTCATTTCACTTTAAAAAATTGGTGAAGAGATCACGCCATTGATTTGTACACTCTAGCCTATTTGGCTTTTAGTGGCCTATTCTTTGACCATTTAATTTTATTTGACTTAAAACATGCATTTAAACCCAATCTTTCCTCTCACTTGGTACAAATCCTCTAGTAGTTCTAAGAACGAAGCTTCACAACTTGTCCATAATCTTTCTTCCCTATTTCTTCAAAATAAATGGCCATGGAAGTTATCTCAGCTCAGTTGATACACTAGATCGGCAACATGAAAGGCATCGAGCTCCACAATTTCTCTCACTATGGCATCAACGCGCTTTTTTCGCTCAAGAGCGTTAAAATCGACTTGAATTTCTTGAAGACAGCTGCAACAAAGTGGGATCCAACCCACGTCTTTCGGTTTGGTCTTGATGAACTATATCCAACATATGAGGAATTCTGCGCGTTCATCCATCAAAATCCATCCAACAAAATTTTCCTTCCTCCACACACGGGTCATCACACTGAACTTTCCATAGAGTTATTTGGGATCACCAAGGCCCCAGTGAAACTATCTTGTCAGGAGACTGTTTTGGCATTGTGCCTTTAGTGTCCGATCTTTTTGGAATTGAAGTAAAAGATCTTACCAACCATCGTCGAAATATACTATTCCTTTACCTCTTTGTCACATTTTTCATGAAAGATCATAGTTCGAGGGTCCATAAAACACTTCTCGACGTGGTCAAATAATCAAAAGAAGGATCATGTCTGATGGGTGCCGTATTAGCCACCACTCTGAATGGCCTTGATGCCTTCTATCGACGTGAGTCTGTTTATCTCACCGGGAGCCCCTTATTACTCTGGGTAAGTATTTTATGTTTTGCTGACTTCTTTCAACTGTCAAACGGTATATGACGTTTTCCTCTTCAGATGTGGCTATTTGATAAGTTATCAATATTAGCTTCTCCCAATAATTCTAACACTGAATACAAGCCAAAACTTTTTTAGGGGCACAAACTCTTGGTTAAGCAAGATTCACTAGAGGGCTGCCTCAACTGGTTCCAAATACCCAGTGCTTTGCAAATCCGCCAAGTATGCCCCTGGTGGAAGATTATTGTGTGTAATACCCGTATTCGTAAAGAAAGGGTAAAGAAATAATTTAAGATTACTGTGCGGACAATATGTAAGCAAAAAAAGAAAGAAGAAAAAAAAATTGACACACCTGGACACGTGAAAAGGAAAGAAAAGAAAAAAAAATGTGTAAACACCTGGATGTCCAGGTGTTACTCACTAGTCATGCAAATGCTGCATGATTAACAGAGCATATAAATATATATATATATATATATATATATATATATATATATATATATATATATAAGTTTAGTTTTTGTTTTTGTTTTTTTTTTAAATCTTACCAAATCCTGTTTGGTTTTCTCCTTTCTTCAATACAAATTACTCTCTTTCTTTAAACACTTAAACATAGGTTGAAAGAGTAAAATTTTGAAGGGGCTTACGGTAGAAATTTTCAGAGAGTCACAGAAAACTCTAAGAAAAACATAAGGTAATAACATGATTTTTATTTTTGAAATTTAGCATACACGAAATTTTTCGGAATTCGATGTGGGAATTTTCAAAAGGTGCGAATTATGGAGGAATTGAAGAATAAATTAGAAATTTTAATATAAATATTATGTCAGGTGTTGACGATCAGTAACCGAGAGAAATTGCTGAAAGGAGCAAGAAAGGCAAGGACATCCACGAGTAGCTCTAAGTGCTACGTGGTGAGTTAGATTTACTCTAAGTAATCAAGATAAATATGAAATATATAATGATAATATTTGAATATATTATTAACTTATAATTTGGTGGTAGATGAAAGTTGGTTGATAAGTATGATAGGAATAAGTGATGTGTAGAGAATTATTATATGAGAAATAATATTAATGGAATAATGAGTCGATTTAATAATAAATATGATAAGTGAAATTCTTGACGAGCTATAGATGATGATTGATATGATATATAAGGAGAATAAATTAGTGAAATTGATCAAATAATGATTTGAGAAGAAGCAAGATAACTAATTTGAATGTCTGAATACATGTGTGTTTTTATATTATTATGCATATGCATATTTCATATCATTGTTCATATGCATATACATTAAATGAAAAACTGTGACAGTCGGTATATGCTGGTGATAAATGAAAAACCGTTACAGCCGATATATGCTGGTGAGAAATGAAAACCTTGACAGCCGGTATATGTTAGTGATAAAAGAACTGGGAAGGTAGCCGATCTAAGACAAAAACATGTCAACATGTCGGCATTGCATCTGTTTTAAATATTAATTTTATTATTGAAATGTTAAAGTGTTGTTCTCGATTGTAAAATTATTGATAAATGAATAAGTCTCACAGAGAGATAGATATGGTGGGAAAGAAATATGAAAGTATGACATGATAAGAACTATCTAAGTTATAGACTATATGTTGTGAACCTCATAACAAGGTAATTATGAGATATAATTGATGGTCTCAGGGTGGATAAATAAATGAGGAAAAAGAGATTGATAAGGAATGAGGATTACGACATGAGTAGTGATAATAAAATGTTATTATAAAATTATATGAGATATAGATGAATGAATATTGAAAGTATATTTATACAAATTGAATACTTCTAGTAAATTTAATTCACTAAGTTTGTGAAGCTCACCCCTCATTGTTAAATAATTTCATGTAGCAGGCAAGACAGATAGTTTGGTGAGCTGTGATTCTGACAAAGTCATTATCTGTAAGCCACGTGGTCCACATCATTAGACTAATGGAAAAAAAATATTGGTAAATATTCATGCATATTACATTGTATATAATGTTTATGTCAAGATCTGAATGATGTATCTCCCCTGTTGAAGGTTGATGATTGAAGTAAAAATTGCAGTTGGTATTATTTTTATTGTTGCATATATGTGTCATGCTGGGATTTTCAAAATGTGACAACACCATCTCGGGGGTGGCTAACCCAAGATGGGTCGTTATAATTTTGGTATTAAAGCATTAGGTTTTATGATTCTGTAGACTGCATAAGAATTTAAAGAAGTTGAAGATTTAAATAAACTATATTTTAATGCAGAGTTTGAGGATGACACGTGGATGTGCTAGAGCTAGAGGTAGAGTTCTGAATCAGAGGGGATGTGGTAAACCCCCAATATTTAGAAGAGTTGAAGCAAAAGGGGAGGTTGAGTTTGTGGTTCCTGCAAGGGAACAGGTTTCTAGTGCAACTGGTACTAGCAAAGCTAGGAAAGAATCTGATATTAAGAGGGATGAATTGAGAGAAACTCTTGATCGTGCTATAGAGATGATGAATACAGCAGAAGAAAGGGCTAATAATTTGCAGAAGAGATTTGAGGAGAGGGGTAGAATAGAACCTGATGTGGTGAGACAAGAGGTTCATGAGGGAGAAGATGTGTTTGTACATGAGATGCAAGGGGATTGCTTTGAGAAATATTTTGAAGTCTTACCAATGATAGATAGACAGAAGGCTGCATTTGCTTCATTTATGTTGGAAGGTGAGGCTTCACAATGGTGGGAAGCTATTATGCCTAGGGTGAGTACATAGGTAAAACAACCTTTAACTTGGAGTAAGTTTAAGGATGAGTTCTTTGCAAAGTATTTTCCAAATATATTTCGGACACAGTAAGAGAGAAATTTTATTCATCTAAGGTAAGGTAATTTATCGGTGGCTGAATATGATAGTAAATTCATAGCCATGTCAAGGTTTTTACTTGAATTAGTGAATACGAATGAGAGGAAATGTAAGAGATTTTTAAACAAATTACACTATAAAATTCGGACTAAACTCTCTTATATAGGCATTGAAAATTATTCTATACTAGTGGATAAAGCATTACAAATTGAGAATGCTTTGATGGAGTTTAGAGGTAGGAGAGAGTGGCTAAAGAGGTCTAGATTTGAGAGACCTGGAGGTAATGGCAGTATGAGAGTGCAGGGTGGGAGATAACCCTAGAGGGGGCATTCCTTTTCATAAGGAACTGTAGTACAGAGTTAGAGGCAAACAAGATCAGTTGCTTCTGTAGCTCAAAGTGATGTCGGTAGGACCCCTAGATTCGGGAGACAGGCTATGAGAAGTGAGAGTTATGGTAGAGAAGTAAGTATACCACCAAGGGGAAGTGGTAATCTGATGTATGATTGAGAGCCAAAGGTTTGCTTTCGATGTAATCAGACAGGGCATCTGTCTCGAAATTGCCCTATGCAGATATTCTTTGTATGTGGTGAGGGAGGACATGTTGGTATAGATTGTCTAGTGGGGAAATCTGTTGACGTAGGCACTGGAAGTGTTGGGAGAATATCAGTGAAGAAGGGGTGGATTAGGGACTGTGCAGGGCAGAGGTAGAGGATCAGTAGCTGAGAGAGGATGTGGTAGCCACTTTCAGTCCAGAGACAGTAGAGTCTATGCATTGACCCAACAGGATGCACAAGCCACTCCTGATGTTATTATGGGTATGATATCTATCATTGGTAGGCTTGTTAGATTATTGATTGATCCTGGTGTAACCCATTCTTTTGCATCTAGTACTTATATGAAATTTATTAATGCTAGTGCTAGTCCTTTGATGCATGTGATTATTTTTGAGGTTCTTACTAGAGATTAGGTTATTATCAGGACAATTTATCGAAGTTGTGTGATTAATATGGCTGATAGAGAATTTAAAGTTGATTTATTGTCTTTAGATATGACGGATTTTGATTTAATTCTTGAGATGAATTGGTTATCTGCATATCATGCTTGGGTAGATTGTTTTAGTAAGAATGTGGTGTTCAAGATACCCGGACAGGAGGAGTTTAATTTTCAGGGAGAACGTAAGATACTTGCCAACTGTCTTATTTCTACCTTGACTGTTATAAATGGTTGAAGAAGGGTTGTGAGGAGAATTTCGCATATGTGGTGGATTCTAGTAAGGAGATTAGGAAGTTAGAAGAAATCTTAATAGTGAAAGATTTTTCTGACATATTCCCGGAGGAGTTGTCTGGTTTGCCTCCCAATAGGGAGATTGAGTTTTCTATTGAGATGATTCTGGGATCATGACCCATATCTATAGCACCTTATAGAATGGCACCAGCTGAATTGAGAGAGTTGAAAGTTCAGCTTCAGGAATTGCTAGATAAACAGTTTATTCGACCTAGTATATCACATTGGGGAGCCATTGTGTTGTTTGTCAAGAAGAAAGATGGGACAATGAGGTTGTGTATTGATTATAGACAATTGAATAAGATCATCATCAAGAATAGATATCTTTTGCCCAGGATAGATGATTTATTCGAGCAGTTATAAGGAGCTAAGGTGTTTTCTAAGATAGACTTGAGATCAAGTTATCATCAATTGAGGATAAAGGAGGGGGATGTGCCGAAGACTACTTTTAGGACACGTTATGTCCATCATGAGTTCCTTGTGATGCCATTTGGGTTAACTAATGTTCCTGAAGTATTTATGGATCTAATGAATCGAGTGTTTAATCCGTTCTTGGATAGATTTGTGATTGTATTTATTGTTGATGTTATAGTATATTCCAAGAATGAAAAAGAGCATATACAACATTTAGATATAGTGTTGGAAATTATGAGGAAAGAGAAATTGTATGCAAAGTTCTCTAAGTATGAGTGTTGGTTGAGTGAAATATCTTTCTTGTGGCATGTTGTGTCGGGAGAATGAATAGTAGTTGACCCACAGAAAGTAGAAGCAGTGTTGAATTGGGAAAAACTCACTAGTGTAACTGAAATTAGAAGCTTTTTGGGGTTGGCTAGTTATTATAGGAGGTTTATCCAAAAAAATTCTATGATTACTGGACCATTGACTAGATTGACTAGGAAGGAAGTTAAGTATAGGTGGTCAGAAGAATGTGAGAGGAGTTTCCAATTATTGAAAGAAAATTTGACTACTGTTGAGGGTTGACGATTGATGTAAAAATTACGGTTAGTATTATTTTTATTGTTGCATATATGTGTCATGCTAGGATTTTCAAAATGTGACAACACCGTCTCGGGGATGGCCAACCCGGGATGGGTTGTTACACTGTGGCTACCTTGTCAACCTTTAAAAAAGGTTACATGGTGCTTACCAGCAACACCCACTGCTCATATTATTCCACAGTGCAAATTTTCAGGCAATATGAGCAACCACAAACTGTTATGCCAACTGACCATGGCTATTATACTTGTCTAATGAGCGAACAGTTGATTGAGCGGATCCGAGGTACTTGACCCAAGCGCACCATGACTCAAATTCCTCGCACCATCTTTACAACTTGCTTCATTGTCTCTGACAACTATCCAGCATGGGTCTGGGGTCAAACGGAAGCATTCCGAAAGGAAGAAAAGAAAACACACTATAGGAAGGAGTCTAGTACAACTTTGAAATAATGTCACGTACTTGCATTTTCATTATGTAATAAGAAAATCCTTAGAGAATGAAAAATAAATGGCATGTCTAGAAACTTAAGTTCTTAATGCATTAAATCGATTCCGATTCCAATTCTTTCATTGGCTCAACATATCTTATTCAAAGAGTGAATTTCTTTTTATTATCTTTTATTAATTGTACAAGAGATGTATTTGCGGGAAAAATACAAGTAAACAAAAAAATAAGGGGTTTCCAACAAAAGTATGGTTGTACCAAAGTGGTTGCCTATATACCTACAAATGGGATCCAGCTTTCACATAGTTCGAGATAGAGAGATTCAGTTTTTTTTGAGAAAACAGTAGATAGAGTGGGGGTGCAACAATGAGGAAACAGAAAGAGGATCACAAGTAATATTTCTTGAAGCTATCCAAATTGATAGGTTCAACGAATTCATTGCCGCCGATATCCATGAGACGCAAGGCTCCCCCGGATAGAATCTTCTTAACCGGATACGAACCTACCCAGTTTGGTATAAACATTCCCCTTGGATCATGGATTAGTAACATGAGTTCTTTTACCACATAATCTTCTTCCTTGATGCCTCGGTTCTTTACTTTCTTGTTAAAAGCCCGTGCAACCCTTTTTTGATACCCTTGGGTGTGATGAAGAACTTTCAAACGCTTCTCGTCAATCAAATCCAACTCATCATATCGCCCCTGAATCCAATCTGCTTCTCCCAATTGACTTTCTATTGTTGTCCATAGTGAAAGAATTTCCACCTCAATTAGAAGAACTGTTTCCATACCGTAGTCCAAGAAGTAAGGAGTGGCGCCTATGGAAGACCTTATCAAGGTTCGATATCCCCATAATGAAAAAGGTAGCTTCTCATGCCAATCGCACAGGTCTCTAGCATTTTGGCCAATATTGCGCATTCTCAGGCAATATAGGCAACCACAAACTGTTTGAGGTCGGTAAGGAGAGGACTTATGGTGCTCAATTTTGTATTTATTGAGTAAATCTGTGACCTCACCTTGGAAGTGCGTGCCATTTTCTAAGATCAACTCAAAAGGTACTCCATAACGACAGATGATGTTATGATTAATGAAATTTACCATGTGCCTAGCCTTCAAAATGGATGATAAATGCTTAAATAGTCATATTTAAGCCCCTTAATTTACTCTTGTTAGGCTCTTTGTGTATACATTTCAGTAGATTCTACTTCATTTTCATGTTTTCTGTGTTTTCCATAGGTCTTTGAAGAAAAGAAGACATTTTGAAGCTTTAAGGAATAAAAAGCAAAGATCTGTGCACCAGCAAGGTGCACTCGAGCGCACCTTTCTTGTGATCGAGCGCACAGGCACACGAGTGCACACATGCGCTCGATCGCAGCCTGCATACGCTCGAGCGCACACGCACCAGAGCCAAATATGGAAAGAAGTCTCTGAACCTTAAATAGGAAATTAGGGTTTCGAGGCACCCTGAGAGCCCTATATATAGCCTTGTAAAACACAGAAAACACACTTGTTGATTACCCTTTGTTTTAGACTTAAAGTTGTAAGCTTAGAGAGGAATTGATGACTCATCTCCCTAGTCTTCTTCGGGTTTTATTTTTCTATTTTTATTTAATTATGGTTATAATGTTTAGTTCAACTAGCATATGTAACTAAACTCTTATAGGGCTCGATTAAAGCCCTAATTATGCTTTTCCGCATATATATTCATTGATTACCTTTGCCTATAGCCATGTTATAATGCTTAACTTGATTAATACATGTTTGTATTTAAATTCCTCATATGTGCGTGTCTGATCAACGTATGCATGTGGTATGGATTAGTTAGTTGAATCAATTTAGATGACCGAGTCCTGCGTTCAAAAATAGTAACAAAAGATATCCACACCGGATTCTTGGGTTAATCAACATGGGAAACCAGGAACGAACCAAGCCCTAGGTCCCGTGTGGTTGCCGATCTCCACAGCCCTCATGCTCTCTTAAGGAACAATTTAGTATACATCCATGCTGAATCCCTTAAGAGAGAAAAGAGTTAGAGTATACACCATGCCTAACTCATTGCTTAGGGAGATCAATAGCCTAAGGTGTGGACCAAGCCCTTAGGTTGGCAACCATTAAGTATTCGTAGTAGGGCTAGAGCATTGGCACCTTAGTGGGAAAGTGTAGTTTGTGGTGGATATCACAGCCCTATGTTCTTATTATTATTAACTCACACTCAACATTTATTTCTCTTTTTACTTTGAGAAACTAATGCTAAATCGAAGTTTACCAATCCCTGTGGAAATGATCTCGCACTTGCACACTATGCTACCATTGGCCTTGTGCACTTGCAAGTAAAACAAGTACAATTATTTGCTTATTTATTTAGGTGGATAAGCGTCCAACAAGTTTTGGGCGCCATTGCCGGGGATTATGCTAAATTCTTTCTAGGATTATTTTCGTTTAGTTTAGTAATTTTTATTTTTTTAATCACTTATTCTGCTTTATTTTTATTAACAATCACAAATTTTAATTTTTTGTTTTTACCTTTATTTCTGTTTAATCCAAAACCTAATCTTTTTCCTTCTTGTTTTCTATTTTAGGTACTCCAGTAGAACCCTCTGTACCACTTGCGATCTAGCGCACCCCTCTATGCGATCGAGCGCAATTAAGGCAGAAAAGCTATCCGGGCAGCAGTGTTAAACTGCTGCATTGAAGCAACCGTTACCGATTCATGCATGGGCTTTGTTCCAGACATCCAAAATTTTTTCCCATCGATCCCGAGCTTGAGCGGACCATCCGACAAAAGCTTAGAGACAACTCCGAAGAGCTAGAAGAAGAGATTGAGGAAGAAGCTCCAATGGCGGAACAGATCGAAAATCAACAACCACCTGATCGAAGGCCGATGAAGCAATCCTTCATCCCACGGAACCTCGATCAGCCATCGTGCATTACGTATCAACCTGAGGCGAAAGGCAACTACTACATATCTCCGCAGATACTCAGTGCACTGACTCACTTTAGGGGTACACCTAATGAGGATCCACGCTTGCACCTTCGGGAGTTCTTTGACCTTTGCAAGTTCCAGCACATCTAAGGCTTAGACCAAGAAGGAATAAGGTTAATTCTATTCCCTTTTTCCTTAAAAGATAATGCTAAACTATGGTACAATTCTTTGCCTGCAATTTCTATCCACACCTGGGAGGAGTTGGCCAGCAAATTCCTAAGGAAGTTTTTCCCAACCCAGAAGACAAGACAAATGAGGAAAGAGATCTAGTCCTTCCAACAAAAGGATGGGAACCTATTCTTCGAGGCATGGGGACATTTCAACGAGTTGCTACTCAAATGCCCACATCACAATCTACCTCAGGATGAACTGATACAAGCTTTCTATGAGGGTTTAAGTGATACTAATAAAAATATTGTGGATTCAGGTTGTGGAGGAGTTCTGATGGAGAAGAGCAGCGAGGAAGCAATGGAATTATTTGAGACCTTAAGCGAACACACCTAGCAGTTTTCCTCTCGAGGTAGACATGTAACCAAGAGCAAAAATATGTATGAGGTAAACCTAAATGGAGGATCCTCTACTCAAATAGCTGCTATGGAGAGGAAGTTAGATCTGCTAGTTAAAGCCATGGCTACTAAGAATGCATCCCCTAACCCACCAGCTACACCACTACAGGTATGTGCGATATGTTCCCAATTTGATCATCATACTGATACATGTCCCTTGTATTCATCTACAGACCCTGGGCAAGCAAACTTTGTGGGACAAAACAATTATCCACCAAAGAACAATCCTTATGCAAACACCTACAACCCTGGATGGCGAAATCACCCAAACTTTTCTTGGAGTAACAATCAGAATGGTCAAGGGCAGCAAAGAAACTTTCAACCAGTAGCCTAATCTATTCCCGAACCAAAGAAGAGCGACCTCGAAAGTCTTGTAAGATAACTGGCAACTCAGTAGCAGTAGTTAGTATCCCAACAACAGCAGCTGATGACCTCACATGAGCAATTCATGGCAGAATCAATACAATTTTGGGCTGAGATGAGACAAACCACTGCAAAACATGAAGAAGCCATTCAAGGCTTAGAGGTACAAATAGGACAATTGGCCAAGAAACTGAGCAGTAGAAAGCAAGGAAAGCTTCCAGCCCAACCAATACCTAATCCAATAGGACACCAACAAGTGAATGCTGTGATAACCCTAAAAAGTGGAAAGATCATAGGCGTCGATAAGCCTGTACAAGCATCTCCAGACAAAGTATCCATATCTAAGGTAAGTGAGATAAAGAAGGTAAATGCACCTCCACCCTTTCCTTAAAGGTTAGTAAAGCTTAACAAAGAGACTAAACTAATTGATATTTTCGAAACTTTAAAGAAAATGGAAATAAACATTCCTTTATTAGATGCAATTAAACAAATTTCTGCATATGCTAAATTTTTGAAGGATTGCTGCACTAACAAAAGGAAGTTCCAGGTGCATGAGATAGTAGCCTTGACTAAAGAGGTAAGTGTTGTACTATTAAGAAAGCTATTACCAAAACTAAAAGATCTGGGTAGTTTTACTATTCCTTCCGGACTAGGTGACCAGCTATTCGAGCATGCACTATTGGATCTAGGAGCAAGTGTCAACCTATTGCCATACAGTGTATTCGAGACACTAGGTTTGGGGGAGCTTCAACCAACCTCTATCACCTTGCAACTGGCTGATAGAAGCATCAAACAACCGAGAGGCATTCTTGTAGATGTTTTGGTAAAAGTAGGTAAATTTATTATACCTGCTGATTTTATAGTATTAGATATGGAAGAATGTACTATGCCATTACCTCTACCCATCATCCTAGGATGACCCTTTATGATAACTGCTGACACAAATATTAGTGTGAAAATGGGCATTGTCACTATGAAAGTAAATGATGAGGAGATAGAATTTAAAATATTTAATACATTAAAATCAACCAACAATGATAATGAATGCCCTAATGTAAGCTCAATGCAAGGTGTTGTGGAGAAAGTTTTTTAGGTCCATCACAGTGATCTATTGAAGACCACCCTCAACCATGGTGCCCCAAGATTAGATATTGAGCCAGAGGATGACAACGTGATTAAAGATAGCAATAAAGCCATGCATCCCTTTAAGGACACACCAAAACCTCCAAGTAAGTATATTCCTCCACTTGACCTCCTGAGCCTACTAATACTATTTGTCTCTCTTCTATTGTCCAGGCACCAGAATTGGAGATGAAGCAGCTGTTCAGGGCACTCAAACTACCTGAGGTGGGCTCTAAGTGCCCCCTCCAATGAGAGTAGCACTGAAGCTACCATAGAGAACACTTGGGCAATTTCCAATTTCACAAACCTATAGCTCATGCACCTCTATCAGGGTTAGTGGTACTGATGCCACTAAAATATGGTATGACTATATCGTTCTAAATTTATTTTGGTAAGTTTTAATTAATCTATACATACTGCCTTGCGCTAGAGCGCACCATTCAGTAGGCTCGAGTGCACATCCCCTACACTCCATAGCGCACGAGCGCACCCCATTACATATTTACGCACTAGTGTGATCGAGGGCACGTCACCATGCGTTCGAGTGCACTAAGGGTAGAGAAGGCACGTAATATTTTTATTCACACTTCACTCACAAACCCATTTTTCTCACATTATGCTCCAGTGCACTTCTTCTTCTTATCTATCGCACTTGCCATCACCCTAAACTAAATCTGTTTCAAACTACCCCCTCACCTCCGGCTCTCCACACTAGCACCACTGTAAACAACCCCGCCACCAACACAAAACCTCCTCCTTTTTCATTGCACAACCACTCTCTTCCCAAGTCCAAACACGGTATACGAAAACCCTATTTTGTTCTACTTACTTACACACCGTCACACACCGGTTTTTTTTTTCATTTAAATTTTTATACTATTATGTGGTTATCTTGTGTGTTGATTGATTACTTTCCTGACTACAGGTGGTTGGGATCAAGTTCGCATATTTTCTACAGCTTTGAGTTTTCAGTGCACATCAACTGTTCGACATATTGCCTAAGTGAGTGCACTTGAGCGCAGGAACTTTGTGATCGAGCACAACCCAATCTGTGTGATCAAGCGCACATCAGCTGTGATCGAGTGCAATCACACCAGAATCTGCATTATCTTTCCTAAACACATGGCTTCCATTTCCCAAGCTTTCAGCAATCACTCCCATTACTTAGCCTAGTTTCGAGCAGCGTGAAATACTGTTTGAGACTATATTTAACATAGATGAGGACTTCAAGAGCTTGGACGCCACAAGATGAGCGGTCCAACAATTCAAGGCTTGGGGACTCAAGCGACTGTTCAAGCCCGTCTGCTCGACGACATACATCCGATTCGTGGTCAACTTCTATGAGAACCTGACCTATGACTGCACTCGACTAAAGATCTTATCTTCCTCAGTCCAGGGCAAGTTCATTGAGCTGACCACCGTCGACATTGCCACTGTCCTCCACTGCTGTGATGAGTCTCCTCCGAATGACAGCCATATGGATGAGTAGCCAGATCTGTTTCCCCTGCCCCACATTATCGAGGACATGTGTGCAGGACAGTATGCGGACCGGCACAACAATGCGGGGAGCTGGTCGAAGTTGTCTCCCTGCTTATGGTTCGTTGACTCTGTTCTCCAGCATAATGCGTGCCCCTTGGGGCATAAGACTCAAATGAGGAACAAATTCTTACAGGCCCTCTATGTCTTCCTCGGGGTCATTGGTACTCCATCCCAGCCATCATATGGAGTCAGATACACAAGTCCTGGGATCATGTGCATAACCGTCAGACCTCCACGGCTAATGCTTGGGGGCTCCTTTTCCCTTTCTTGCTCAGCCACATCTTCAAGAAGGATGGGATTAAAGGCTCCTCATTAGATGGACCAGCCAACAACCATCCATTTTTTGGGAAGGCCCATTGGAGCCTTAGCCAGTCCCACATGCCTCAAGGACCCAGGGTGCATGTCCCAACTACTGAGCCTGTGGTGGATAATCTGATGGATGTCGAGCACCCAACAGAGAGCCCTGCTTGGGAGGAGGACCAGCCAGGCAGAGGCCCCACCGAGTATCTACATCTTTTGGATGAGTTATCCTCCTTCCGGTGCGAGCTCTCTGATATTCGCCGAGAGGACCGAGAGACGACCCTTTTTATCCATCAACGGATAGATGGTTTGGAGACGCAGTTTGCACCTCAGGAGGCGATGCTACAGGCCTTACTCGATCGCCTACCTCCTACACCCGGTACCTTTTCGAGTGCACCACCTGATGACCAGTAGTGAAAGGATACCCCATCTGACTGAAGACATAAAACTTAGCACTCATGGGAGGCACCCCACAGCATATCCTTCTTATTATTATTATAATATTTTCTTTTCTTAGTTAGTATTTATGTTTATTTAAGTAATTATTATCCATATTTCTTGTTTTTCAGCACAACGTTTGTTTTTCCTTTTTTTAGGTACATAGTGCGTGCATCAAAGTTCAAGTTTGGGGGTGTGCTACGAGCCATGCCATCCGCCTAGTTCTCCATCTCCCAGGTCAGATCTTTCCATGTCATTCACATTGAGGACAATTTTGGTTACCTTCACACACTATGCCCCAGTTTTTTTAAAGATAAATGCGTATTCATATTTAATGAAAATTTTGGTTGTTTACAATAAATCTTATGATAAAACTTCATTAGTAATCTTACAATCTAGAACACATATTCTAGTAATAAGAATTTTAAAAGTTAGTTACCTACCTCAAGGCACTTAAGAATTCACGAGTTTGACCTAGATCTGACACGAGCACATTAGCACGCATTTATGTGGGGTATGACATGTAATTTTAATATATATGTTTCCATGACTTAGCCGTAATCAAATAACTTGTTAGATAAACACTTTGGCATAGACAAATAAAGAGAAAAATTTCCATCATGCAAAAAAAGAATAAATAAATGCTCCTAATGATCATTAAATAAAATTTTCGCTGAGTAACTAGACCTCTTGCCTCAGTAAGCATTGAGTGTTCATGTCAAAAGGTGGGGATTTTTGCTTGAAAGCATTAAAACCTGTTAGTTTCATAGCCTCTTTGACTCGAGTTAATAAGTCCTTAGGGGTGTCTTTACACCTAATGCCCTAAAACCATCTGGTTTGGGAGTCATTGACTAAACATTCACTACAAAGGTCAATTAGAAAGAATAATGGAACTCAACATTGCAAAAGAATCTCATGATGAAAAAAAAGAAGAAAAGAAGTAAAAAACTATGCCATTTTAGTTCTGTCTAATGAGGAATTAGATGAAGGTTTGGACACCGAAACATTATACATTAGAAATACTTGGAAGCTCCATCTTTTATGTGCTAATCCACCACATACACTAAGTCAACTTGTGATGCCTTAAACCAGCCTTGTGTAAGTAACATGAACTTTTAAAATCCTTAGTCATTGCAAAAATGTGTTTTTATTATAAGCTTACTCATGAACTATCATCATAGTTTTCTGTGCAACCCAAGTTTTTAAATAAATATGAATACTAAATTTATCTTTGTTGTTTTTCATTTAGTTTTAGTTTCATATTGCTAAGGGACTAGCAATATGTAAGTTTGGGAGTGTGATAAGTGCTTAAATAGTCATATTTAAGCCCCTTAATTTACTCTTATTAGGCTCTTTGTGTATACATTTCAGTAGATTCTACTTCATTTTCGTGTTTTCTGTGTTTTCCATAGATCTTTGAAGAAAAGAAGACATTTTGAGCTTTGAGGAATAAAAAGCAAAGATCTGTGCACCAGCAAGGTGCGCTCGAGCGTGCCTATTTCGTGATCGAACGCACATTCAGAAGGCTCGAGCGCACACATGCGCTCGAGCATATGAGCACAGCCCGCATACACTTGAGGGCACACACACAAGAGGTGACAGAGCCAGATATGGAAAGAAGTCTCCGGACCTTAAATAGGAAATTATGGTTTCGGGGCACCCTGAGAGCCCTATATATAGCCTTGTAAAACACAGAAAACACACTTTTTGATTACCTTTTGTTTTAGACTTGAAGTTGTAAGCTTGGAGAAGAATTGACGACTCGTCTCGCTAGTCTTCTTCAGGTTTTATTTTTTTTGTTTTTATTTAATTATGGTTATAATGTTTAGTTCAACTAGCATGTGTAACTAAACTCTTATAGGGCTCGATTGATGCCCTAATTATGCTTTTCCACATATATATTCATTGATTACCTTTGCTTATAGCCATGTTATAATGCTTAACTTAATTAATGCCTGTTTGTATTTAAATTCCTCATATGTGTGTGTCTGATCAACGTATGCATATGGTATGGATTAGTTAGTTAAATCAATTTGGACGACCGAGTTTTGGGTTCAACAATAGTAACAAAAGATATCCATACCGGATTCTTGGGTTAATCAACACGGGAAACCAGGAGCGGACCAAGCCCTAGGTCCCGTTTGGTTGCCGATCTCCACAGCCCTCATGCTCTCTTAAGGAACAACTCAGTATACACCCATGCTGAATCCTTTAAGAGAGAAAAGAGTTAGAGTATACACTATGCCTAACTCGTTGCTTAGGGAGATCAATAGCCTAAGGTGTGGGCCAAGCCTTTAGGTTGGCAACCATTAAGTATTCGTAGTAGGGCTAGAGCATTAGCACCTTACTTATTGGGAAAGTGTAGCTAGTGGTGGATATCACAGCCCTATGTTCTTATTATTATTAACTCACACTCAACTTTTATTTCTCTTTTTACTTTGAGAAACTAATTCTAAATCGAAGTTTACCAATCCTTGTGGAAATGATCTCGCACTTGCACACTATGCTACCATTGACCTTGTACACTTGCAAGTAAAACAAGTACGGTTATTCGCTTATTTATTTAGGTAGATAAACGTGCAACAATGGAAAATGTGGCAGCTTCCACCCACTTGGTGAAATAATCAATTGCCACCAGGATGTACTCGTTACCATTAGAAGCCTTGGGAGATATTTTTCCGATCATATTTATCCCCCAAGTAGCAAAAGACTAAGGTGTGGTCATGCTGAAGAGTTTTCGGGGCAGAAAATGTTATAGGTTACCATGCGATTGACACTTACGAAATTTCTTCACATAATTACAACAATCAGTCTCCATGCTAATCCAATAATAACCTAAACGGATGATCTTTCTTGACAACATTTTTCCACTAATGTGCGGACCTCCGGTACCTTCATATATTTCCATCATGATCTTCTCAGCAGTGTTTTCATCTACATAGAGTAGTTGGATCCCATCAAATGATCTCCTATATAGTCTCCCACCACAAATGACAAACTGGGATGCCAATGACTGTATCGTTCGTCTGTCCTTTTTCTCACTATTGATCGGGAATTCTCTTTTTTTTTGCAGAAAGTTCTGAATGTCAGTATACCAAGGTAAACCATTAGATGACCGAGCTTGGATCTCGATGGCTGAACAATAGACCAATTCATATTTTTGCTCGACTACTAGTGGAATTACCTCAACCCCTTCAGGCATCTCTAACATTGAAGCTAGACTAGCCAATGCATCAGCGAACTGATTCTGGGCCCGAGGCAAGTAAACGAATGACACCTTGTCGAAGCACTGGACCAGATTTTTGAGACAGTTCTGATAAAGTTTTATCCTCTCATCTTTAGTTTTCCACTCTCCTCAAGATTGAAAAATGACTAAGGAGGAATCTCTATACACTGTCACATCTTTTGCCTCAATATCAATGAATGTTTCTAAACCAGCAATGCAAGCCTCATACTCAGTCACATTATTGGTGGACTCAAAATTCAAGCGAATTGATAGGGTAGTAATGATTCCTTCTAGAGAGACTAACACTACTCCAATCCCAATACATTTCTAATTAGCTGCCCCACTGAAATACGTCTTCCACTCACAGTTTTCGACTTCCAGAATTCCTTCATCCGGAAAATTGAACTTTTCAACCTCTTCTTTGCCTCCTGGGAAATTTGCTAAGAAATCTGAAATTATCAATCCCTTAACTGACTTCTAGGTCACATACTAAAGATCAAACTGGGAGAAAATAACCACTCATTTGGTCATCCTCCTACTTAAGGCTGAGGCTTCAAACAGATGCTTTAGAGGGTCCAAGCGATAGATCATTTTCACAGAGAAGGACCGAAAATAATGCTTGAGTTTTTTAGCGGCCCAAACATGAACAAGACAAGTATTTTCTACCCAAGAAAAGTTTAACTCATAAGCCACGAGTTTCTTACTAAGATGATATATGGCCCTTTCTTTTTTGTCTTTGTCTTCTTGAGCTAACATGACCCCTATAGAGGTGTTAATGATAGATAGGTACAACAAAAGTGGATCACTATACTTAGGTGAGATCAACACTAGGGGGTTCTTGAGATAGTCTTTGATATTCTCAAAGACTTTTTGACACTATTCATTCCACCTCACTAGTTGATCTTTTCTGAGCAGCTAGAAGATGGGCTCACAAGTAAGGGTAAGCTTAGGAATAAATCTGTTGATCCCAAAAATCCTCTAACTTCTTTCTCTGTTTTTCAGTACTGAAATTTCCAGAATTGTTGCCACCTTTTTCGGGTCTACCTCAATCCCTCTTTCATTAACCATGAAACCCAAGAGATTATCAACAGTGACTCCAAAAGCACGCTTTTTAGGGTTCAAACGTAGCTTGTACTTCTGATATGAACCAATGGTGCCCATCAACTTCTAAATTTTGTCAAAGAACTTTTGGAGGGCATCCCAATGTCGTTCTCTATTTTTATACTTGACGATCGTATCATCCACAAATACTTCCACTTCTTTGTGGATCATATCATTCAACATGGTGGTGGCCATCCTCTGATAAGTCGTCCCAGCATTTTTGAGTCTGAATGGCATGACTTTATAGCAAAAGGTCCCCTACTGAGTGGTGAAGGTAGTTTTTTCCCTATCTTCAGGAGCCATGAGAATCTAATTATACCCCGAGTAGCCATCCATGAAAGACAAAAAGGGATTGCTAGTAGTATTATCTACAAGGGTATCTATATGAGTGTAATGACCCATCCCGAGTTAGCCACCCCCGAGACGGTGTCGTCACATTTTGAAATACCAGCATGACATATATATGCAACAATATAAAAATGTATATCGACTGAATATATATATCTTCACCAGGGGAGTTACATTATTAAAATCTCAACTGAAACAATATATATACAACATATTATGCATTAATGTTTAAAAAAAACAATTTCCATTAGTCTGAGGATGTGGACCACGAGGCTTACAAATAATGACTCGGTCTGAATCTTAGCTCACCAATCTATCTGTCCTACCCCTACCTAAAATTATTTAACAATGAGGAGTAAGCTTCACAAGCTCGGTGAATTAAATTTCCTAGAAGTACTCGATTTGTATACTTACAGTCACATCTTATAATTCACTCGTTTCTAATTCACTAATATTAATCATCTATTTCTTCACATATAATAATTCAATCTTTCAAATAATCTTTCAATATTCATTCATCTATTATCTCATATAATTCAATAATTCGAACCATTTATCAATCTCTTTTTAAATTAATCATAAAAAATATAAAGTTTTCTTCTTATTTACTTAATCATATTGAGATTATCAATTCAACATCATTATTTACCTCGTTATGAGTTTTACATCATTTAATCAATCAATCAATAATTTTTTCATCTTATCATACTTTCATATTTTTTTCTCATCATTTATGTCTCTCTGTGAGACTCATTTGTCTATTAATAATTTCACAATCAAGACTGATACTTAGCATCTCAATCAATAATAATAAATTAACCAAATAAATAAATGCATGCTTATTTTATAATATCATATGGAAATGTTTTCCCATATGTCAACAGCCAGACCAGCTGCCTTCCTGGTCTTCTCAGCCAGGCCAACTGCCTTCTTAGTCTTCCATTTTATGCATATGAGCAATAATATGGAAGTAAGCACACATCAAAGCATTCAATTCAACTATTTAGCTCTTTATCAAAATATTTTTTTTATCATATTTATTAAATTGTCTCCTCATATACCATATAAAATTTTCACTCATATTTTAAGAACTTTAATATAACTTCTCAACATATTTTTCATTAATCCATCCTTTTGAAAATACAATTTCTTATATAATTAATATTCAACATACTATTTAATCCCTAATCAATAAATCAATCAATTATCGTATATAACAGAAAATGTATCATTAAATCATTATAATTCAAGAATTTATTCAAACATCATAAGTTCATATTTTTATTGGCCTCATTTACTAAAAGTAAATCTAACTCATCAAGTAGCACTTAAAGCTCCTCGTGGATTACCTTCTTGCCTTTTCTGCTCTTTTCAGTAATTTCACCCGATTGTTGATCGTCAACACCTAACATAATATTTATATTAAAATTTCTAATTTATTCTTCAATTCTTCCATAATTCGTACCTTTGAATTTCTACGTCAAATTCCGGGTAATTTTATGTATGCACAATTTCAAAATAATAAAATTCACATTATTAGCTTTATTTTTTCTTAAAGCTTCCCTCAAATTTCTTTAAAATTCTCCTGTAAACTTCTTCAAAATTTCAATCTTTCAACCTTTCTTTCAGTCCCCAATGTTTAAAGAAAGAAAACAATTTGAGAGATAGAACAAAAATTTTTAGCGAAAAAGAAATTTGTTGTAAACTGATTTTTAACAAAACTTAAATACCAAAACCGAGCAAACTGATAACCGTTCTTCAAGTTTTTTCTTTCTCTTTTTTTTCTTTTCCTCCTTAAGTGTCTTGCATGCAAGACATTTATCTTTCTATGGACTACACCTAGATGTCTAAGCGTTTGTCCCCCCCCCCCTTTTTTTATTCTTTGTAACCACATAAGAAGCGTCAAGGTCTTTTTATATATTTCTTTTTATTCTTTGTAACAACAAAAGAAGCATCTAGGTCTTCTTCTTTTTTTTTCAATAGTAAATCATTCATTTATATTATTTTAATTCCATGTAATATCATCAAATTACTTATTTACCCTAAATTTAAGAACATGGGTATTACAGTGAGGTAGATGGAAGTCATCTTTAGGGCTGGCCCGATTCAGGTCCCTGTAATCCACACTTACCCTGACTTTTCCATCTTTCTTTGGCACTGCTAACACATTCGTTACCCACTAAGGGTACTCAGAAACCATCAAGAAACCGGCTTGCAACTACTTGAGGATCTCTTCTTTTATCATAATCACCCAATCGGCTCGTATTTTTCTCAACTTCTGCTTGACTGGTTTAGTATCTAGGTTCAAAGGGATTATGTTGTACAATCTTTGGATCGATATCGGGCATATCCTCATATGACCATGCAAATACATCTTTGTACTCATGCAAAAGTTTTATTAAAATTTCATTTTCTTTCTTAGATAAAGTTGAGCCAATGCGAATTTCGAATTTCTTATAGATTTTCATTAGTGCATAGATTAATGACTTGATTTTCTTCCATTTTAGGTTGGACCATGCTTTTTTTTTTTCATTTTCAACTAGCTCAACAATCTTCTTCGATGAAGGGGATTCTTAGCTAATTTCCCTTAGGGTTTTTCCATCACATAAAGAAGACTCAAAGTACTCAAAATCATTCATCATTTTATTCAGGTTTTTGGTGAGTACATCACCAAACTCAGAAAAGGGATCAGGGACATCATTCCCCTGCTCACCTTGGACTTTGTTACAAAGAGGGGAAAAAAGGGCTACTTGTCTGGGTCCTTGACTACTATTGGTGCACTTGTCAACCGGCCTAATCAACACACTCAAATCGAAACTGCTCACATGGCCTTCTCTCGTCATTAGAATACCCATGGCTTCACCATCTAGGTTCTTGATCCATTTGCTTGTCTGTAATGCTTCTTTGTTCCTTATTGTTGCTTTTTTTCTTAGAAAACTCGAGATTGAAGAAAATTTCAAATCCTAATTGCCTTTTCTGAGCTCTTTTGTCCATCAATGGCTCAAGGAATCCACGGTAAAGAAAATTTTTCCCTTCCTTCACGAAGTATCCATTCAGAGTTAAACGAGAGTTGGCCCTTGTTTTTTTTATTGTTGTTACTGGGTTCATAACCTAAGCCTCGCCTCCCAAACTATTGTTTGAAGTCCAAAAATTCTTTCACTCCTTGCTTGTATTTACCTAGACCTTCCCCCGGGGAAGTAGTTCATCCCTTTCATTATATGAAAATTTGTCGGTTAATGCAGTGGTCGGCTTTTATAGTGTCAATCGCTACTACTTGCTCGAAAGTAAAGTCATATAACTCATTTCCTTCTGCTTGAATATCGAACACTGGGGCAATACCAACTTTATCCCCGCATAAGGTTATGACTCGATTCTCAGTTCTGTATTTTACCTTCTGATGATAGGTAGAAAGTATTGCCCCTAGGCTGTGGAGCCATGGCTTGCGCAAACAGCATATTGAATGAGGCAACGATGTCTATGACAGGAAAGTTAATCACTATATCGTCTATACCCAACTTGCACCTCAAGCTCATTGTCCCAACTATCGTGTGCTTTGTATTATCATAGGCTCGGACTGTTTGACTACTTGTTTAGAAATCATTTGGCTCAAGCCTTAAGATTCGAGCTGTCCACAAAGGCAAAATGTTCAAAGCTGACCCATTATCTACCAATACCATGGGTATCTTTTTTCTCTTGACATTCCACTATCAGATACAATGCTCTATTATGAGTTTTCCTGTATGGTGGGATATCTTTATCACCAAAAGTCATATATGGATTCCCTTTTTGATATGTCAAGTAGCACCAAAAGGTCGTTATGGGAAGTACTTGTAGGAATGTCAACTTCACTCAAATGATCCAGTATAACTTGTCGGTGTTTCTTCGAGGACATGAGGAACCCCCAGATGGAGATGTTGGCATGTGTTCTCTTAAGTTGTCTCAACACTGAGTCTTTTTCCTCTTTCTTCCCTTTCACTTTCTCTATTATCGCTCTCTTTCATCTCTTGTTCCTCTTCCTGATTGTCAGCTTCGAGGTGAGGTGGCTTAAAATGTCGGCATCCACGAGTCAAGCGACTCACATCTTCTTCGTCATCACTACTGCTATCCTACATAGTTTTGCCTCTATGTTTCACTACTACGAACACTTTGTCACCATTGCCTTCAGTGATCAACCTGTTTTCAACCCTGATTATTATTTTCTCCACACTATTTGCCCCCATCAGTTCTATCAATTCTTTTCCCGCCATTGTTCCTGCCACTACCCTTCGGTCATCTTCATTGTCAATGTCCCAAATCCTATTAACTGAGGCTCCACTATATTTGAAATTTCTGAGGTACTCTAGGGTAAGGATGGGTTTATATTTAGGATCATGTTTGGGGCTGTGTTTGGTTATTATGGTGATTAGGGTGGAAGGGTCAAAGGTAGTGGATGAGTCCTCAATCATATTCAGGAAGTTTGGTAGGAGTACATTGCGATAATTGGGCATGGGGTTTTTGCTACTTGGGGTGGCTCTAGACCATTATCAATAAGGTCTAGGATTTCATTTTTCAGTCTTTGACACCCATCGGTATCATGGCCTGTTGACTGGTGAAAGTGGCAATATTTGGAAAGATCCCGATGTGGTGGAACTGAGTTGGGTAAAGGTCTTGCTGGCAGTGAGCAGAGTTTATCTTTCTTGGTGAGCTTTGTAAGTGCTTGAGACAAACTCATCCAAAAAGGTGTGAAGTCTTCAGGGCCTCTGCACTTCTTTTCAAGCTGACTCCTGTGTTGAGTGGACTTTTAGAACTGGTTAGGCTGGCTATAGCCATGGTTATTTTTCTAATGGGATCCTAAGGAGCTGTCTACCTATACAGTTGATTGCACATTGTGTATTTAGGTGAAATTCACTTCACTGTTCTTAGTGCCACTGTTGTTGGTAGTATATTTCTTCACAAACCTACCAGTGTTCTTCTCAATCTTCCCATCGAAAATGGCATCCTCTACTTGAGTACCATAGTTAATCAATTGTTCAAAATTGGAGATGTGCATAGCAAACAATCTTTTAATGTACACAAGCTGAAAATTCCTCATCACAATTCTAACCTGGTCTTTCTCCATAGGTCTAGAGGCCATCTTGGCTGCCTTGCCTCTCCGATGAGAGATAAATTCCAAGAAAGTCAAATTTGGCTTCTGCTTACAGGTTTTTAGGTCTCTAATAGTGATATCCAGTTGGGCATTGTAAGCATATTAGGCCACAAATGCTTGGGCCATTTCCTCCCATTCTTTTAGAATACTGGGCTCTTGGGAGTAGTACCATTTTAGTGCAGCACCAGTGAGTAAGTTGGGGAAGAGTGCAGCTAACTGTTCGGTGTTCAAACCCAAAAGCTTCAAAAGGCCAGCATATTGCCTTAAATGGGTCTTGGGGTCTCAAGACCCATCAAAGCGGTCCATATCAGGCATTTTAAACTTGGGCGGTAGTGTGGTCTTGGGATGAGCACACAACCCATCGATGTCAATTAAACACCCATCCAGGCGTTGGGATTTCCTCAAAGTGCACTGCATTTTTTTGAACTTCTCACTATTAGTCTTCATCTCGGACCGAACTTTTCTTTTTTTCTTTGCTATGAGATATTCTTCCTCGTCTTCAAAAAATTATTCCTTATCACCTTTGGACCCTTGACACTCTTTTTGGGCTACATTTTCTTCTAAGCTATCCAATCCCTTGGCCATCTCGGCCAACTTGTTACTGATTGATTACGCTCACACTAACATGTGGTTATTGTGTATAGCTGAAGTGTCGATCCCACGAGGAAAAGTGAACTACAAGGGAAAGTGTAAACCTTAACACGAATAATAAAATTCAAATGAAAGAATCTGAGTTTTGATAATGAAATAATGTGAGAAAGTTGTGTAAATATAATGAAGAATTCAATAGAGAAATAACAAGGTTCTGGGAATCCCTCCTAAGTTCGTTGCCTTATACCAATCTCGATTCAATTGTTTTTATCTCGATTGCTAGTTTCACATCCCAAACAAGCAATCGGTAAATATTCAATCACAGCACATTAACACTCTAATGTAATTGCTACAAATCACTCCTTGATTTCAAATCCAGCACACATGATCTATCTTATAGATTTAACAAGAAACGACAATATATTTCAATAACAATACCGCAGTAATGGATAAACCTATAAGATAAATCTACCAGAATCAATCACATCCAAACAACTTGACATAAGAAGAGCTTGACTAGACTTATATGGAGGAAAAGGATGCAATCACCGGATTAAGAGAAATTCTTAGAGAATAAGAACATAAATTGCAGCTTTCACATGAACCTAAATTCTTCTTGTTTAATCAAAGAGTAAATCATAACAATGTTTAACAATAAATCCTTACAACTGAACCAAGAATGGAAATAAGAACAACTACACCTAGGGATTCATCCATTTGCCTTGCTTGGAGATTAGTTGGCCATGGGGCTCATGCTTGAACATCGTAATGGAGAAGAATGTCGTAGCTTTCTTAAGTTTTTCAGTCCCCTTTCAGCAAACCCTAAGTGTTCTATTTATAATCCAATAGAGTCAAGGGTATTTTCGGGTCAAAACTATCATTAAAGCCCTAATTAGGTCATAAAACGGAAATAGGGTATCGTGCTCGCGGCGCGGTGCACACTAGTCCAGGCTGCTGCGCAGCTTTGGATCTTGGTTGCTGGAGATTCTAGAGGCTGTGGTGCACACTAGTTGGTGGAGGTTATGGAGGCTGCGGCTCAGCCCTTCTGTGCTGCGGCGCACTGCCTCCAACTTCTATCCGAGAAGTTGATGGTTCTGGTGGGCGAGGCTTGAGGTTCTGGGCCATGGCATGGAACCCTAAAGACTTGGTTTCTCTTTATTTTGTCCTTCAACAACCATGCATTTACTCCGATATGCATCAATTTATCGTGTTTTAAGCAACAATAGCTTTTCCATCTCTTTTGAACCCAACATACCTAAAAATGCACCAAATAAATCAATGATCCAAGAATGACACTTTAGAATTATTAAGGTATAAATTTTTAATTCAACCCTAGATCAACCCTAAAAGGCTAACAAATAAATACTATTAGGATGCATTTTATAACTCTTATCACTGATGTTCTTGAAGATCTCATTAATGTCAACAACTACTTCATCTGCCATCACTCTGATTGACCTTGAACTACTTTTAAAAACCGAACTATCGGTGTGCTCTCTTACTCTAAGATGAACTAGTCTCTAATGAGGCATTTTCCTCAGTCTTCCACTAGATGATCTGTACCACAACGGAGAGGAGACGAATTTTGGCCCTAAACCTATGACTCATTCTTTACAAAATGAAAAAAAAAAATGACACCTTTGAGTTCTTTATGCTATGAATCATTTTTGCCATACTCGCTTATCTACGGTATTACTTTAACTTTATCAATGAGTTTCAGTTTTGCGTCCAAAATCCCATTGAATGAATTAAAGTCCACTTGTGGATAAGTTCTCAATTAGCCCAATTAGGTGGAGACAGAAACATAAAAGAAAATTTCCTCTGATTAAATTTTAATCAAATTTTCTTGGTTTTCTCATGGTTAAATATGGTGGATTTGACATCAACAAGCTTCCCAAGGGGGTCAGACCCTAATGATCATTTAGGCTAAACCCAAGAGGGCCAAATAAAAGATAAAGATTTCCTCTTGCATGGATCGTTCCACTGGATCCTTGGGCCCTCAGTCACTTTCATTTTAGATTTATTGGGTTAGGGCCTAATCAACATTAGTTTCTTCTGATAGGCTTCTCAATGAGATCAAACTACCTTAACTAAGGGAAAATCCTCTATTTTGAAACAAATTGGGCTTAATGTTGGGCTCATTTCATTTGGTTATAATTTAATCAAAAGAAATCTCCTCCGATTAAATTCTAATCAAACTTCCTTAGTCTGGGCCCTTTCAATCCTTCATGGGCTTTCTTATAGTTAAATATTTTGGGTTTAATATCATTAAGTTTCCCAAGAGATTTGGAACCTAGTGGTGATTAGAGCTAAATCTAATAAGCCCAAATGAATGATAAAGTTTGCCCCTGACATGGATCTCTCCACCTAATCCCTAGGCCTTTAGTCACATTCATTTTAGATTTCTTGGGTTAAGGACCAATCACCACTAGTTTCCTTTGTGGGCTCCTTAATGAGGTCAAACTAACAAGACTTAACTAAGAGAAAATCCATTTTTTTGGGCTAACCTACACCCAACATTGAATTTAATTTATTTGGTTGTGATTTAATTAGAGGAAACACTAAATTTCCAAACATGTTGTCAAACAAATTGATTTTATCTTTCCTTAACATGTGAGGTTAAGTCAAACACATGCAAGCAAGCAAAAGGATGGAAATGGGTCCCTATCCTAGATGGAAAGGTTCTAAGGTTTTCTTAAAAATGGGTAGGCTCACCTTATAACTCCGATGGGCTCAGGTACCCCATACTATAATGATGCTTTCATGCTCCTTTAGTGTCCTGAAAAGTGGACCACAAGAGTACAAACACGTTTAGCAAACCTTCGTTACACAGACAATAACCAAGAAGAACTTGTCCCATAGCAAGGGCTGACGATACGGAAATGGGGGTTACACCAAAAACCAAGAGGAAACAGGCCCCCCAATTTACTCCATCGAGAGCAAAGGGTTAGTACTAGTGTGCAAAGTGAAGTATGAAATAATAACTCAAATTAAAATTTCAAAAGATTTCCTAGAAACACTTTAAGGTTAAATCTCCCTAGTGGAGTCGCCAATTATAGGTACCATTTTTTTTGCATGAGGCCCATGCAACTGGCTCAATACCCAAGGTCACTCCCCTTAAAGAAGGTGGATATAGCGAGGGTGCGGATTACGATGAGTAGGCATATGAAAACGAGTTAAACCTACTAAGTCTAATACAAATCCTTTATAAGTAGTAAGGAGGCTCCCATGATAGGTACACTTTTAATGTATTAGACAATGGGTTGCTTTGTCATCCAAGCACAAAGAAAGTATTATGGGTAAGGAGTCGCCATTTGACCTTGAAGGGGGTCAAATCCCTTGTCATTGGTCTACATGAGAAATTCCAAAGCTCGGGAGATTTGGGTGCAAAAGAGTGAGAATTTAAAGCTCTCTCTCTTACCTAGACCGAAATCTAGCCCTTAGTGTTTCAAGGGAAGTAATTTAAATTTTAATTCAAGTATTATTATCATACACTACTAATAAAACCAAGCACACATTTTGCAATTTTTATTCAAAAAAAGCAACACCAAATATTAACTTTAAAGTAATGCGGTAAAAGTAAGTATATATGGGAAATAAATTGCTTTGACTATGAAAAATAATATTAACACTACTTGCAAAGTATAGATAAGAAGTAAATTAAAGTACATGCATTTAAACTAGGTGGATTAATTATGTAAGTTAAACTAGATGAATTAAAGTTGAAGACTAAATTAAATGAATTAAACTAAGCTACTTTAAACTAGACAAGTTTAAAAAATAAGAATTAAGCTAAATAGATTTAAACTAAACTACCTTAAAGATGAGATTCAAAATAACTAGTAACTAGAAACCTTTTTAATGGGCCAAAGGGGGCCCAAAATTATCAAGGACCAAAGGGGCCCAAAATTCTTCTTAAACAATTAAAGTTCACATGAAATTAATGACAACTTACAATAAAACATATAACTTAGAGAACATAAAAAATCTTAAGGTACTAAACTAAAGGAAAAAACTTTAAAACTACCGTTAATTTAACATTGCATTTAATGGGGAGACTACATTATGACTATTAGCTAACTAAAGAAAGACATATAACTAACGAAAAATAAAATGCTAAGAAACTAGTAAGTATCTTGAGATGAAACTTTTAAAGTGAGCCAAATTAATCTAGTCTATTTTCAAGGTGGTTTAAACATATGAATCATGCTAACAATTTATTTTGCAAAAGGTAGAAGCTTAACCAACCTTTTTTGCCTAAAAAAAATTTCAACATGCAAGGATTATCCTCGAAGATCCTTGTGCTCTTGTAGACTTAGTGAAGTTGGAAGAATGATTCCAAGATTAGAAGACCACAAAAAAAAACCAAAGGTGGTCAAAAATGATGAAAAACTTTCCCTAGTTCTTCTTTTGTGTTTCACACTTTGCTCTTTTCTTAGTTTCTTGAATACTCTCTTCTCTTTTGTTATATTCCTCTCTTTGATCTTCCTACTCTTCTATCTTTTTATCTATTTTCTCACTTCTTTCTTTCTCTCTTTTCTCTCTTTTTTGCATTACTTTGCCTTAGTGTCGTGTTGGTTTCTTTGTGTTAGAAAAAGGGGGTATTTATAAGAGGATTAAGGGTTGGCAAGATATTAAAAAAAGTAAAATAATGGGTGAAAATAAGGTACATGGTTGATCATATAGGGAAGGGGAAAGGTAGTTTCAACTTTTGAGATGAAAAATGTGTTTCACTTTTGGGGTGTAAATATGAGGCTAGAGAAGTGAGGTATGGTAAACCAAGTGACAAGTGAAAAGTGAGAAGAAAAAGACTTTTAGGTGGCTGGACATGGGGAAGAGTGAGGGGTTTCTTTGAGGTGAAAAAAAAAGTGAAAAAGAAGGTTTGCAAAAAGGTGAACAAGAAAGAACATTTTGGAGTGTTTTCAATAAAGCAAAAGCAAATGCAAAAGAAAAAAAGGTGATGAGAAACTCTTCTTGATTTGGATAAACAAATAGGGTGGAAAAGACACAATTTTCTTTGGCTTTGATATATAATAAAGTGGAAATGCTTAGGGAACAAAGTGTGCAATTACAAAGCAAAATAAATGAGAAAAAGGCTTCACATTCTAAAAAAACTGTTGTTTTTTAGGTGCTGTTTTTAGGGTATAAAATGTGATTTTTTGGGTAGAAAATGGTGTTATTTAACATTTATTAAAGGGTGTAAGATTAATAAGGTAATGTCCAATTAATTAAGCAAAAGGAGAAGAAGAAAAACTCCTTTTTGGTACACATGGTTGTCCAAAAAGGGAGAAAAATCAGATTCTTTATAAGTGCATTGTTGTTGCTTTTTAGGTGAAAAAAATCTTATTTTGTGTGGAAAAAATGTAGTATTTGGTAAAAATATGAAGGAATCTAGGAGGCAGATGCGAGTTCAAAAAGCAAAAAGAAAGAGTGAAAATTCCTCATTATGGCCAGCCACATAGTGAGAGGAGAGAGATATCTTTTTGGTTATAAAAAAGTAGCTTTTAATTTGAGAAAAATGAACCGATCAAGGAGTGCAAAGTGGAGGGTGAAATTGAAAGTTCACCCTTAAAAGTTAGAGGTCTTCTTGGGCATGAAATTTAGGCCAAAAGTGTTTATGCCTAGGAAAGATCAATGGGCTTTAATGGGTTTTGGATTGGGTCAAAATTTGAATGAAGACTTTGGTATTAGATTAGTTGAATCAAATAAAATCCAATTGATTTAAACCCAAAGTGAATTAAATGGACTAAAACTCCTCAATTAAATCCATACTTACCCACTTACTAAGTCCGAGCACACTAGGATTAAAGATTCGTCATAGGAATCTACGTGTGGTCTGTTAAAAAAATTTGGAACGAAATTGGGTGTCTATAGATTGGCTTATTTGTAAGCCACCTTCACAATGGTCTAGGTTTGGGTATAATCATGTGGCTAAGAGTGACCATGTCACCAATAACTTCACTGAGAGTTTTAATCATTGGGTTGAGAAGTTTAGAAATAAACTAATTATGAACTTACTTGATAACATTAGAATTAAGCTAATGTCTAGAATTCACAAGAGATATGCTAATGGGTGTGCTTGGAAGAGGGAGCTTATACAAATACTTATAAAAAAACTTGACAAAACTGTACAATATGCTAGACATTGTAGAGTTGTACTTGTTGGAGATTATGAGTTTAATGTCTTTGATTTTGGTATCAAGTATTGTGTTGATCTGGGTAACAAAAACATATACCTGTCAGTTGTGGGGTATTAGTAGTATTCCTTACAGGCATGCCACTGCTTGTATTGGATTTAAGAGATATAACCTAGATGACTACTGTGATGAGATGTTCACAGTTGAAAAATACCGAGCATCATACAGCGAAATCATCCATCCCCTCCTAGAGGAAGATCTTGATCCAACCAGTGAAGAAGAAGCTACTGAAGCTCCAAAAATCCATGTGAGGCCTGGTAGACCAGAGTGCAATTGAAGAAGGGAAGTTGGTGAAGAAGGTCCTTCAACACATAGGAAGAGATCATGTACAGTTACATGCAAGAAATGTGGCCAACTCAGACACAACAAGAGAGGGTGCAAAGCTGAGAAGTCTAATACCCAGCCTGACAATGAAAGTAATCCAGTACTTGGTACATTTACTAATGAGACTGGTACTACTTTAGCACATCCAATTAATCCAATACCTCAAAGAACACCCACTCGTGTGAAGGTAATTATAATTACTTTAACTGTTTCTTAATTTCATTATGGTTTTGGTTAATAAAATGTGGAATTTTGGTTTCACAGATTTCAAACAAGAGCTGTGAGATGGGGATGTGCAAACAAAGGGGGCAATGAGAGATGTGCAATAAATAGAAGTGATGCAACAAGTAGGAGAGGTGATTTCTCTAGTCATGATATAAACAGTGGGGGCAATGGGAGATGTGAAACAGGTGGGAATGGTGGTGCTGGGAGTGGTGCATTATTGGTTGGTGCTGCAGGTGGTGTAAGCAATGTTGCATCTAGTTTGACTGGTGCTAGTTCAACTACTACTACAAGGTCTCTAAGATATAAGACTACTGGATGAAATGAAAGATGTAGACTCCTAACTCACTTGCTAGTTCAACTGCCACTGCAAAGTCTCCAAGTGGTGCTGTATTGGGTACTCAATAGAGCAGGACTAGTCATCTAGTGTAGATCTTTTTGTATATATAAACATGATTGTTGGTCTTTTGAAGTTATGTTAACATGATTGGTTAGCTACTGATGGTATTGGTGATTTTTGAATTTTGTAAACAGTATTGGATAGTGACGTGATGGTACTTTATGTTTTTGTATTATGTAAACATTATTGATGCTAACCACATTTGGATGGTTTAGTATTTGGAAAGTGAATATGCAATCAACTTAATGAGAAGAAATGTATTTTGTCAGATTGTAGTGTTTGATTTTAATGCGTAGTTTCCTTGTTTTGATTTAGGACACAACTTGGTTTTTTTGTGTCTCTGCTGGTTAGAATTATAGAACATGAATAATAACCAGCAGTAAAATTAATTTTAATTCAAGTATCTAAAAAAAATAGTTTGCAAATAAGAAGACAACAATTACAATAAGCAATGTGACAAACACCCAACTTCCAAGCATTATGAGCTTCAATAGACTTAAACCATGCCCAATCTCATATTGAGATGTCTTCACCCTCCTAACGTCATCCTTCAACATAACCAACTCATCCTTTACATGGTCCAGTCCTGCAATCTCATAACCATGGTTTTTGATTCTGTTAGGAACAAAGTTGGTGTGGACATCATTGGTTGGGAAACACCAACACCAAAATCAAAACTTTCTTCCATCACAATAATAGTACGACTTCCATCTGTTTCTATCTGATTCAGATATCTTCACTAAAACTCTCTTGCTGTAATAACACATCTTGTTTTCATAGTCCAAATGAGATGGATCATTTCTTTTCACACTAAAAGAAGACATCACTACACACTTGTAAGTTCGGTCAGGCATTCTAACATATAATTAGCATGCATTTAAATTTGGTAAGAAAGATTCTTCAAAAATAGAGAAAGAAATAGGGAAGAAGATCTATTGAAAACCTTACCACTTTCCTGGAAGAATATGAGGACGAAATGGGTAAGGACTCACCGGTTTTTGGGTAGCAAGAAAATCAATGGGAAATAGAGTTGTGATTTTTTTAGGAGCAAGGTTAGGGAAGAAGATGTTGGGGCCGAAATAAAATGAAGAATAAATGGGGAAGAACCAAAAATAAGAAAATAAAAAAATAACCTTTTACGTTTCAGTATGCAAAAGAAACGATGAAGAAGAGGTTGGTGCTAGAAGAAGGTGATTGAGAAGAAGCCGAAATGGGGGAAACAGACAATGGATCTGTGTCAGTGGGGCTTTAACATGGAGAAATTAAAAAAAAAGGAAAAAAAAGGAACAATTTTTTGGTTTAGAAGCTTTTGCATTTCAGAAAACATGGGGAAGATGATGGGTGGGTAGGGCTTTAACAGGGAAGAAAAGTAAAAAAAAAAAAATTTAATTATATTGCAACAGTCTTATAAGGGAATTTGAGGCATTAAGGAAAAAATTATGGCATGTCCGTGCAAGCCATGATGTGAGTAAGCTCTTTTAGACTTCCAACACGAAGATTCTCTACAGATTCTGGCGACGATGACTAACCCGTAATTTGGTGAAAATAAAAGGATGAACTCATAATTAATGGTATACCTCAAGGACTAAAAAGTAATTTACCTGTAGTTAGTTTGTAATTATGCTAGTTTAACTATATATAGGTATATTTGTAAACTTAAGTCAAACTTTACATTGATTGTAACGTAACTATCTTATTTAATATTTTTTAACAAGTATTTTAATGACATTATCATAGGCCAAATGTTTTTTTATTATTATTATCATAAGCGAAATGTTAGGTCAATTGTATGTGTATATCGTACATATTTGATTTTTTTCTTGTTCGATGAACAAAAAAGTTTGCAATGAAAGGGTAACATTACTACAAATCAAAATTATCGTATGAGTGTTCTACTCCACACATGGATTAAACATAAAAATTTATTTATGTGAAATCACCGAGCTAAACTTTTTTCATCTTAGTGGATGATTTGAATTCAAGCACTTTTATCTTAAAAAAGAAAGTCTCAACCACCCCACTAAAATTTCGGTGATACTTGTCCGATGTTACATATATGCGCATGTAAAAACCCCAATATAAGAGTATGTAGCGCATGTAAATGTATAATCAAAATCAAACAGTTACTATAATCATAATCGTCTATGGCACTTCTCCACATTATGAAAGCTCAAATGTTACAACGAAGTGTATGACTTATTTGGAGATTAAATCAAATTTGCTTAAAGTAGATTGAAGATTTAAATAGATTTAGTTGTTTGGGTTTGGATTAAAGACAACTTAAAACATGCATCTTTTGCCTTGAACAACTTTAAATTGCATGTTTTAAGTTGTCTTTAATCCAAACCCAAATAACATCAATGTGATTAGATGGAGTTTTTGGTTGTGAAAAGACCAAAAAGACCATACTACTTAACAAAGATAAAGATAGGGTATAAAAAGGGATTGTAATTACTTGAAAAGCTTAAGGGTAAATGAGTATTTTTTTCATGTGGCATTAAAAGACAAATTAAGTGACTGATTAAAATTGGGTTGATTTAATATCCAAATAAGTCATATCCAAACATCGCCATAGTAGTATTAATTAATATGTTCTACACACACACACACACACACACACACACATATATATATATATATGATTTGTATCCAAAGGTTTGTTCTCTTGCCTAAAGAACATTTTTGTTGATATCGAAAATCTGCTGCTAGGCTATGGAACCGAAATGCTAGGTTTGCACAAGAAGAGAACGTTGAACTAAAGAGTCACAGGATGAAGAGGGGGGTGATATCTCTGAGGACTTTCCGATGCTTTTGTTAGTACCAGAGTTTGAGGGAGGAAATTGAGGGAATAACAATGGCAATAGAAGTGTTTTCGGTGATGAATGAAATTGAAATTTGCATACCTTGGGCCCCCTATTTATATCAACTTTAAGGAATCAAATATGTTGCTCGCTCAGGGATGACGCGGTTCTTAGAATATCGCTTTTGTTTTCGCGTGTGAAAGGTTTGTTAACGGTTTCATCATTTGCTCTACTACGTGTGCATCGCCATCATTACAGTCGATCATTGGATGGAGAGTTATTCGCGTGCCATCTAATCATTGGAGGGAGAGTGATCCATGTGTCATCAGATTATTAGAGGGAAGATTGTCCACGTGTCACCAGACTATTGGAAAGAGAATTATCCACTATATCAATTTTGATTTAGTCGCATTCTAAAACTTAATTAACACCCAAGGAAAATAGCATTAATGAATAATGATGATGCACAAGACTATGAAACGTTTTAAAAAGGAATTGAAAAAATAATTGTTTTGAGATGGCTGATACCACGGACTCGATTCCGTGAGAATTACTACAAAATTGAGAAAAATCACTAATAATCATAGGGAAATTGAATAATAACTTCAGTATTTGAATTTTTTGAAATAATTACTACTCAATTTCTCCATGGTTACTAATAAATTTTTTCGATTCTGTAATAACTCCCACGAAACTAAATCTATAATATCATCACTCTTGTTTTAATATATGTTATTCATATGAAATTAGTAACATAGATAGCCCCACAGCTAACTCTGTATCTGGCAAACGCCTCTCAGTTGTAATATGAGTAAAATAATGAAGGTGCGTACAACACAACCTTTCAAATTTGAGCTTTGAAATTATTAATTAGTATCGTGTGTTTGAAGATTTAAAATTGCTTAAAAGAATTCAATGCGTAGAATTAGTCAATTTCTCCGTTAGATGGACAATCATTTTCGTAAATTCAATCTACAACAACTCACCGTCAAATTTCATGCTGTCTTTTTCTGATTTTTGTGGGTAATTATTGGAACTCACTTCAATGTATTCTGTCAGCTTAATTTTCTGCTCATTTAGTCATTGGTATTTGTTTGAGAAGAGAAAAACTTGTTATAAAAGAATAGAAGAGAAAAACTGAAAAAAAAATAGCGATCAGCTGGTTTTCGCAGCCCATATAGCATGTCATTTTTATATCGATTTCAAAACAAATAATTTTACGAGGACAGTGTAATATTTGTACATGTTAAAATTTTTATTTTTATTTCAAGATGTTGAAATAAATATAAAAAAAAATTTCAAAAATGCAATCATTCCATCAAATTTTTAATTTTTATTTTGTATTTTTGACATGTGAAATCAACATTATCAATATTATATCAAATAAAAGAAAATTAAAAAGAGATGTAAGACGGGATTTTTCTTAAGGTAATAAATTTTCCATTTACTTGTCCATGTTTGTTTGCTTTCTATTTCCGCAGACTTCACATGCATAAAAGTTTTTTAGAACAATAATGTAAACAATTAAAGCTGTAGCTTTCAAGTTTGAATTTTTGGAAGTTTCTACCTACAAATCAGAGTGTACTTCTGGCATGGTCTCTATGACAAGTTGTAAAGTGGGGGGCCACTTTGAATGAAAACAATTGCCACCGCAATTAATTTCTTTTACTAGAAATCAACTATTTTTTTGCGTGAGAATTAGTTATTTAGTGGGCCGCCAAAACTACTTCCCAGTTCACTCCAGGTTGGGGTGATTTATGTGTGACCGAGTGGAAAAATTTTCCGTTGGTTCTGATCTAAAATATTTATACATTTTAGTAATATTATTTTTTTAAAATTTCATATTTATATTAATTTTATTAATAAAATTATTTTGAATTATCAATAAAGTTTTCAACGGATTTAAAATAATATTTTTTTATTAAAATATATACATAATAATATAGTTTGTGTCTATTTTCATAAATAATCTTGGGTTTTTTAAATTACATAATAATTCTTGTTGTTTCAATTAATTACAATGTATCTATTTCAAGTATTATTCATAAATAAAATTATTTTAATAACTTAACAATACAAAGAATTTAATCATTTTTTATACATGCAAAGATAAATGTGATTTACTATGAAAAAATATATGTATTTTTTTACAATTAAAAATATTTCTTTACTATTAAATATTGAAAACCCATCAAAAATAGTACATGAGTGGAAAATTTGTAAAAATTGTTGAATGATCTCCAAATTATTTATACTCCTGAATTTATTGTGCGACAAAATGAGTACAGATAAATTGTTGAGTTAACGGAAGGCAACCATATACTAATAGTGTAAACCACAAAATTTGTTATATACCAAAAAAAAAAACTTAAAATTCGTTATAAAAATGAGTTAAACCATATAATTATGCATGTGTTTTAATCTAAAAACTCATAATTTCTTATGAATTTTTGACAAGATTGAAAATATTTTTTTCTTATTTTTTTTATTAAAGATTAAAAAATCACAAAAAATAACATGTTAGTGAAAAATTCTTAAAAATTATTGGATAATTTCGAAATGATTTATAGAAATTATTATGTGTTAAAGTAAGCCAATCTTGCACCCAAATGAATACAAATAAACGATGGAGCTAATGAAAGCTAACCCTATACTAATAAAGTAATCCACTTGATTTGTTACGTACCGAAAAGCATTTAAAGTTTGATATAAAAATTAATCAAACTATATGATTATGCATGTAATTTAACCTAAAAATTAAATAAATTGTTTAAACAATAAGACTTATAAAATAAGAGTGGTTTCCAAGTCAGTTGAAGCATCACATTGGCCTCTCCTCTCTGCATGTTCTCCTAACCATCAAATTCATTTGACCCAACATTGTTTGTCAACTTTCACGTCTTAATTATTATTGGGATTTAATTAAATTCATTTTCTTCTCTATTTAATTTAATGAGATTTCTTTATCATTGTCAATTAATATATCACTAGAAGATTCTTATTCTCACATTGTGATTTAAAAAAAAAGAAAAACTACTCCAAAAGAAATGATTCACATGATTTGTTGGTACATCTCCCAAGTCCTAACACACGGTTTGGTAGAATTCAAGCAATTCACGTTTCAGCCTACTTAACCTACAGCTCCCTCTCCTCTCTTTTAGCTTAGGATTCTATTTTCCTTTTTGTAAAAGCAACCGTTTACGTGTACAGGAAAGTCTTTTAGTAACTTTTTTTTTTATAAAAAATATTTGATTATTTTAAAATTTTATTGATAATTTTAAAAAAAAATTATTAATAATATCAATATAAATGTAAAACTTAAAAATAATCCGTGAAAAATCTCAAAATTATTAATAAAATTTTAAACAAATTTAAAAAAAAAAAAAAACCCTTTTCTCGTGGATTTTCTTTCTTGATAACAAAGTCAATACCCCAACTAAAACTGTTTAATCCCATTTCAATCATTTGCTTCACTTTTGTTATATGACAGAAATGTCCTTCCATAAGGGTTTATTATGTTTCTTCGAATTCAGTACCGATTGGTAGGGATTATAAAACAATTTTACTTTTAAGAAACATAAATTAGGTCATTTTTTTATAAAAAAAATAATTTCTAAAAAAACTGAAAGAAGAGTTTCGTAAATTTTGAATTTGTTTTAAAAAAAAAAAACTATTTTTCACAACTGTTTTAGCAAAAACAATAATTTTTAATTTTATTGTTATTGTTATTTTATCAAAAACTATTTTAAACATCAGTTTAACAGCCATTAACCAAAATTACTGATTAGATTCAATCAAATAAACTTATATAGTCTATTGCGGACTATAAATTAACATAACACCTTAGTGTTGATTGATGGAAAATATAAGAATTATCATCTTTTCAAAATTAAAGATAAAAAAAAAATCAAGCGAAATATTCAAAGAAAAAGAAAAAAGTCAGGATTATTTGGGCAATGTTTAAGTACAATTTAAAATAAATTTTAAATTAAAATTTTTTTTTAAATTTTATCAAAAACTTAATCAAATCAAATCAAATCATTTATTAATTTATGTTTAACTGTTATTTAATAAAATTTAATTCAATTTAATTAAATTTTTTAATAAATTTTAATTTAAAATTAATTTTAAACTCGATTCCAACACCACCTTAAAACACTGTAGCATAGCTTGAAAAAGTTGTGTAGGAATTATAATCTAACTTTGTTCCAGTACTTCTTGCAAAGTGTGCATCTTTGCAACTAAAATTTGGCCATATTATCATGTGGAATTTATTATTTTTTTTAAATTAAAGAAAAGAAAAACATACTCAATCTGAGAAAAAACAAACAAAAATTTATTTTATTATAGTTGCCAACTTCATATAATTATTTTGTTGAATAAATAGTAGCAGAAAATGATAAAACAAAATATGTTTGCTTCAATTAAGCAGCAATAACTCTAATAAGCAAGGGTATATTTGGAAACAAAACGGCTCCAGCTTGATCCCTCCCGCGTAGAGACGTGTCCCCCCACGAGGAACCTTCCACCGCCCACAACTCCCATTTCTTCACCAAACATACTCTCTCTCTCTCTCCGCGTATCACAATAAAGTAAACAGAGAGTATGAGTAGTTTTCATATATACATATATATAGCCAACAAGCATCTATCTTCACTCAGAACCTGAATATCTCGAAAGCACTCAAAATCTTCAAAAACACCTATCAGAACTTATTCTCTCAGACCATTAAATCATTTCTACAACTTTTTGTTCACTTTCTACCCAGAATAGGAAAAAAGGGTATCTTCTACATATCTCCTAAAGATACTACTAGGTACCATTCATTAATTCAAGCCTCCAAAAGAAGAAAGAAAAGAAAAAATGCAGAAGAAAAATGGTGATCTTAGTCATAGAGCATGGAGCCTCCTAAGATTAGCACTGTTATGGGGAAGAAAAGGAGGGGTGTTCAAGAGACGGCTGATGATGGAACTACGTGTATTGCCAAAGTACTTGAAGAACTTAGCTCATGACAAAAATAGAGACCAAATCCGTTATGGAGAACGCCAGCTCTCCTTCGACAAGACACCCATTTTCCATGTCAAGATGCACCGCCCTGCCTCCATGCGCTACCTCATCCCTTGCCTAACCCCTCGTGATCACGTTGATTTCGACTACGATTTCCATCATGACTATCAAAATGATAATTATGACTGTGGGAGGAAGAGTTTCTTGAAAGCTGGACAAGAAGAAGAAGAAGAAGAATATGGTTATGGTTATGAGTGTGAGGACAAAGTTCCATTAGAGGAACAAGGGATTGACTCCAAAGCTGAGGAGTTCATAGCTAATTTCTATCAACAAATCAAGATGCAAAGACAGATCTCTTATTTACAGTACAATGAGATGATAAACAGAGGAACAAGTTGATATACATCTTCACAACTACAAGCTAAATTCATTTCTTTTTTACTTATCCTTTTATCACAACTTTTATTTATAGTTCTCATAAATTTTGTAAGAGATGCAATGCGGGGGTTTTCTTTTCTTTTTCCATCGAGTATTCACAATTTTATAAATAAAGTACTAGACTTCTTTCATTACTATGGGAAAAAAAATATTGCACGGTTTTAGTGATTTTCAAAGACCTAATAATTTATAGTAAAACATGAAAATAAATCAAATAAGCGAAAGCGAAGAATTATTCTGTGCGCATTTATATGTTCTATGAGACTATAAATATGTTCATTTAAATACAAAATGAAGAGAACAAAAACAACTGAATAGTAATTATCCCAAATCAAATTGTGTAAGAAAGAATGAGCCAGTTACGGTTCAAGGAGCACCGGATGCTGCAAAAACATTGAGCTTCATATTGTTTAGATTGCACTGCATTAAGGATCCACTTCGACAAAACTCCCATATGCATATACTGTATTCATTGCCGTAAGGCACCAGTCTTTTCCCCTATTCCTACACTGAAAAGTTAGGCATACAGTACTGTAAACTCAAATTTAAAAATTAAAAGGAAAAAAAATAAGATTTAACTGCATAATGATACTAAGGTTATGATTGGTAGAGGAAAGTGAAAGAAAGAAAAAATGAGTGAAGGGTACTTTTCTATCATTTAGTAGCAAAGAAAAGTGAGGATTAATGTTTTCTTTCCGCATGTACAAATCACAATCCTTCCAAAATAAAAAGATTAGAAAGTGAAAGCTAAAATAGACAAACTTTTTTGTCATTCTTTTTCACTTTTTCAACCTTTCCACCAAAAGAAAGAGTCAATGTTTTCATTTCTTTTTTTTTCATCACATTTCTCTCCTACCAATCATAGCCCAAGGGTTAAGCATTAGACTCTGCTACTATTGTTAGCCATCCCCCAACCCCACAAAAAGAGAAAAAGAACAAATGCATTTCACTCAGGTTTCCTACATTATATTAACCCACAAAAAGACCTCACTTCGTCACTGCCAAAAAAGCCTCCCAAAACTATATCTAGGATATCTTACAAGGAGTAGCGAAAAATGGACTCGATCAAGCCCAAATTCAAGCCCGACACTATAAGTGGCCATGGTGCTAAACCCCATCAAGTTGCACTTAAAAATAGGATACCCATCCCAACCTCAGAAATCCCATACAATGTGCATATTTATGTAAACTATGAAAAGATCACAAGAGAGAGCAGACACGTGTACAAAATAGTTTCAACACAACCACCTCAGGTACACGATGAATCTAGACGAATCTAGACCAGCCACTCCTAACGTGAATGCAAATTCTCAACCCCAAAGGGACAGAGACCATAAAGCAGCTACAAATGAACCGCAAGGCCAGTTACATATTTTCCAGTAAGTTACGCAAAATTTGACTTGTCAGAAATTGGTCTACCTCATAAAAGGGACTTTGATGAACCAAATTGCAATCAACTTCCATTGTGATGCCTGTTAACATATGCCTCCAACTGTCCTGTTGCTGCCAATATAAAACCTGTAATTGCAAAGCCAACATGTTCAACAAATGCAGATATTTACTTCATAAAAATATACCTCAGCATCCTAAAGTGGATAAATCATTGAAATATGTTTCAGCAGCATATAAATGCTGCAAGGAGAAGGATATAGTTTATCCATATACACGGAAATAGCAAAAAGCATAGATGTCTAAGATCCATTTATATGATTTGACGAATTGCAATTAAAGGGAAAAAAACCACTCAGAGAAAATGACACCATGTCTGATTCATTTTGGTGAATATGGAGATGTATCCAGGTTAGACCAGGAAAATGTGAGATTAAAAGTAAACACTTTTTCCAGAATAAATTGTTAACAGAGTAAAATTTTACCCGTATCCAAAAAAAAAAACTAAAGTTTATACAAGGATAAATTTTAGCAACATATATACAACTAGAGAATGATCTAAAGTATTGTAAATAAGCTAATCAAATCCATTATTGCTGATATATACTTTGAAAATTCAAAAAAGATGTGTTTTTCTTCCCCTTTTGGCTAAATATAACATCCCTCCTAAATCATTGTGTATTTCTGCATCGACCCATGCATGTTTTCTTTTGAAAGACATTATACTGCTGTTCTGGTTCCAGATCATAGTATGATACCATATAAAGAGTTCAGTTTTTTGGAAAACAAGTACCAAGAAATAGAGCCGAGGGCCGCGCAGGCCTTGATTTGAATTCTGGATGAAATTGCACTCCAACATAGAACGGATGACTTGGAAGCTCTAGAATCTGCATAACAAAAGAGAGAAATAAATTTGCAAGCACCAAAGTGACTAGTCTCTTTATAGCCAGAGAAACTGACAATGAGATAAACTCAGTGCCATGACATTAAAACAAATAAGAAGTGAGATACCTACAAAATAACGAAATTTTTCAACAAAAAGAAAAGAAAAAATTAGCGATTGGACTTTTGCATTTATAACCCAGTCAATTCTGCCAGGTCGAAAGCAATTCATGAGCCCAGACCCAGCTGAAAACCTCTTAGCAGATAACCTACCTCCATTCGTTTTTCAGTTTCATCCTTCCCAACAAATTTTAGGCCAGCTTCTTCTAAAATTCCAATTGTCTCTGGGTTTACCTGCATCATATAACCAAATAAGGGCTATGCTTATAAATAAATAAATAATCTAATAAGGGCTATAATATCATAGCATATCCACTATAAGAAAATGCACCTGGCAAGCATCTCTTATTTCCACTAAATCAACTTCAAAACTAACCTCATATCGATGCCTATGCCGTTCATCCACATATTCTGGATTACGATACCTGGCAAGTAAGAACAAGTATAGTGAGCACACATATCAGCAGAAGGAAAAAACATAATATCCTTAATTTCAGAAGATTTAGGTTGTGATTTATTGGACCCAGTCCCCACCATCAGGCAGCCTCAAAACTAACATGCCACTATATCTTGCTGACTGGAAAACAGTGTTATTGAAATGGGCTATCGCCAGGTAAAAAGAAGCCCAGAAGCACTTCTATCAACATCTTTCTAATATGCGTGTGTGCGTGCACCCGCAATAAGTTCAAAGTTTTCATTTAATGACTACTGGCAGCAACAACAGGCTGACTCTAAACTTGCTTATCTTTCATGTATTTCCCATGAAATCATAAGCATTTTCCTTAAATCTACTATTCTGTTTGATACTTATAAGTTTACACTCCATCACAAGATGTGACATATGATGGGAGAACCAGGCTATCATGGGTCACCATATGGTTATATAAAACTTTCCACCCTTAGATACATGGCTCAAGTGTCTATGTGTAAGATAATACACAAATGAATTGTCAACTTGTATGTCACAGAAATCAGGTTGACTTCATGAATTTCTGAAACTGGATGTACTGATGGATAAATGACATACAATTTTGAAGTAATACAGTCAGGGGTCTGGAATAGTGTTCTGCGAGATCCTAGTCTCATTGTGCTTCCCATATGCGTTCTTGAACCCTGCGTGCGAATAAAGATAAATGTTACATCCTCAACGCAGCAGATATAACAAGAACAAATTAACACAACAATAAATGCATACTTCTGGCATAAAAATTATAACAGGATCAGGTGTATGGGCATCAAATTCCGTGCTGTTTGCTCTTTCCAGACCCAAAACCTAAAACAATTGATTAAAGTAGGGTTAAATTTACTCAAAAATGGAAAATTATATTTGAAAGAAAACTCACTTACAGATCTAGCAAACTCAATTACTGAAATTTGCATGCCTAAGCAAATCCCAAGATAAGGAACTTTATTCTCTCGGGCATATTTTGCAGCCAAAATCATTCCTTTCACACCGCGATCTCCAAAACCACCAGGAACCAAGATACATTCTGCACTCTGCAAATATGAATTTTGTTTTTAAAAGAAGAAGAAGAAAAAAGTCCACCAAAATTTTTCAATGTTAAACACTAGTGCCACTTTTTCTTAAGAATATGCTGTGAAGAAAAATCTTTCACATTCCTATAACTCCTCAAGCACAACAAGAATAGGCTTAAATGAAGATATACAAATAGAAACTGATAAACAATCAGTTGACCATTTATTCAATTGTCAACAGAACAAAACCTTAGGGGCTAGTTGAAATCAGCTAACTTAGCCCATTATAGAACCAGCTCATGCAATGATGTCAAAAACAAACCCCTAACTGAACAGGATCAATAAAATGCAGGAACTGAACAAAAGTTCCAACCATCAAACACAACAGTTGAAATGCAAATGTCATTTTGAAAAATTCAAGTAAATCACATTCTCATTTTTCTTTTTATTGTTAAAACTCACACACACCACGGACCCATGTCCACTTAGTGGGCAGGGAAATGTCCATACCAACGCTCCAAAGCGGGCAGCAGAATCACACTCTAGCATCATTAACAGCCGTATGGTTTGCGGAATTGAATTGGGATGGAAGAGAATTGGAATTGGCCCTAAAAAGAATTATATCAGAATAGAGTTCTTTTTCTTGTATTTGGTTATACATTAGGAACATTTGATTCCATTCCAGTTCCAAAGTTTGGTTACATAGATTACATTTTTTTTTTTATAAGTGAGGTAGGTTAACATATTGAAATCATAGTGGAATCTCTATAAAATAACCAAAATATTCGTAGTCATGTAATTATTATATAATTAATAGAAAAACTCAGTTTGTTTCCAAAAATTTTATTTTCAGTAAATTGTAACCAAAAGATATATATAATTTTTTTATTATATGAAAATAACTTAGGAATTATATATTTCATTTTGTGTGTTTTGAACCTTAATAATTATAGATTTGAGATATTTTTTTTGGACACGACTTCATAAATTAATTTGGGTGTGTAATTAATTTAAGTCCAATAATATTTGCTTTCATTTGCAATTATTAATTTATATGGGTACTATGGAGATTTAATTTTTAACTAAGGGAAAACTGGAAGAATTTTTTTGACAATTCTGCATCTGAATTGACAAATTTCAGAAGGCAAAGTTTATGTAAATGGCAATTCCTTTAAAAATTGGTAATTCCGTGCTACAAAACCAACCAAATACTGAAATTGGAATTGACACAACATTTAGTCGAAGAGTAAATGACAATTCCTGTGAACCAAACGGGACATAAGAAAAACAAAAAAGAAAGGACATGTATGAATGCATATAAGGAGTATATATTAATTTGTAAGCATGTGATCACGTCAGAATGACAATCAACAAAACCAGATTTTATGTCACCAGGGAAAAGAATTAACTCTGTTGGGAGCTCAAGGCAGAAAGAGTAAATGGGAAAATAAATGTAAAGCTTACCCTCAAAGTCTTCCATGCAGTAGCATGAGCTTCTGGGGTCTGTATGCAACAGACAAAAATGTCCAAAAGTGAAAATTTTTGAAGGAATATGTAAGAATAAACTACATGAACATGACTAGTGAGAGTTCAATACCGATTTTGCACTATCATCTTCAAGATCAGAAGCTGCAATCCAGTCAATTGATGGCTTTAAAGAACATGCAACGCAGGCATGCAAAAGAGCCTGCAAGTGAAGAAAGCAAACAAACAAAAGGGAGTTAAGGTAACAGTGATTATATTCTGAGCAACCAAACAACTTCATATGTTGTCCTACAAAGATAATTAGAATAACTGGAATTCAATCAAACACAACAAAGATCTTCTCTGTATCAGCATCTTCCATCCATGTGGACTTCATTCTCAGAAAGCTTGAATTGGTAAATGTACTAGTAACATGCTATGCTCCAACTATGAATGGAAATGAAGCTAGTGACGTACCTTCACAACAGACAGATATGAGTCTGTTAAGCCAACATACTTCCCAACCATGGCAATCCTCACCTGTGCGTATCAGCAAGTTCAGGTCTCAGAAACGGAAAAAAAAAATCCAAACTAGAGGGTTACTAGCTCAGCATAATATACTAACAGAAATGGTGAGATTATCGAAAGTCTCAGCCATCTTGGTCCAATTTTCCAGATCAGGTTGTGTAGCAATACTGAACAAGAACTTCAAAAGCTGGTTAGTTAACGTAATTAAACATTATTGCATATAGAATCTTGTATTTTAAGGTTAATTATGCATATTTTAAGTAAAGAGACAACCAATTTCAATGGTCAGTAGTCCCAACAGGGTAACTAATTATATCCACCATACCAGAAACAAACATTTATAAGAAAAGGAAAAGAAAAAAAGTCATTCCACTAGTTGGCCCCCATCAAATTTATAGCTCGTCTCATTTTCATTGCACACTAGAAATTCTGAAAAGGATGAGGCCACTTAGGCTCTGATCTAAAATTTAAGCCTTAGATGTTGAACAAGTTGAAACATAAGACTAACCTAAACAAGTTTAACTGTTTGAGAATCGAATGATGAGCATTTTGGTTCTGAAACAGAAGTACACGTCAGAACACACAAAAAAATCTAAGTAGAATAAATTGGAATGCTTTTTAATTTCAGAGGAAACCAAAGCACATTAAACCCACTCTAAGTAAGAGAGGAATATGCCAAATGTTTGGAACGTCATGGATATTGAGAATATTAGCAGCCTGTAAAAACCACAGAGAGAAATATAAGATCCTCACACAAGAAAACAAACTCCATTCAAAAGACCACAAAGCAAACTTCACACAAATTTTACCGGAACATGGCAAAACTGAGAAAGTTTCTCCTTTGTGTTTTCCAGTAAAGGCTGCAGAATGATCAACAAGAATATATCGTCAAACTTAGGACTAAAAAATTAATTCAACAAAATTCAGTAGTCTAACTGTCAAAGAACACTGCAGAGTCACCCCTGTTCATGCCAAACAGAGAAGGTGTTTCCACCAAGTCAAATGTAGTATTCACTACAGAGATCATTGAAATTCTGAGACATCCTAAAATTTATATCATTTGAAGGCCATGTGGTGTGAATTAACAAGATGCAGGCTAACAATTAACAAGGGCACATCCAACAAAAAACCCCATGAAGGAAACCATGCCACACATCTTAAAGATGATTGCTATTAACTCTAGGCTCACACCAAACCTTCCCTAAACTATAAGCAGCAAACTGGTGAACTGGATACAACATACTAAGATAGAGTGAGCAAGGACCTTTGGGTGTGACCTACACCAAAGATTTTAATGTCAAATTTGTCCCACTCAATTAATGCTCTTGCATCCAACCAGGTATATGGCAGGTTAAAAACATACCTGAGCAGAGCGACATGCCAAAAGGTGAGGAGTCAATCCTAACGCTCTTAATTCTCGGACACTGTGTTGGGTAGGCTTGGTTTTCTGTATGCACAGAGACAAATAATTAAAGTTAACAAACTGAAAAAATAAAAAACAAAACAAAAAATAATTCAATGTCTAGGCTATAATCATTTTTGGTCAAATGGGGACATAAGAAATTTTTTGAAACTTGTAGGCAGGTTTAACACAATTTATGGAGTATTACCTGCTCCCCAACGACACTCAAAACTGGAATCAGGCTCACATGGATAAGGCAGAAATTATCTTGTCCTAAAGAGAGAAATTAGAATTAATATAAGCAATCTGCAAAATATGAAATATGCATACTCCAAATTTAAATTTTTTTCCTATCAGTGATATTTCATTAGCACTACATAATGGAACCACATTGCACATGCATATCCAATTCGTTTGACTAATTGATCCATATTGCACTGCACCATGCCCTTAAAGCACAACCATATACGTACTATATATTTAATCAAATTACCACTATGCTTATGACCAGCATATAGAAGTTCTTTCCTAAAAAATTCCAACATATTTCCAGGCAATAATTGATTGTCTACATATAGAGACAGCGAATCAAATAACAGCATGACAAAGAGAACTAATCTAATGGGGGGACAAGGATTCATGAACAAGACAACACTAGAGGAGCATTATCAATGTTTCTGGGGATAGTACCAAATGTGCAAGCTTACCAACTGAAAAGGACAATTGTCGCAAAGCCTCAATGAATGGCATTGATTCAATGTCACCTGTGGGGGAAGAGGGGGGGAGAGAGAATGCATAAAATTATCTCTAGCATATAAGATCAAACAACAGATAATGAATTCATTCCACAAACTCTTACCAACAGTCCCTCCCAACTCTATCACGCAAACATCTGCTGGGCCTTCTTTTCCATCCACAGGAACGAGGGAGACTGATTCAATCCAATCCTTAATGGCATTCGTGATGTGTGGAACCACCTGAAATCCATTCAAATGTACGGAAAGTTAAGCGAACAGTACTCCCTTATGCAAGTTAAACTAATCACATGATTTAGTTAGATACAGATCATTACCTGAACAGTCTTCCCAAGATAATCACCTCTTCTTTCCTTCTCAAGCACGGACTGACAAGAAAATTATAACATAAGAGATATTAATCATTTCTAGCAACTTATAGGACCCAGCAACTTGACAGACTTGTGTTCACATTGAATGAAAACAAGTACCTGATATATCTTTCCCGTGGTTATGTTGTTGTCTTTAGTGAGCGTCACATCCAGGAACCGCTCATAGTTACCCAAATCTAAATCAACCTTTCAAGAGAAACCAAAATATGAACCTGTCAACACATTGCTCCATTAACTATGTATCTCATATGGGCAATATTAATATGCAGAAGCATTGCATTCTGACAGACTACAATACTAATTCTGAGTGAACACATAAGTAACAAGGAAAACAAGGAAGGAAAGCTCTTGTTTGAAAGGAAAAAGGCATAGAGGAAACCTCTCCACCATCATCTAAGACAAAAACCTCCCCATGCTCAAAGGGAGACATAGTACCAGCATCTGTGTTGAGATAAGGATCTGCAATACTTAAAGCAAACATGGATGAGATGCTAAAAGGCAAAGAAGAAAAAAAAGATGCAATAATAATGATAATTGGTATTATTTCTCTCCTCTAAAAAAAATTCAGAATAACCAAAAACATCTTTATATTACCAATTAGTGAAAGGATTAATAATAAATTTTCTTATTAGTCTAGAAACAAATAAACGGAAGAATGACACTGCTCATTCATTATTCATCCAAAGAAAAAAAAACTGCCTATTTGCAACCAATAAGAAACAAACCAGAATAAACAACTAAGTTGGAGTATAAAACAACACCAATCAAGAAAAAGAAACTATCCATTTCCAATCAAATTTTTACATTACCAAAAATTATCCCCGACAAATATAAAGTAGAAAAGTGATTAATTTAATTTAAAAAGACAAATACATAGGCCAAAAATGTAGAGAGAGAAATTGACTATATAATAAAGAAAGTGGTAAAAGACTAAAAAGAGTAAAAGAGTACCGATTTTGATGGAGGTGACGCGAAGGCCGCATGCTTTGAGGACAACACCTATGCTGCTGGCAGTGACGCCTTTTCCAAGCCCACTCACCACTCCTCCTGTCACCAACACGTACTTCATTCTATCTCTCTTCGGTTGCAAAAATCTCTCTCCGATGTTATTTGTCGATGCAGGCAAAGTGTTTGTGTTAATGTCTGAGCGGGAAAGCTTTGAAGCAACGCCAATACGATACGCTTCCGCTTTTCGCTTATTGAAAGTGAAGTCGCTTTCCAGGATTGAACAAACCTAGACTATACCGGTAATCAGGTCTCACGGTCTGGCTCGGACGCAAAAGACTGAAGTTAACAACCCAACACATGACTATTCTCTTTTCTCTGATGTGAAAGACAATACACGTCCACACGTGTCCGTCACAAGCTTCATGGAACCACGCTCTTTTGCGTGGAACCCACCTGACAATATTATCATCTCCCGTAAAAGTTAAATTGACTCTATAGATTTAAATATGGATCAATTTTTTATTAAAGTAATTTTTATTTTAAAAGAATTAAAATAAATAATTTAATTTTGTTTAAATCTCCCTTATCCTTTCGTTGGTTGGTTTAGTTTTCTCCCTTTGTCCAGTGACCGCTGACTTCCACAGTTTTACCTTTTCTTTATGCGTTAGAAGGGAACTTCTCTTAACAGTATGTTGTTCTGGTTAAAAGAGAAATCGCACAATATCTAACCTTAAAATCAATGAAGGTCAATCGGTCCAAATAAATGCCACAATCTTTCTCCTGTGTGAGACGAAAAAGGGTTCAATAAGGCATGTGGAAACAGACGAAAAAAGAAAGAAAGAGACAACCAACATCTTTCACGTTTAGTGTAAAGTAGGTATAATGCTCATGATTTAACTATAATTAATATTAGATATATTTTAAATTTTAATTATTGAATTGCAAAATTTTGCTCTCACAGTATGCTTAACCCTTGCATCCGCGGTTTATTTGTTAAATTTGGTTTAAAATATTTTAGAACTAATGTATTAGATATGGTTGAAATTTTTTTAATAATTTTAAAAAATTTTGTTAATAATAATATTTTTTAATCTCATAATTATATTAACGTTATATATTTAAATCCGGACTAAACAAAATATTCTTGTCTCACGTGGGAAATGACAGCCAACAACGACCGCAATCATCCATCAAAACCCCATAAGGATGAAGACAAACATCAGCATGATCCACAAGATCCATAGCAACTTGAGAATCAAAAGTTGATTTCAAGCTTTTAAATACCAGATTGACCGCAATAAAGAACTCATCTCTAAGACCCATAACTTGACTAGAAGACTTGTAAGGCCGAGACCTATGCTAAAACCAACAACCTAATTAATCTTTTCGATGTTGTTCGGTAAATAATTAAAATCAGCTTCTAAAATTAGTTTTAATCACTTTACCAAACAATTTCTTCATTTTTAATGGCTCTTCCGATACCAATTAGACCCGGGTTAAGATCAAGTTTTTATTTTTAATTATACTTTTTTTCTCGTGACAATATGCTTTTATTCATAAATTTACTTACTAAATTTAAAAACTGAATATTTTTCCTTTTAACTAAACATTGAACGAACTCTATATTTTAAATCCCAAAATGGTCATAAATAAACTAATAATACTAAAATATTTTATAAACAACGAAAATAAAATCATTCATTAGTTAATAATAATCAATAACTTTATACTAATAAAATCACCCGTTAGTTAATAATAAAATAAAATAAAATTGTAATTAAATGATTTAACAATATCAAGTTTATGAAATTTGAAATTCTTATTTAATTTAACTTAGTACCCTCGTCAAACTAGCAGCAATATTATTTTTTAGCACTAATATTTTAATATCTTTTTCATTATGAGCACCTTCCATCGAATTTTTATCATTGCTAACCTCCAAAATTTTCAAACTTGGGTCATCACCAAATTGGAAATTTTAGATTAAAAGAAATTTTTATAGTATGATTAGTTACGATTGTTGATGAGGAGAGAAGATGCAATAAATTCTTTTTCTTTAACATCGAAAATACCTATAAATTTCTCCTAAGTCGGATTCGTAATCTCTCTTAAAACAAAACAAATAATTAATAAAATATTTATTTTGATAATCAATTATCTATGAATTTTACAGAGTGCAACAAATATTGGAAAAGGAATAAAAAAAATTAACTAATAACATGAAAATGATGTTTTCTGCTTCATATCTAAAAAATTTTACATTTACTACAATTTGCATTAAAAATAAGTTAAAAAGGAAAAAGAGAGATAATCAAAGAATATTTTCTAAATTGGTCGACTACTGTTGTTATTTTTCTAAAAAAAAGCTATTGTTGTTATTTATAACATAATAATAATATTGTTATTAGTTTGCCAAAATATTGCAGCCATAGGGAGTTTTGGCAAAGGCAAAACAACCACAAAAAGAATGTTCATTAAAAATATTTCTCCTCAAAACAAACAGTACAATATTTTTCAACATCTATTCTATTATTACCGTGAAAGATAAACTACTTGATTGCCCCTTTTAGTTACAGGAAAATTAAAAAAATAAAAACTATTTGCAATCACCCAAAGAGAAATGATGATTTAGGGTTTATGTAATTTGAATATATAGAGAGTTAGATAAGAATTAATGAAAAGTGGAAATGATAGTTTTGATTTTATAAAACAATCATTAAAATTTTAAAAGCTACCTAATCAATCACATTCTAAACGTTTCTCCTCCTTTACTCCTCTAAAAAAAATATTTTTAGCTTTCTTTTGCAATTCTTTTTGAAAAAGTCGTAGCAGTATAATTTTACCAAATAATAATTTTAAAAAAAGTTACCAAGTTTATTCTCACTTATTGTTTTTCTATAAGCAAAATTTTTTTCAAACGCACTCTTAATTTTTCTTTCGGCAACCATATTCTCAACCAAACACATCGTATTCACAAGATCATCAACACCTCAAGAGAAGACCTAAAGAACATGACATTTCGTTAGGTATTGTTTTGGTATAGTAATAGTTTCGGTTTATAGTTTTTGATAAAATAACAGTGAAAATAAAATTGTTTATTGTTCTATAAAACCATAATGAAAACAATTTTAACGAAACAAATTCAGTTTTTTATAAACTATTTTTGAACTATCGATTTTTTTTTTCAAAAATTGTGTTTAGGGGATGTTTGGTCTGACTCATGTTTATAAGAAACAGATTTCAAACGGCACTCACCACGCACCACCCCAAAAAAATAATAAATTACCTTTTTAGTCCATAAGATTTACCTCTAATTACGGGTTAATCCTTGTATTTTTATTATTATAGATTTTAGTTCCCGACACCGAAAGTAAAAAAATAAAGCACACAATAATCAACTTTATGGCAGATTCTGCATGGATAGGTCAAATATTTTAATTAATCTTCCAAATATCCTTATGATCATTGTAACTTATAAAATTAATTGTTTTCTTTTTTTATTTCTCCCTTAGTAAATCACCACTCACTCACTCTTCTTCCCTACTTTCCCCATCATCTTCTTTCCCATTTCTTTTGTAGAAGCAAACGCAACACATACTTTTTTTTTTATTTCCTTTCTTATTTTTTTTCTTCCTCAGTTCTTCTTCATTTTACTTTCTCTCCAATTTTTTTTTTTTTTGTTTTGTTTACATCCATCATAGCTTTTAACAAAACTCTTATTCTCCATTTCTAATTTACATTTCAGATAGCTAATCGGTCCCTAAGCAAATTTCTAACCTATATATCCGAAAATTGACCCAATAACTTGAAATTAACCTATTGTGTTCTTGAATAACTTGAATGTAAAATCACACAGAATCTTTCAAATCTAATCTTTAATTAAGAAATTATCCAATGGGCTTTATAGATCTAGATGAAATCTATTCAAAACTCGTTTAGATCTAATCTTTAATCAAGAAATTATACAATGGGCTTTATAGATCTAGATGAAATCTACTCAAAATTCGTTTTAATTTCGTTTAATCTGAAGCTAACTACATTATATCGAAGTAAACACTTAAACCTAAAATAACTCAAACCTAAATTTTTTCTCTTTTTCAAAATATTAATACAATCAAAACAATGACAATTTCCTTTCCCGTTCTCTGTGACGTCTCGTAGCTAAGATTATTTTTTTTTCTCTTAACAAGATTCATTGAAAAAAAAACAAAATTGGAGCTAATATATGCTATTAGAACCCCAACTTAAAAAGCCGCATCAATTACTAGATTTGTTGGTAAATTATCACTTAGATTTCATAAAACCAAATTCAAAAAATGAAAAATTGTGCATGTATATTACTGATTCTTAAAAGGGTTGTCCCCTTGAAATAGATTGGGCAGTCCATACATGATGAAAGTGGAGAGGAATCAAGGTGGTCTTCTAAATTTGGATTAGCAGGTGATATTATTGGATGCACATTAGAGATGATAAAATTAGAGAAAGGACATATCGTTCAAGATGATATCCGTACAAGCTCCAACTTGCGTTTGGAGTTGTTGATGCCAAAAATGAGTGTCGCTGAGCTGGATGTTTAGCCTGTAGAAGTACCTGCACAGAGAAAGGGAGATTAGCTATTGGGATCGACGGAGATGATGCCTACGAGGATGCTCCGATGCTTAAGTTAGCAAAAGCTCAAGGTTGTATGTGTTTAAAGCTGAAAAGCTCAGTCCCCTCTTTGGACCGCTTACCAAGTCCTTTTATAGAGTTTCGGAGGCGGTGATATTCGGAGGCGGTAGTGGGTCGGGGCGGCTGTGACAGGATACCCCAACTGGGTTGGGTAATGATGCCTATGAGGCCCAGCTAGGAAGCTGAGAACCGTTCAGTAGGGCTTTTGCCTTGTTGGCTTACTCCAGAGCCGTCTATGCGTAAGACGGTGTTTAGATCTGACGTCCCAACTTGGTTGGGTAATGATGGTTCGGAGGGCGGTGGTGACGTGGAGGCCCAGCTGGGGCCAAGATGCCCCTGAGGGCGGTCATGACCTGGAGGCCCAGCTGGAGGCAATGATGCCCTGAAGGGCGGTCATGACCTGGAGATCCAACTGTCTGGGCCTGAATTGTCCGCGTATCTCTTTGAATTCTGGGATCACGATGATCCACGTGTCCTCCTCCTATTGGAGTGTCATATTTTGGTAGTATCAGAGGCCCCCCACTTCCTTAAGTGCGGCACTGTGGTTAAGGAAGTAGCAGAACTAGGTTGGCGTTAGATCCTCTACGGAGGCGTGAAGTCTGGTCAACATTTGGCCCAAGGCAAGAGAGAATAGACCGAGGGCTTGTGGAGCGACTCCTCCTTTCGGCCAAGAACACCAGGGGTCCAAGGACAAGTGGGGCAAACCATCTTTAGAAAATAAGGGGCCGAGGACCAGTGGAGCAATCCATTTCCTCGGCCTTGAAGAGAGTGGGCCGAGGACCAGTGGAGCAATCCATCTCCTCGGCCAAGAAGACCATGGGTCCGAGGACTAGTGGAGCGATTCATCTCCTCGGACCTTGAAGAGAAGGGGCCGAGGACCAGTGGAGCAATCCATCTCCTCAGCCAAGAAGACCATGGGTCCGAGGACTAGTGGAGCAATCCATCTCATCGGACCTTGAAGAGAAGTGGCCAAGGACCAGTGGAGCAATCCATCTCCTCGGCCAAGAAGACCATGGGTCCGAGGACTAGTGGAGCAATCCATCTCCTCGGACCTTGAAGAGAAGGGGCCGAGGACCAGTGGAGCAATCCATCTCCTCGGCCAAGAAGACCATGGGTCCGAGGACTAGTGGAGCAATCCATCTCCTCGGACCTTGAAGAGAATGGGCCGAGGACCAGTGGAGCAATCCATCTCCTCGGCCAAGAAGACCATGGGTCCGAGGACTAGTGGAGCAATCCATCTCCTCGGACCTTGAAGAGAATGGGCCGAGGACCAGTGGAGCAATCCATCTCCTCGGCCAAGAAGACCATGGGTCCGATGACTAGTGGAGCAATCCATCTCCTCGGACCTTGAAGAGAATGGGCCGAGGACCAGTGGAGCAATCCATCTCCTCGGCCAAGAAGACCATGGGTCCGAGGACCAGTGGAGCAATCCATCTCCTCGGATCTTGAGGAGAAGCGGCCGAGGACCAGTGGAGCAATCCATCTCCTCGGCCAAGAAGACCATGGGTCCGAGGACTAGTGGAGCAATCCATCTCCTCGGACCTTGAAAAGAAGCGGCTGAGGACCAGTGGAGCAATCCATCTCCTCGGCCAAGAAGACCATGGGTCCGAGGACTAGTGGAGCAATCCATCTCCTCGGACCTTGAAGAGAATGGGCCGAGGACCAGTGGAGCAATCCATCTCCTCGGCCAAGAATACCATGGGTCCGGGGACTAGTGGAGCAATCCATCTCCTCGGACCTTGAAGAGAGTGGGCCGAGGACCAGTGGAGCAATCCATCTCCTCGGCCAAGAATACCCTAGGTCCGAGGACTAGTGGAGCAATCCATCTCCTCGAACCTTGAAGAGAATGGGCCGAGGACCAGTGGAGCAATCCATCTCCTCGGCCAAGAAGACCATGGGTCCGGGGGACTAGTGGAGCAATCCATCTCCTCGGACCTTGAAGAGAATGGGCCGAGGACCAGTGGAGCAATCCATCTCCTCAGCCAAGAAGACCATGGGTCCGAGGACTAGTGGAGCAATCCATCTCCTCGGACCTTGAAGAGAATGGGCCGAGGACCAGTGGAGCAATCCATCTCCTCGGCCAAGAATACCATGGGTCCGAGGACTAGTGGAGCAATCCATCTCCCCGGACCTTGAAGAGAAGCGGCCGAGGACCAGTGGAGCAATCCATCTCCTCGACCAAGAAGACCATGGGTCCGAGGACTAGTGGAGCAATCCATCTCCTCGGCCAAGAAGACCATGGGTCCGAGGACTAGTGGAGCAATCTATCTCCTCGGCCAAGAATACCATGGGTCCGAGGACTAGTGGAGCAATCCATCTCCTCGGACCTTAAAGAGAATGGGCCGAGGACCAGTGGAGCAATCCATCTCCTCGGCCAAGAAGACCATGGGTCCGAGGACTAGTGGAGCAATCCATCTCCTCGGACCTTGAAGAGAGTGGGCCGAGGACCAGTGGAGCAATCCATCTCCTCGGCCAAGAATACCCTGGGTCCGAGGACCAGTGGAGCAATCCATCTCCTCGGACCTTGAAGAGAATGGGCCAAGGACCAGTGGAGCAATCCATCTCCTCGGCCAAGAAGACCGTGGGTCCGAGGACACGTGGAACTACGAGAAATTTCTCGTGTCTAGGACGGCGGCTGTGGAGACACGTGGTCTCACCTGGGTGGATGCCGCGTCATGTTACCTTGGAAATTTAAACAGCCGTTTTTAAGGAAAGCGGCGGCCACCTCGAGGGACGTAACGTCCCCTGGGAAAGTGTGTTGGTCGTTTGGGAGTTCTAAATTGTCCCCTAGATTCCTGCGACTGCACTAAATGCTCCTCGTTGGCCGTGACACTTCTCCTATATAAGGGGCTTTGGTTTCTTCTTCTTCCACACACATGCCATAATCTCCTTCTGTTTTCAGAGAGTAGCTTTCCTGAGAGCCCTCGACCTCGTCCAAAGAAGCTTGTGAGTCCTCGTTCTCGTCCCTTCAGTGAGAAATTTGGTGTGATCGTTGCATTCGCGAGACCTTGGGAGGTAAGCTCTAGGAGGAATTCAAGTTTGAATCCTTCGGACGTTGGTGAGTTCGTGTTTTCTGTAATTTTCATATCATGTCTTCTTCGTTTGATACATACCGTGATAGGCCTAGTAGTAGTAATGGTAGGAGTAGTGTAGATGGTACGAGTGGTAGCAGCTCCGAAGAAGTAGAGACGTCCTCGTCTTCTTCTGGAGGGAATGCCTCCGTAACGGGTACGCCAGGGGCAGGCCCCATGGCGCTAGTGCCTTACGTCCCTTTGGGGGTGGAGAGAGAATATCAAGACGGGTCCTCGTATGGTGAGGACACACTTAGGGCGTTGACCGACATTAGGGAGACCTCGGCTGGAGAGGAGATAGAGGAATGGAACTATACAGCCAACGAGATCCCTAGCCAACTGAGGGAGGAGGATTTGGAAGTGATAAGGAAGACGTACCGCATTCCGGGCGAGTATGAGCTTCGGCTGGCCAGGGTGGGGGAGAGGGCCTGTGATGTCCTCCCTGACCGGGCCCCGTTCGAGCTTTGCGTGTACGAGCATCACATGCAGGCCGGGCTTCGGTTTCCCTTTCACCCCTACTTTTGTACAATCCTTAGGTACTTTGATATAGCGCTGTGTCAGCTGGTACCGAATTCGGTACGGCTGATCATGGCCTTTATCTGCGTTTGCTTAGAAGTGGGCCGACCAATGACGATGGATATTTTCAAGGCCCACTTCTTGATCAGCCGGCATGGTCACACAGGGTAGGTGGTCTTTAGTACTCGATCGAAGAGGAGGTTGCTAAAGAAGACCCCTTCATCTATCAAAAGGTGGAAGAAGAATTTCTTTTTCATCCGATCTGCCGAGGACTTCGGCTTGCCTCGTGCGTGGAGTATGGACCGCACCGGGAAATGCAAAAAGGCGGGCCTTCTTCCGTATGAGCAAGAGACGGTGAACGCCATGGTGGCCTCGCCTTTGGACGTCGGGGTCCTATACGACAATGAAGAACTGGCCCGGCGAGGTCTTTGTTCTTTGTGCCCCGAGCCTTCGCTTTAGAGCGGTAAAGGCTTTGGTTTACCCTCTACTTTCTTTATTCTTATTTTGCATCGTTATCCTGCGATTTGTACTTACTCTATTTCCTTCTTTCGTTTGCTTCTTTTGTTTGCTTGTGTTTTGATCAGAGATGGAAGCGGCTGCCCGTGCCAGAGAGCATGCCAAGAAGTTGGCATTGGAGCAGAGGAGGTCGACTCGGTCTGGGAAACAAACAGGCTCGACTTCGCGGCCTCAGAAGAGGGCCCCGAGCCCCATCTCCGGCTCCGATTGACTTGGGGACTCCTCCACGGCCGTCGACCCAGTCAGAGACACCTCCGGTAAGCAGTGCCCCTATCCCCGGCCCTAGTTAGGGGCCAGCTTCGGAGGCCTCGATCTTCATGCCCAACTGGGCCATCCGGATAGATGACTCTGTCTTCGCACATCCTCGGGTGGCGAGGGAACATCTGTTTAAGGGCACCCCCCTCGTGATATTGCCGAGTTGGGTCGAAAGACCACGGACTCTCTCTGTGCGGCGACCGAGGCTTTGGCTTCTCAGGTTAGATTCCATTTTTGCTTTGTTATATATTGTTTTCGCCGAATTGTGTTTCACCCATGGCTTCTGGTATCAGATGGGCGTTCTGGTGGGCGCGGCCGCACGTCGATGCATGGAGACAGCGGAGCTTCTTGGGCGTACCCAGCGCCAGTTGGAGGAGAGGACAGAGGCTGTTTGCCAGCTGCAGGCTTCCTTGGAGTCTGCTATCCTGGCTAAAGCCGAAGCCGAAGCCACTGCTCGGGCCGCTATCGAGGAGGTCGAGGCCCGTCTTAGAGCCGCAGCTGAGGAGGCTGAGGCCCGCACTAGGGCGGCCGTGGAGGAAGCCTTGGCTTCTTTCCAGAGTTCGGAGGCCTATCGCCTGGCCGTCGTTTCCGAGGGTGGCCAGCAGTACCTTACGGGGTTTATGGAGGCCAAGGGGAAGGCTGAGAGCATGTACCCGGAGCTCGATTTCTCTACATTGGACCTGCTGGGGCCCGAGGATGAGGAGCCGCTAGCTTTGAATGATGAGCCCGCTGATGGGCAGGATCGTGGCGGGCGATCGGGCACGGGGTCTCCTGACCTTGGAGATCAGTAGGGCTTAGGTCGAGGGTACTCTGTCGTAGTCCCCCCTTTTTGTTGTTTTATTGTTTTGGCCCAGCCGTTTTTGTGTTGTCTTTTGGGGCTGTTGGTGCACCCTTTTTGCCTTGGTTTGGGTATTTGGTTTAGTTAACAGGACAAATGTAAGTAAAGTCTTTAATATATATAAAACAAGACTGTTTACATGCGCGCAACGCTATTTATTGATAAAAACGTCGAAGATGTTCCGCATTCCAAGTACGAGGAATGGCATTTCCGTTCAATTCTTCGAGTTCAAACGTGCCAGGACGGCATACTTTTTTGATGCGATACGGCCCTTCCCAAGTAGGGACTAGTTTGCCTGATTCTCGGGGTCTAGATACTGCATTCTTTCGCAAGACGAGGTCATGAAGACAGAAACGTCTTACTTTTACTCTTGAGTTGAAGTACCTGGTGGCTCGCTGCTGGTAAACGGCAAGTCGAATTTGGGCTTTGTCCCGGGCTTCGTCGAAAAGATCGGCGTTCGTGCGAAGGGCTTCCTCATTGCTTCGTTCCTCGAAATTCTGAACTCGTAAGGAAGGTATTCCTATTTCCAAGGGGATGACTGCCTCGGACCCATAAGTCATGAAGAAAGGGGTTTCCCCGGTAGGTGCTCGAGTCGTGGTTCGATATGCCCAAAGTATGTTGGGTAAATGGTCTGCCCACTGCTTCTCTGCTTCATCTATTCGCCTTTTAATGCCTTGCAAGATCTTTCGGTTGGTAACTTCGGCTTGTCCATTTGCTTGCGGGTATCCAACCGAAGAGAAACGATGGTCAATGTGTAATTCATCGCAAAATGTTTTGAACCGAACGCTGTCAAACTGTTTGCCGTTGTCTGTTACTAACACTTGTGGTACTCCAAACCGACACACGATTGATTTCCATACGAAGGCTCGGGCTTGAAAGTCCGTGATGCTGGCCAAGGGTTCGGCTTCTACCCATTTTGTAAAATAATCTATGGCAACTATGAGGTATCTTCGCTGGCCGGTCGCTCTGGGAAAGGGCCCGAGAAGGTCGATTCCCCACATAGCGAAAGGAAGTGGACTGACTATTGGTGTCAAAAGGTTCGCTGGTTGTCGTGGCACAGTGGCATACCGTTGACAGCTTTGACATTTGGTCACCAACTCCATGGCTGCTTCCCTCATCTTCGGCCAATAGTATCCTTGACGAAGGATTTTGAACGCCAAGGCACGTCCTCCGAGGAGATTTCCACATATACCTTCGTAGACTTCTCGAAGGGCGTAATTAGCTTCGGTCGGGTCAAGACACTTTAAGAAGGGCGTTGTCAACCCCCGCTTATACAGGTGATCATCCAGAATTGCGTATCGGGCGGCTCAAGACACAATCTTTCGGGCTTCGCCCTTATCATCGGGAAGAATACCGTCACGTAGATATTCCAGGATAGGACTCATCCATGTTCTCTCACCAACCATGGGTAAGACCATTATTTCGTCGATACTCGGCACGGCTAGGGTTTCGAGGTAAACTGCTCGCCTGGACTTGAGCTGGCAAGACGAAGCAAGCCGGGCCAATGAGTCGGCCTTCGTATTTTCTGCCCGCGGAATCTGGTTTAGAGAAAAGACTTCAAACTGCCCGGCTAATACCTTTGTTGCTGCTAGGTAGCGAGCGATTTTTTCTCTTCGGGCCTCGAATTCGCCGTTCACTTGGTTCACCACTAGTTGGGAATCGCTATATACATGTAAATTTTGTACAGATATCACCTTGGCTAGTTTCATGCCTGCGAGTAGAGCTTCATACTCGGCTTCATTGTTCGACGCTGGAAACCCGAACCTCAGGGCGTACTCAATGGCGAAGTTATCGGGACCACTCAGAATGAGCCCTGCTTCGCTTCCAGAGTCGGTAGAGGATCCGTCCACATGAAGGGTCCATCGTAAAGGCAGGTTCGTTCGACTAACATCCTGTGGAGATTCTGCTTCTGTTAAGGGCAAAGTAGTTTTCATGACAAAATCAGCTAGGGCTTGCGCTTTGATAGCTGTCCGAGGCCGATAACGGATGTCGAACTCTCCCAACTCGATGGACCATTTGACTACTCTACCGGCGACATCTGGCTTGTGGAGTATTTGTCGAAGAGGCTGGTTGGTGAGGACCGTGATGGTATGAGATTGAAAATAAGGTCGAAGCTTCCGGGCCGAAATCAACAGAGCATACGCCATCTTTTCCGTTGGAAGATATCTTGTTTCGGCATCATGAAGCACCTTGCTGACATAATACACTGGCTTCTGTGTGCCTCCTTCTTCTCGTATTAAGACGGAGGCCACTACTTCGGGACCAGCTGAAAGATATAAGAAAATGTTTTCGCCGGCTATTGGTTTGGTAAGCACGGGAGGTGTCCTCAAATATATTTTCAGCGCCCTGAAGGCTTCTTGACAAGCTTCGTCCCATACGAAGTTCTGGGTCCGACGGATGGCTTTAAAAAAAGGAAGGCACTTCTCGGCAGATTTTGACATGAATCGGCTGAGGGCCGCTATTCTTCCAGTAAGGCGCTGGACTTCCCTAACGGTCCGAGGCGGACTCAAGTTAAGAACAACATCAATCTTTTTTGGATTGGCTTCTATACCTCTATGGGTGACCAGGAAGCCGAGGAATTTTCCCCCGGTGACCCCAAAGGCACAATTTGTGGGGTTCAACTTCATGCGATGATGGCGGAGTATGTCAAAAGCTTCTTGGAGATCTGCCTCGTGGTCTTGTGTTTTGACGCTTTTGACCAGCATGTCGTCCACATATACTTCCATATTCCGACCCATCTGCTCTTTGAATATCTTGTTTACTAGTCTCTGGTAAGTGGCTCCAGCATTTTTCAAACCGAACGGCATGACCCTATAACAATATAGGCCTTGCTCTGTGATAAATGCCGTCTTCTCTTGGTCAGGCGGATGCATAAGGATTTGGTTATACCCGGAGTAAGCATCCATGAATGTTAACAGCTCATGGCCGGATGTTGCGTCAACGAGTTGATCAATCTGGGGCAAAGGAAAACTGTCTTTAGGACAGGCTTTATTGAGATCAGAAAAGTCTATACAAATTCGCCACTTGCCGTTTGCCTTTTTTACCATTACAACATTAGATACCCAGTCCGGATAGCTCACCTCTCGGATGAAGTCAGCCGAACGTAATTTCTCAACTTCTGCCTGAACAACTGCCTGTCGCTCAGAAGCAAACGACATTTTCTTCTGAATAACCGGTTTGTGGGTCGGGTCAACACTCAAGCGATGTACGATGACGTCCGGGCTGATTCCTGGCATATCTGCAGTAGTCCAGGCGAATAGATCTTGGTTTGCCCGTAGAAGGGCTAATAGAGATTCCTGAAAAGTGCTGGATAGGTTGGAACCAATTTGAACAGTTTTGGTGCTATCTTCGCCAAGGGGGATTGTGAGTACATCTTCTCCGGGCCTACCTCGTAGGTTGCTTGCTTCATCCCTAAGGTCATCCAGTTCGAGTGGTAGGGCTTCCGTCTTTTTACCTTTTATTGCACTGAGATAACAGGATCTAGCGGTTCGTTGATCTCCTTTGATCTCGCCTACTCCGTCTGTCGTGGGGAATTTGATTTTGAGATGATGGGTAGAGACAACCGCTCGGAGTTTATTCAGCGTGGGTCGTCCGAGTATCATATTGTAGGAGGAGGGGCGTCGGACAATTAACAAAGTGGAATGTACGGTTGTTGTTTGAGGTGCCGTTCCCGCAGTTACCGGGAGAGTTATGCTGCCTTCTGTAAAGACTGGTCCCCCTGAGAAGCCATAGAGTGGGGTGGAGACCAGCTCCAGATGTGCATCGCCCAGCTGCATTTGGTGAAAGGTATCATAAAAGAGGATGTCGGCCGAGCTCCCGTTATCGACTAGGACTCGTCTTATCTCATGGTTAGCCACAAGGAGTGAAATTACAACAGCATCGTCGTGTGGGATCTGCACTCCTTCCAAGTCTTCGTCCGAAAAAGAAATAGTCTCTCCGGTCCTAGGTCTTTTCTGAGGTCCAGCAACAGAGGCTATTGACCTAGCATAAGACCTACTGCGAGCATGGGACCCCCCGCCAGCAACGAGTCCTCCGTAAATGGTTTTGATAATCTTCGCCACGGGGACCTCCGGTTTTTTCTGGCTGGGCTCCCTATAACTTGGCCCTGGGCTCTTCCGAGCTGTCCTTGTAGGTCTGTTTCGTTCATAAGGACGTTCAGGGCTTCTACGCGATCGTTCATCACATTTCTCCTGTCGTGGCCCGACGTATTCTTTTGGATGCCCTCGATTGATGAGGGCCTCGATCTGATTTTTTAAGGCCTTACACTCTTCCGTATCATGGCCGAAGTTTCTGTGGAACCTACACCAAGTATTGCGATCTGGGTTGAGGTTCGGCGGCCTTGGAGGCCATTGCAAGAGGTCCCTGTCATGAATCTGCATCAGAATGTTGGTCCTGGAGGCATTCAGTGGTGCATAGCTGTGGATTTGCCCCGGAGTTCTGGCTCTGGTTCCGTAGGTTGCAAGAGTCCGGGATCTATCCTCGAAAGGCCTGAGGGTTCTGGGTTTCTCCTCGCGAAACGGCCGCTTAGAGGGTTCGCGGCTGGGACTAGTGGGGCCTCCCCTCTTCCTCTTTTCCGTATCTCCTTCGCGTTCTCTTCGGAATGCTTGATCATCTTCTGCTAGCATGTATTTTTCGGCTCGCGCCAAGACTTCATTCATGTCCATAGGCGGACGTCTGATGAGTTTTGAGCTGAAGAATCCGGATCTTAATCCATTTTTGAATGCCAGGAGCTGAACATTGGGATCAAGGTCTGGGATCTCCCAAGCTGCAGTGTTGAATATGGAAATATAGGCGCGAAGCTTCTCTCCTTTTGACTGGACAATATTAAACAGAGACTCCGAAGTTTTCTTGGGTCCTTTGCTGCTGATGAAATGTGAGGCGAAGGCATAGCTTAGGTCTTTGAAGGTGCGAATACCCCCTGGTTTCAAGCGGGAATACCACGTCCCAGCCGCTTTCTCTAGGGTTAATGGAAACTCTCTGCACATCACAGGGTCCGAATGTCTATGGAGGGTCATTGTGGTTCGGTAGTGCTGGAGGTGATCTAAGGGATCTGTGGATCCATCGTAAAGTTTGATTTGTGGCATCCGAAAATTGTGTGGGAGGGGGGCGTCAAGGACTTCTTGTATGAAAGGTGGGTCATGTACGTCGAGATCATCGCTAATACTGTGGCCGCGTTCTTTAAACGCCTCATTGATGCGTCCCTCTATGTCCTCGATCCGTTTGCCAACCCCTTCGCTGTTCTTGGGCACGGGACTCTCTCTGAACTTGGCTGGGGGAGGTGACTGGGTCGCCCAGCAGACATCCGCTGGTGGGCGGCGGTCAGTGGAAACATCGTGACCTGGTTCCAGCGATGGGAGTGGCAGCGTCTGCTGAGGTCTCCTGCGAACTTCGGCAGCCAGATCGGCCACCAGGTGTGCAAGCTCTGCGAATTGCGCCTGGAGCGTGCCTTCATTCGGGTGAACCTCGGGTTCGGCTGAAGAACTGTCTCCCGACCGTAGCACGCGAGCGCCTAGATCCCTGGCGGGTGTTTTTGGAGGCATGCTAACAGATGAGTTCTTTTGACTTCTTCGCTGTTACTGTCAGCGAGAGATGTGGTTTCCCACAGATGGCGCCAATCTGTTGATGCCAAAAATGAGTGTCGCTGAGCTGGATGTTTAGCCTGTAGAAGTACCTGCACAGAGAAAGGGAGATTAGCTATTGGGATCGACGGAGAGGATGCCTCCGAGGATGCTCCAATGCTTAAGTTAGCAAAAGCTCAAGGTTGTATGTGTTTAAAGCTGAAAAGCTCAGTCCCCTCTTTGGACCGCTTACCAAGTCCTTTTATAGAGTTTCGGAGGCGGTGATATTCGGAGGCGGTAGTGGGTCGGGGCGGCTGTGACAGGATACCCCAACTGGGTTGGGTAATGATGCCTATGAGGCCCAGCTAGGAAGCTGAGAACCGTTCAGTAGGGCTTTTGCCTTGTTGGCTTACTCCAGAGCCGTCTATGCGTAAGACGGTGTTTAGATCTGACGTCCCAACTTGGTTGAGTAATGATGGTTCGGAGGGCGGTGGTGACGTGGCGGCCCAGCTGGGGCCAAGATGCCCCTGAGGGCGGTCATGACCTGGAGATCCAACTTTCTGGGCCTGAATTGTCCGCGTGTCTCTTTGAATTCTGGGATCACGATGATCCACGTGTCCTTCTCCTATTGGAGTGTCATATTTTGGTAGTATCAGGAGTATTTTCGATCCTGATCCTAACAGATCAGTGATAATATAAAATTACATTTAGACATAGTAATGTTCGTTGTATCGTGTCAGAAGAAATTCTTTTCCTTCATGCAAATCTACTCTAAAAATCCCCTTTTTTGAACTGAACACTTCACGTTTTCTTCAAAACTTCTTCAATGGAGATGAAAGAGATGAGGGGTAATAAAGTATTTTTACATTTGTTTGTGTTAGTTAATAACGCCTTACTTGAGTCAAACTTATTAATAAAAATATAAAAACTAAACCTCATGAACTAAAAAAGAAAAATCTTACCAAAATGGTAACCCTTATCTAAAATGGCAACTAGCATTACACCTACTATATAATCTACTTTAAAATGGAGAGCACGCTGCTTCGCTGGACAAACTCCATTTGAATTTCAAATAGTGAAAGAGCCGTTGAGGCGGAGAGAGAAAGAAAGAGGGAGAGAGATGGTGGGAAGCGAAAGCGAGATTGGCTCTGTGCTTTCATGGGCAGATGAGGTAGAGGAAGAGGAAGCAGCAGCTCTAGCTGAGGCGCAGAAACCAAACCCTTTTGGCTCTGCAAGACCCAGAGAGGTCGTTCTCCAGGAGAAAGGAATCGATTGGACAAAAGTAGACAACAACCTACAAGAATCTTCCCATTTAAGGTACCCATTTTCACCACTCAAAGCTTCGAGTTCCTTTTGCATCTCTTTTACCTTGTTAGGAAACCGAACCATTTCACTTGTTTTATTCCCATTAATTGAAGAAATTAGTCATCGAGTGCAATGATGAATAATGTTAGGTTGTTAGTTGCCAAGATATCGGTTTTTAAACCGTTTGGTACGCTGCTGAAAGACAAGATATGATGATTTTCTTCCCTGTTTTATCATTAGAAAAATGAAGAAAATCATCCTATCATGTCATTTATCAGGCGTACCAAACGGATGCTGCTTAGATAATGACTACCTATATTCCTGTATCCACAAATATTTGCAGGCATGAGTCTCACAATAAGAAGCCACGTAGAGAAAACACCCTTGCAGCTGCAGCTCCAACTGAAAACAGGGGCCCGAAACAGAAAGCAGAAGATACAAAACTAGGTGGAGTTCCTCTGCTTCTTTTCACGGCACAGAAACAGATCCCTGTGATATTTGTTCCTCCACTAAGATACCCACCAAAGATTATCGTCGGCAGGATCTTGCAGGCAGAGGAAACTAACCGCCTGAATAGTTTGGACAATGGACAGCAAACTTTTCTATACAAAAGTCATCTTGAGCTTGAGAAAGAGAATAGATTTCATGAACCTGAAAATAGAAAAGTGCAGGACCAGAAGCGCCTGGGGCCAAGTTATAATCAGCAAGTATTCAATATACAGAGAAAGTCTGCTGCATTTGGGAACACTAGAGGAAAATCTGAGTCAAAGAACATACAACAACATGGCAGTGAAAGAAATGCAGTTCAGGGAAGGAGATGGAACCCATGCAACTCAGGCAAGGATGAAACTGATTTCCAAAGTATTAATGGCAATAAAGCAGTGAGATCTGGTGCCAAAGGGAACGAGGAGGGTAACACAGGAGGATGTGTGGGTGAAATGATACAGAGTCAATAGCAAATCTGGAGGTCCGCCAAGAGAAATGAGATTAGGACCAAAGAATCATGCCTACCAAAAGAAGAGAAGCTGAACAATGAAAAAGCCCTTTTTTGCCTTTAATTATGAATTGTCCACATTGTTTCATTAGCAACAGGATTACCAATCATGATTCTTTACTTTTCTTTCTCAATCGAGAACAAGTTTATTGTGTGGTGCACTAGAATTTGTCTTACTGCTCAATCAAAAGGAACATCTACACATTTACTTGATTAGCATTGCTCGTCACAATTTTTAGTTCCCCCACACTCATGAAAGTTAATATGCTGATGCAAATTCATCACCAAATTTGTTAAGAAGTACCAGATTCAAAATCAAGTTAAACCAAGATTTCAACAAGTAAATGGTTTGCAAATTTTTTTTCAAATGTACACCTGCACTCCTAAAATTTTAGTCACACAAGTAAATTTCAATGAGCGTTCAGATAATACTATAGCAACCATTCACACAACAAAGTGATAACTTCGAGTCCAATGTAATGACAACTTCCATTGCTTATTTGATTCTTAAAGTACAATAACAGCATTCTTAAAGTACATAAACAACAAATTAGCCTCATTTGTGTACCTCATCTCAACAGAGAGAAGAAATATATAAAAGACGCACAGGAAAACATATGACACATTTTAGCAATAGCTTACTCCTTCTCCACTTACAACCTCCCCAATGCGGTATGCTGTGTAGGCTCCATATCTCTCCTCAAGTATTCTTTGGGCTGCCTCCTGGCTCACAACTAAAACCATCCCGATTCCCATGTTAAATGTCCGCCTCATCTCAGCATCTTCTATCCTCCCAGCCTAAATCCCAAAAGAAAAAATATGCAGAAAAGGATATATAAGGAACTAAGAAAACTAGAAAAGATGTGCAACATGAAGAAAACAACTATTAAATGAAGTAGTGAATAAGCCACAAACAAAAGTTAATCCTTCTACATGTTAATAGAAATATATAATTTTGCATGATAGACTTATTTAACAACCCTTAAGTTTGCAAAATGATGAATTAAGTGGGTTATCAGGTATAATCAACTCCTAGCATATTCAATAGCAAGCAATCTAAAATTCTTTTTACCTGTTGGATCCATTTGAACACAGCTGGAACATCCCAAGAGTCCTCATAGATGGCAGCACCAAGGCCTCTAGGAAAAACTCGAGGAATATTATCTGTAAAACCACCACCTGTGATGTGGGCTATCCCCTTCACCCCTCCTTTGCTAATTAAGTCAAGCACCTTCTTGACCCAAAAAGAAAAAGGTTTTAAATTTAAGCACTAATCAGCATCAAGCAAAATAATGTGAAACAGATGTTGATCAATAACCTGCTTAACATATATAACAGTGGGGGCCATCAAAGCTTCACCTAGTGTAACTGCTTCACCAGGAAGTTTATCGTTTAGAACAAGGCCACTCCGAGCCAAAACCCTGCAAAGGCACACAAATATTTATAAGAAGGAATTTGACACATATCAGTGCTAACTGGACTGAAAGAAAGTTACTGCAGCAAACACTTTTTATATATTCAATTTAACTCTTTAAGATTATATTAATGAAGATAATAAAGAAACTAAGATTCCAATTGCTAACCTTCTCACAAGAGAGAATCCATTAGAATGAACTCCGCTAGATGGCAGGCCAATAAGGACATCTCCAGCAACAATATTTTTCCCATCAATAACTAAATCCTTCTTGACAATGCCAACCGCAAAACCACTGAGGTCATATTCACCATCTGCATAAAAATCTGGCATCTCTGCAGTCTGAAGGCATATATCATCCATTGAGCATAACCTAAGAAATCAAAATGTCTGCAATAGTACTAATTTATAAAAATAAAATTGGGTTAATTGCATTATAAGTCCTTGAAGTTTTAGCACATTGCACTTAAATCTTTGAAGTTTTAATTTTGGAAATTAAGTCCCTGAACTTCCAATTTGTGCAATGTGGACTTTTAGCTTGCAATAAAGTACTTCTACTTTCTACTATAAATGCTGTAAAGGCACTATATTTCGGGGTGGAATCGAGTCGAGTCGAGCCCGAGTTAGAGAGTGCTCAAGCTCAGCTCGTGAGCAAAAAGACTAATCAACCAAGCCTTGAGCCAGGCCTTAGCTCAAAAGGAAAATATTGAGCTCGAGCTCGGCTCGACTCGATTTTTAAACCTAAAATTTGAGCTAATTTAATTCGTCTTAAAATCAAAATTATTAATTCAATCAAGCTGGCCCACAAACCTACCGAGTCGAGTTTGGCACTGCTCGAGCTCGACTCGATTGATTATTCGAGCCAAAATCATTACTCGAGCTCAAGCTCAATTAATCGAGCTTCAAGCCGAGCCTCTCGAGTGAGTCGAGGTGCTCGGCTCACTTTCACCCCTAACTACATTGACTAAAGTGCAAAAATTAAAACATCAAGCATCTAAGTGCAATATGCATAAATGTTAGGGACACTCGATGCAATTTACCCTAAAAATTTATGAAAAAAATTGGAGCGCAGACTAACTTCAAAAGTTGAAATCTTATTCAGAACTACGCATAAGGTATATATTTTCTTTAAGATCAAAAGACAATGGTGAGATATATTCATTAAGAAAGTTAGATGATAAATTAGAAGATTTCCACAATGAACGAACTGCATAAGCATGTCAATGGTTACATCCTTCATGTTCTACGTTAACAAGTTTGAATAAAATCAACCATCAACAACCTATAAAGTCACTGTCAAACATACAAGGTAACAAAACAATCCCATTCCCCACGAAAGTTGGATGCTAAATTAGAAGATTTCCACGATGAAAGAATTGCATAAGCATATCATGGCCACATCCTTCTTGTTCCAAGTGAACAAGGTTGAATAAAATAAACCATCAACAACCTATAAAGTCACTGTAAAACATACAAGATAACAAAAAATCCCATCCCCCTCGAAGATGACTTCTGCAAGCTCGTCACAGTACCAGAAAAATAAATGAGTAATGAATTGGACTCTTATACAGGCTTCAGTTACTCATTAATCTTTTGTGACACAAAACATTGGCAGTTGCCACCTCCTAGCATCACATGGCTGGTATAACTTCATTACTACAGGGGTGAAGAGTTCTTTTTACTAATTTTCCTTATACTTAAAACCAATACTTCATGATGCTTCAGATGAAAAGCACACATTCACGCTTAACAAGTATAAGAATATACTTAAAAAAAATATATATATATATACAAACCTCTCCCCCCAAAAGTGCGCAGCCAGATTGTTGGCAACCATCAACAATTCCTTTTATAACCTATATAAGAAGAAATAAAGAATAAAAAACTAAATACACTTCTCCATTGAGGAATAATCTGATAATCGCAACTCATGCATATTAACTGAAACCATCTAAACCTTTTCTGCAAGGTCAACATCAAGGTGGCTTGTAGCAAAGTAATCAAGAAAAAATAATGGCTTCGCACCGGAAGTAACAATGTCATTGACGCTCATTGCAACCTAAGATGGTAGTGTATTAGAAATCCAATTACTAGAACAAAATGTATAAAATAAGATTCATATCAAAGTTTTACCAAATCAATCCCAATAGTTTCATGGATTCCAGATTCAAAAGCTAGCTTAAGTTTAGTTCCGACACCATCTGTGCCAGCAACAAGGTATGAATCACCTGTTCATGTCATGCGAAGTTGATCAGAAAACTAATAGAACCTAAAAAACCAGATCATTGATATTGAACCATCAGACTCTTTTGAAGAAGGAACACCACATGAAATCAGGTTTTACAAATATTAATCCATTCTCCCTCCCATGTCACAGAACTAGAGTGCGTGATTCGTGTGCTCTACATAATTGAAAACAAAGGGCGTGAATACAGAGGGAGTTTGAGAGCCTGTAAAATCCAGCAAACTTTGTATTGATCACCGGAACCTAGACAGGCTGCTTAAACTAGGTGAGTATCTTAGGTGAAGACATGACCAATTAAAAAGTGTACATAAATCTACTTAGTAATTGACTGAAGGCAATGAACACGCAGAAAGAAAAATCCATGGTACATGATCATCTTCTTTTGTGAAGAATGGCAAACAAGAAACCTTCAAAGTTGGAGAAAATAATTCTTCTTCTACAGATTTTAAATAAATAAAAAAACGACAGGGAATCCTATGTAAAACAAAACAAACACGTAAAAAAACCCTTCAACAGAAAAGTGAACTTCACATTCTATCCATCAATTCCTTCTTACCACGTTATAAATATAATCTCTTTCTTTTCTCTTTTTATTTTTTCACTTAATATGTATTAAGGTAAAGAAGGCCCCCCCATTGAAAAATGGAATTACATTGCAGATATTAAATAATTCAGCGTAGTTTGTGACAAATAGTGTCACCCAACGTAGCCATTACTGCATACTGTCTTCTTGTCTTTGCAAGATAATTTTAAGTTAATCCACAAACCTTGTGACAAGCTTCATATAAAATTTCCATCTTTATCAAATGTAGGCCAGAAACAATGACAGAAGCAATATATGAAATACTTCAATTTGAAAGAAAAAAAAAACCATTAAAGATTGCAACTAAAATGGCTTTGACAATTTACAATACTTTCCATGAATATAAATGGGGGCAGAAAATTCTCTTCCAAATTCAAAAAGGAAAAAAGAAAAGGCATACCTAGAGGGAAAAGACCACCAAAGCCACCAATACCAGGAGCCATCTTGGCAATTCTCTTGACAAGCTCAGTCCCTGCATCGATATCCACACCCGCATCCTTATACGTAAGACTATCAGCCCCGGAATCGCTTTTATGCATTGAAATAACGCGGCCACTGGTAGAGCTTCTTCTCGATGTTACTTCTTGGGTATATAGACCAGATAGCGTTGGATGCCTGTTGGAGAAGCTCTCGAGTGTGGCGCATCTCCATAGAGGTTGATGGGTGACGCCGGGTCTGTTATGATAGGACCTGGTAGAAGCCGCAAAGCAACGGCATAGCTCTGCGTTTGCCGCGAAGCCGGTGGTCATGGCAGAGGAATCACTGAAGGAGGGTTTTGGAAAGTAATGGGGCGGGAATTTGACGCAGAATCAGGGCTTAGTTTTTTCTCTTTTGTTTTTTTAATTTTTGGGAAAGTACAAAGCTTTTTAGGTTTCAAAATCAAACACCTCATGCTCCAGCGTCTAATAAGGTGAGAGAGTATTTTTCCATATAGGTCTTTCTTTCTTTTTTTTTTTCATTTTTACTTTCAATTATCGATTTATTTTTTTATATTTACAAATCCAAATATAATATAATTATGGTGAACCACCAAATTGTCCAACCAATCCAAATTGATGCAAAATAATGCGGATTAAGTTTAGATTGAATTTTTTTTTGAATTTAAAGGTTTAGATTATGTTACAAATTTAAATTTTATAATTCAATCCAATCTGATAATCTAATAAGTATATATATATTTTATTTTTGTTATATTAAATTGTTATCCAATTCAATTAGAAATGAAAAATAGTTTGATAATCATTATTATAGCTTCAAATTTTATAAATCACGTGTTACATATATTGTTTATAAAAAAAATATATTAAATATATCATAATTATTTGTATAAAATTAAATTTTGTTGTTGCTAATACCGATTACCTTGGATACTTGTCATAAATAAGGAAAATATTTTATGCCAAAAGTTTTATTACAATGCTTTTTTATTTAATTTTATGTACTAAAACAAAATGACATGTTCTTAGAAAAAAATAAAAAATAATAAAAGAATAATTCAATAAAACGTGTTTATTGAATTAATAAACACGCATGTTCTTTAATTAATAAGTTTGTCAGTTTGGTAGTAACAATTAAAGACAGATTAATTAAAATAATATTAATATTTAAGAATATTGTGTAAAAAAGATTCACATGTATTGACAGAGAATGTGATATAGATAAAATAATTTTATTTATGTATTTGAATTATTTTTAAATTAAATAAAAAACCTTAAACTAAACCAAGTTCATTTATTCGAGTTGAATTGTATCATATATTAATCAGATGTTGGGTTGAGACGACGAGGTTTTATCTAATATTATTATCAATTTAAATTGAATTTTTAAATCGACTCGATTCAAACCGATCCAGTTGACAAACAGAACCAATTCACCCATGATTAAACTCCGGCTTGGCAAAACTCAATCAAACGTTCCCATCTGGAATCGAGTTCCAAATCTTTTTTCTTTTTTCTTTTTTCTTTACCCTGCACTAGCGAGAGTCACATAAGATTCGCTTCTGGTTTCTATGTTTATCATTGATTGCAATTTACTGATTTTAAGTGAAAATGGGACCTGAATCGAGCTTAGCATCAGCATCAACATCGACATCAACACCATCACCGAGTGCGAAGCGAAGCAGAGATCCCGAAGATGAGGTTTATATTGACAATCTTCACTCTCACAAGCGTTATCTTAGCGAGGTTTGTCTTTTTAATCTTTAATATTTTTTTACCAATTTTAATGCATTATACATATTTATGGTTTCCAAATTTTATCAGCTTTACTTCCACTTTCTTAATTGTGGATTATCATGGGATTTTGAAATTTTTGTTGTTTTCAACTGTGAGCATGCTTGCTTTTGCCCATTTACCTATGGGGTTCAAATTATAAAATTTTCAGATTTTAATTTTCGTCTAATTATGGGGTGCATTTCATTTTCTTTCTTCTTTTGTTTGGGGGAGGGGGGGTTGGGAATGAATGTGACATATTGATGCTATATATGATACTCCAATGTTCGACTCTGATGAGGTTGTTTAGGGATAGATCTCCTGATAAACTTAACGTTTTATTGTCCTGTTATTGTTATCGTTATTAATAGTACGGAATACTATTTTTTTAAACGATGAATTATTAAATTATAATCTTTTAACGTTTCTTTGTATTAATTTACTATTTAATTTTCTGGATAATTGTTCCAAATAGGTATGGCTATATAAGTTCGTTGTTTTGTTATCTTCTTAGCAACTGTGTCTTTGCATTTGGGTCCTTGATTTCTTAAAAAAAAAAAATAATCTTTAATGCAGATTATGGCGTCTAGCTTGAATGGATTAACTGTTGGAGACCCACTCCCTGATAATATCATGGAATCTCCAGCTAGGTCTGAAAGCATGTTCTATCTCAGGTAAATTCTTATTTACACTTGACAACTTGCGTTTCTGTTGAAATGGTTCGTAAATGATTAGCTCATCTTCTCAAGAAACAGGCAAATTTGGAGGGCTTAATTGGTTGTGAATAGTGAAGTATTGTGTGAACACTTGTAGTTCAGTTATGGCTAGTAAATGTGATGCAGAAAAGGAAAAAAATTATGTACTACTATAGAATTTCTGGGATATTAGGGAATTATTATGTTTTGATTTATTTTCTATTATGCTGGGGATTTTGATTTGGGAATTATTATGTTTTTATTTATTTACTATCATGTTGGGATTTATTTCCTAGTGTGCTTAGGATTGGTGCCTATATAAGCACCTCCTATATTGAATTTAGAAGACTGGATTATGAATTTTGAGACGTGATTATCTCTTTGTTTTTTCTGTATTGCTTCTTTTCCCTTTGCTTTAGTTTCTCTTCTACCTATTCAGACTTATTCTTCTGGTATTTTCTCGTTTTCTCTCTTCTTTCTCAATCTTTCTCAACAATTCTTTTCTGTCAATACCTCTGTTGCATCAAATTGGTATCAGAGCCAAATTCATTCACCCTTTCATTACAAATTCCCTCCCTAACTCTATCAGATTCTGAAGAAAAAAAGTCAATGAACCAAAGAAAGTGAAAGGTTAGATCCACCCACATCCGCCGCCCCCCTTAGTGGACCATCACCACCATCAGAACCGCAACTGTAATCATCGTCGACATTCGTCGCCTCCGACCAGTCACTCTACCGACCTCAGAACGAGGTCGTAAAGACCCAATCTGCCCATCCATGCCATTGTCTTGTCGGAATTCGCCGTAGGACAACGGCCTGTTAATTCTCCAGAGTCGCCGTCATCGATTCACTGGTTCCAGACATTTTCAGGTCACGGAACTTCCACCATTGGAATCGGAATCTTCCGATCCACTTGACCATGAAATTTTGTACGACAAGAAACTGGAGCCACCGTCACGCATCACACGAGCCGAGTTGAGCAGTTGCTTCTGGTCATTTCTTGAGCCGATTTTCAGCCAGATTTAAACCGTTTTGAGTCAGATTTGAGTCGGTTCAGGTGCTGCCTTTCTATTTTGTAAAAAAAAAAAAAGCGAAAAAAAGACAACAAAATAAGTAGTAGAAAAAAGAAAAAAATAGCATAGCAAAAAAATCATCGGTTTCCTTTACTATTTTATTTTTATTTACATCAAATTGGAGTCACTTGTAAAGAATGAGTGAGTTGAGTCGAGTTCTTCTTGTTACAGTTCATCATGTACTATATCCAATTACAGAAGATGTGCTATATCAGATTTTTGGTTCGTTTGGTCAGATCAAGAAAATTAGTCTTCTCCCCAATTCAATGGATTTTCAAGCTTTTTTGCATTACAGTTTGCCTTAAGATGTTGTATGGGTTGAAACCGAGCTTTATGGTCGTTGCATTTATGAAAATTGTTGTCAGTTGGAGTTTGAGTATTCCAACTTTGATACTCGAATCCTCAAGATGCAACAACTCCTTGCACGAATAACACAATTAGTGGAAGCAGCTTTTGCCAAAACTTTTATCCATGAAGGTTCGTGTCACGACGACACCAAGTATGAAGCCGTTTCTCCAATCCAAGAAAACTTTGAAGGCAAGCTCCATTTATTGTAGAAGGACTCAAGTCTCACGATGTATGGTATGTATCTCTTGAAACCCTTCACAATAAGGATCACCATTTCCAAAACATGGATGTCGATTTGTTTGTGCCTGACATTCCTTCCATTAAGCTTGTTCTATTGCTTTGGGTTGAAACCCTTCTGCTATCATTCTTGTTCCTAATTGCAGACACCACATCCAGACGATTTTCAGTCTTCACCAGTCCACTCTAGCAATCACAAGTTTTGATCCTTCATCACTTCAAAACACTAGATCGAGTTTTTTGCAAGTGAGGTAGAATGATGCAGAAAAGAAAAATAATTCTGTACTATTATAGGATTTCTGGGATATTAGAGAATTATTATGTTTTGATTTTTTTCCTATTATGTTGGGGATTTTGATTTGGAAATTATTATGTTTTTATTTATTTTCTATTATGTTGGGATTTGTTTCATAGCGTGCTTAGGATTGGTACCTATATAAGCACCTGCTTATGTTGAATTTCGAAGACTAGATTATGAATTTTGAGATGTGATTATCTCTTTGCTTTCTCTATATTACTTATTTTCCTTCTGCGCTAGTTTCTCTTCTACCTATTCAATCCTATTCTTCTGGTATTTCCTCACTTTCTCTCTCTTCTTTCTCAACAAAATACCAAAAGAATAGAATTGAATAAGTAGAAGAGAATCTAGGGCAGAGGGAAACAAAGCAATACAGAGAAAGCAAAGAGATAATCACTTCTCAAAATTCATAATACAATCTCCTAAATTCAACATAAGCATGTGCTTATATAGACACCAATCCTAAGCACACTAGGAAACAAATCGCAACATAATAGGAAATAAATAAAAATATAATAATTTCCAAATCAAAATCTCAAATATAATAGGAAATAAATCAAAACATAATAATATCCTAGAATAGTACATAAATCTTTTCCTTTGTTGCATCAAAATGTGGACAATGTAAGCTCATAATGGGTCCCTGTGAATTCTTTAATCATTGACTTGTAATGGATCATTGTTATATATCTAAATCATTGGCCAATGTAAAGAGCAAAGTTTTCCCCTGTAAGTATCTACCTAATAGTTGTTCATGTACATTGTGCAATGGAGTTCAAGAATTTGATATTAAATTCAATATTTAGATGATTCTTTCTTCGTCTAGGTTCGCTTATAATCCTTGTTTTGTACCATGATAAACTGGAACTTTTCTCTAAAGTATGAAGGGTTGAGATCTCATTGTATTCAAAGGGGTGAGAACTTCCTATGTCAATAGTTTGCACTATGCTTAAACATTTTCCACTCGTCACTTTTTGTGTTCCATTCAAAGCTGAGCCTTAAGGGTCGATGATCCTTATGCACTTTTAGGCCTCCCTGTTGCACTAGAATTGTCGTTGTGCAGCCTTGCCCTTAATCTAACTGGTGTAAGCCTTATAAGCATTTAATGGAAATAGATAGAGATCAGAATCTACAATGCCCACAAGCTCTTAAAAGATAGAAATCTCTAGACAAAATAAGAAAGGACCACCAGTTTAATTTTTTATATTTTCCAAACCTCAATAATCATTTTGGCCCTCCTCTCGCGTAATTCATCAAATACCTTACGTTCCCACTGCCAATAAGCTGAAATATGTTTTTTTTTAAGTTTGTTGTCATATGTATGTGTGTGTGTGTATCTCTATTTATATAGATCAACAATGTGATGCCATCTCAAAGTATACTTTTCAGTTTGATGTAACGAAATCCCCTCACTGTGTATAACTTTCAAGTTCCAATCCATTACATGTGCTTGCAACAACATGATGTTTCGGATCATCATAATGCAAATAGAATTGCGTATGGCTACTGACGGTATCTGCTGCCCAAGTGTAGAATTCTTATGGCTTCAAAATGGTTTCGTCCACTTTGGAGTGCTAAGTAATCATACTTTAACTAGTGTCATGTAGTCTCAACACAGATTCTTCAATGTGAGGTCCAGGTATACAGCTTGTTGTGCTACAGTGTAAATTTTCACATGTGACATACCAATATGGTTTAGCCAGTGGGGAAAGAAATCATGAGACACCAAAATCTATCCTTTTTGGCTATGTTGCTCCGACTTTTCATTTTACTTAAAGTACCCTTTTCGGACATGTATCCGAAAATATGCGTATGACTCTTGGACCCTCCAAATAAATGAAAATTTTACAAAAAATAGACTACGACTTGTGTTAAGACACGTACACATGTCTGACACTTGTACCCAAGTATGAATAACGTTGTTTTTATTTAGTTTTTGATAAGAAAAATGTTTTATTTATTTTATATATCATTGTGATAGCTACTTGAAAATGTAATAAGTTGGTCCTGCATTTGTTCACCAGGCATGTCTTTTATTTGTGGAGGTGGGTTCACTTGTTGTAATTTGTTCTGGTCATAGACTGTCCAGTTTCATTAATCATCACTAGCTTTTCATTTCTCAATCTCTTAAACGAGGTTTTGAGTTTTTATTGTTTGTGGTTTTTTATGGTTGATTTTTTTTGGTGTGTAGTTGATGTCATTTTATATTGAGGTATATATTAAAAAATAATTCTTATTACCAACCAAATCAAGATAATCAGGTTTAGTGTTTTTTTATAAGTAATAATCAGGTTTAGTGCTTTTCTTGGGTTCTTGACACTCTGACAGTACCAGAAATTAAAATATACCATATCAAAAAGCAAAACAAAGTAACTGTTTAGATGAAGAGGTTGTGATTCGATTCAAGCTAGTTCAGTTTCATGATAGAAAATGTTGACTGGACATCTTGTCTCCCCAATACAATGGTTCTGAATCCATCCCTAGATGAAACCTTTTTGGTGAATTATATTCAAGGAAAAAGAATTGTCGAAAGTGGTGGTGGTCAGAAGAACATTCTCATGGAGTCTTCTATCTTTGATTTTGGTGCTGCCACATGGTAGGGTTATCTTTGATTTTGGTGTTCACTCACTTAGTTGAGAATGAAATTTAATGACTCCTTCAAATGATATTACTTCTTTTTGACATCCTTGCTAATGGTGCAGAATCATTTCCTCTTTTTCCTCCACCTCCTGCTTGTTCCTATTTTAAGGTATTTTTTTAACAATCATTTACTCTATAGTCTTTTGATTGTATGTTTCCAGGGATGAAATGGCCTTGCAATATTCACCGATGTCAGAAGATTCAGATGACTCAAGGTTCAGTGAGAACCCTGTAAATACTTGCTCATCCCAACCTGAAAGCCTTCCCACTAGTCCAGTTTCTCCGTACAGGTACCAAAGACCACTCAGTGCATTCTCTTATACTGCTTCCAACAGTTCATGCCCTTCACATGGCTGCACTCTTACTGCTGTCACTTGTTCACACCCTCGCCAACGAGGCTCAGATTCTGAGGGGCGGTTCCCATCATCACCTAGTGATATTAGCCACTCAGCTGACTTGAGAAGAGCTGCACTCTTGCGGTCTGTGCAGATGAGAACACAACCTTCTGGCCCATCATCTTTTGAATTGCCATTTGGTTCTGGGCAAGAGCCTGTCACTAATATAGAAGTTGAAGAGCGGCCATGCTCATTTATGAAGTCTTTGGTTGATGATAGGGAGTATCAAATTGAAGATTGTCCTCCATTGGGTATCTCAGATCCTGAATTTAGTAGAGAAAAGTCATGCAGTGTGTTGAATATGAATATGAAAGGGGATGAATCTAGGGATTAGATGCTCTTAAAAATGGGTTACAAAAACTAGCGCCAACATCGTCTAAACCGTCTCTTCAATGTTGAGTCCCTGGAGCTTGTGGGAATCTTCAGCGACTAACAGTGAGAGGCATGCCCCAATTTGTTGGCTGGTAACTCAAATGATTTTTTGGAGTTGATATCCGGTGTCATTTGTTGCATATAGAAAGAAGGCTATGTAGTATTGCTGCAGATCGTTTCAACCAAAAGATGGAAGAGTTTCCCAAATTCGAAGTGAAAGAAGGAAAATTGTTTACCTACCACTTGAATTTTTTTTAAGGTGGCATTCTGAGCAAAGCTCATGCATGATTCTGTAAATCTGTGATGTAAATGTTTTATGTTTGTTTTAGTGATTCTTTTTGTTGTTCTGCATTCCTTTCTTATATCGCATGGGAGAGTGAGAGATATGGCCGGATAGAATGACAGATTCGGGTATGAAGATAATATACAAAGTTGGGATCAAGATGATACAACTGCATACTCTGATGAAGATGAGTGCAGGTCTAAACTTGCGAAACGTTTGAAGGGTGTTTGATCAAGAACAGTGAAGAACTGACCATTGAGCAAGTTTTGAATGCATTATTCGAACAATTCTTAGGTAAACCCGGTGTAGGAAGAATTCCTCCGGTGAGAACCGTTAACACGGAGAGAGGATGAAAAAACATTCTCGTTCTCTTTCATTAATGGCTCTCACTACTCAGTGTAGAAATATTTCCTACACCAGGAATACCTAACTTCTCCAACTATTTTATTTCGTGAAACAATATTTTATTATTTATCAGGGTAAGTTGCATCAGAAGAATTTGAATTATTGTCTTTTAGTACTTAAATCCATGAGCTATGAAGTTGACATCAAATGTCTTTGAATTTTTAATTAGTTATAATGATATCTCTTTATCATTATAATATATATATATATATATATATATTTAATTTTGTGATGGTTGAATACACAATAATATTGATTTTACTTATAAATTAATTATTTATAATTCATTGATTGTTTCATTTCGATTTTACAAGCAATCTAATTTGATTTTATTGAGAGCACGTATTTTTCTTTATTTTATCCTAATTGTTTTTAAGTTTAGGGTAAATTACAGCTTCATACATGAGTTTAAGGGGTAATTATTAAAATATATATGTGGTATTGAAAATGACTGTTTTATACCTGTCAAAAGTTTAATTTCACAGAATCAACGGAATAAAGAAATTGTCATGATTGTTCTTAAATTAAAGCTGATACCTTAATTCTCATTCTCACCCGATTACCGATCGGCAGCGTACAAATGATGATTTCACTGTCAAAAGCAGGGTGGATGGAAGGGCATTTGCAATCGATCTGACCCATTAACATCTTTTTGGTTAGTCATGATAAATTGTAGTTTTATTCATTATTAATTTATTCGTTAAACTTTTTATTTTTATCAGATTAGATCTTTACATTTTTTACTTAGTCTCAACTTTTATATATATATATATATATATATTATTTTATTTTTCTTTTCTCTGTTTATTGGATTGACTATTTAATAAAAATAATCATCTTTCATCATTTATCCCCCAATCTTTTATTTGAAATAATTTGTATTATGATAAATAATTTTACAAATCGAGTTAATTAACACTCACTCTATACATTTTTAATTGCATCACTGTCCAGTTAAAAAAAGATTTAATGGGTCTAAATTGGTGTAGAACTGCTTGTTTCTTGGTGGTGTACTACTACAACTACTGCTCATGGCACTGACTATAATTAAAATTAGTGAGATTTGATGGAGCAAGGGAGCGGGGATGGTGTGGAAAATGGTGGGGATTGTGAGTGTAAGTAATACTGGTTTTTTGCTTTTGTTATGTTCATATTTTCATTTGCTTGTTTTTTACATTTTTTTTAAGAAATGACTACAAAAGAAATAAAAGTGCTTATTTTGATTTTTGACACAACTGACATGAACATGAATGAGAATAAAGTATCTGCACCTCCATCTGAACGATTTGTTGTTGCGACTTTTTTCTTATTGAAGGTTATGTTGTGATCTTATGAACCTGTAATTAGATGGCTTATGCTTTATTATTGCTTTTTTCTTTTTGTTTTGGATGGTTTATGGTGGAACCAATATGGATGATAGTTAATGACTTAATAATGTTACATGTTATTAGATTTTTTTATGTGTATTTAAATAATAAATACGTTGAAATTTGGATCATGGATAATTGATGGATGGTTGTATTTGCTTATGTAATAAATATGTCGATTAATCGTCTCGAGTTATCGTGTCTAACATGATCCGTTTATATGTAAACGGTTTAGCAATGTCGTGTTATTGTGTCTAACACAATCAGTTTATATATAAACGGGTTAGTCATGTCGGATCTAACACGATCCGTTTAGTAAACAGATTACGTGTGTCGTATCATATTACCCGTTTAATAAACTAATCGTGTTAATGTTGAATTTCTATGACACGATTAAGTGTCGTGTGTTATACTTAACTTCGACACGAACACGACATGCAACCCAAATTACCACCCCTAATATCATCCACAAACTCAAACAAATCATTCTGACTTGCAAATGTTTTCAAAATTCAAAACTGAGAACACGTATAAACATCATTGTGATAAAAACGATCTTCGACTGTCCAAAAATTTTCTTATAAATATCTAAATATTTTCCTTTTTTTCATAATTATTTCCTTCTACGATAAGAAAGCATTTGCAACGTTTTTCTAAATGAAAAAGAAAGGAAATAAACGTTTGCGAGAGTTGAGCAACATTTTATCTAGGGAATATTATAAACAAATCCCAACAAATTAATACAAACTACAATTGCACTCTTATATATTTAAAGTATACTAATGAACTTTCAAATTATTAGTTCAAATCAATAAAGAAAAAATCTCATAAAAACCATATGAAAAGAAAATATTTTAATCCATTTTGATCAATATGAACTAATCATGGTTTGAATTTAAAAATGCATTAATATGAAGTACTTTAATTATAAGAGATTACAATTGTAATTTACCCTAAATTATAAGAATGATTTTGTAATTTTTCCTTTTATCTATGAGACCCGTCAAATTAGTCATGGATTAAGTAGTATCATCGCTTTATGCAGAAACAAATTAACAGTAGATAAGAGCCCATTATTTTTAAAGTTAAAAAATGAAAAATGTCATTACAACCATCTTTACTGGATTTCATCAAAACGTGATTGGATTATCACGATCTCTGGCTTTCCCCTGATGCTTCAAGAATATCGAATGATTTCGGATAACATCTACTTTCAAGACCACCTTGCCATAATTGGCCTCTTAATCAAAGCCCACTTCTAGCTAAGTTCATGACCCAGCTGAGTAACACACTTAAGACTCGTATTGCAATATCAAATATCAGCCTTCTTCAAACGCACAGCAAATAAGAATTTTGTCGTATTTATTAAACACCCATTTGACAGAAAAAATAGCTTGGCAGAAAGCATGCTTCATTACAAAATTTCAAAGCTCATCTTTTTGTGAATAAAGGTACTGATACAAGGAGCTGCTAATCAAAATCAACTAGATAGTTATGGTTCTTGTAACAGATTCTTAGTTAATGCACGAATGTCCTTAATAATATTCAAGGCTACAGATTCACTGTTTGAAAGAAGCCCCCCGCTCAGATGAAATCATAGTAACCTTGGATGGGAAAGCTAAAACCAATCCTCCTAAAACTTGACAATGATTAACCCACTCAATCGCAAGGCAAGTAGCCATGCAATCAAGCAAAAGTTAATAGGATATTTTTCTTGAGGGTGAACTCATCCGCCTTTGCTGGGCTGATTGACTGCATTAATCAAAGAATGAAAAACAAGATAAGGTAGGACGCTCCTCCTAATAACTTGAAGAAGATATGAGAGCTTAATTTCCCAAGTTATAGCTGTTTCTGAATGCAATCATGAATATAAAAATATAACACATGTATTTTCTTTCTTTTAGGGTTCTTATCTACTTACACTTTCCTTTCGGTAAGTCTGAATTTGCACCAATATGCACCGTGCATATTACCATATTAATAGGCTCTTCTATCATCTATTAACTATTAAAGAGTCACATGTGACATGCATGGCATGTGCGAAGCGCACACATGACCACAAGGAGAGGATGTAATCAGACAAGAAATATAGTAATTTCTTTCATATATATATTGATTTGATCTATGATATCGTAACACCTAGAACAGTAAGTGCAAGATAATTATATAGAATTATAAAAAGAAATATTGTAATTTCTTTCATATAAACCCATCAAAGAATTGTTTATACAGAATATTATATCAAAGAAAGAGTGTTCCTTACCTTGTCAAGTATGCGCTGGAGCCGATCAGTCTCTTTCTTGGCATAATCAGCACCTTTCTCCATGTAATTCTTAGCAACTTTCGTGTAAATCTTTCCATACCTAAAAATAGGGATATAAACAAAGGAGAAAGTTAAGTCTAGGTTTAAAGTTCCATAAGAGAAAGAGAAAGAGAAAGAAAAAGAGCAGAGGAAGTCTGCGGTTCACATATAAAAATTCAAACAGTTAACAAATGGAATACCTTGCGGTGGAGCCCTTGAGCTTCTCAACTTCCTCTTCTATCCGGGAAAAGATTGCTTTCTTCTCCTCATTGCTAGCAGCCACAAACTCCTTAACCAAGGCATCCAAACTTGCAACTATACCAGCCTGTCAAAAATTAAAAGAAACCTAAGCAGATGATACCAAAAAGGGCTATGAATGCCTCTTTATAATATCAGTTCCTTACTTTTGAACTAAGTTGTCCTTTTCCATCACGACTGGTGCCACACTTTTCATTGATGAAAGTCACAAAGTCTTCCAAGTCCCTACCCCCATCATAATCTTCACCACCTTTGTTGCTCTTCGGAAAGAACTTCAATGTTGGGTACCCACTTACACCATACCTGGACAGACAGCATTGCTTTAACATTGATTCTCGCAGGTGCTTAATGTCGAGTAATTACTTTTAACATATAAAAGAGTTGAGTTAAACATCAACTTACTTTTCTGCTAGATCTTTGTACTTATCAGAGTCCAGATTAGCAATGACTACATCTCCCTCTGCCTTAAATGCCATGGCTACCTTTTCATAGGTCTACAGGATGGGAAAAAAAGAAGATGCAGATCAATACTTTGCCACAGTTATGAAGAACCCAGACCAATCAAGAAAAGGTAAGCACACTTACAGGAGCAAGGCTTTTGCAATGGCCACACCTGGTAGAAGCACATGGAACCAATTAATTAAGAATGTCATAAAATCGAGTTGAGAATAAAGAAATCAATTGCAAAATTCGCTACCGTTAAGATAGCAAGCACAAGCCTATGGTATTAAGATCATGAGATCATGAGAACAACAATTACTAATAAAAATAATAATAAGAAGAAGAACATGCATGCTTACCACGGTGCATAAAATTCAACCAAAACATCTTTAGTTTCATCCAGGACAACCTCATCAAAATTATCAGCAGTTAGCACAATCACATCAGATGGCACTGCAGCTATCTTCACATTGGTCCCTGAAAATGATTGACCTGATAAGGAGACTGTATTCTAACACACATACAAAAGGTGACAATCATGGATGAAACGATATTTTGAAAATGCAACAAGAAAGTCTAGAAATTTTCGACCAAGAAAGGAAAGGATAACAGTGGGGAAAACACACATGCTAGGCTAACACCTATAGGACTCAGAGACAACATTAAATAGCCATAGAGGCATGCATCCCTCAAACATAACATGACAAAATTTGGGAGGCCTGGAGGGGGGAGGTATTTAGATCAAGAAGTAAAAATATATCCATGCTTGAACTTTAAAGCCTGCACCTTTGGGAATCACACAAAGAAGCCAACAAGGTGCAATTTCTATATGTTTGGTGAACACACTGGTACAAAGTAATTTGACCAGAAAGAACAACTACCTCCTTCAGTATTTACAAACTCAGCCAGAGATTCCGCATTACGTGGCCCTTCGTACCTGGAAACGCCAATATTCATGCACTTAGACAATTATAGCTAGAGCATTGCAAGGGGACATTCATAAGCTAGGAGATAGAATTTCAGGTTCTGGACTGTTCTAGTAGGTTGAAAGCTACTCACTTTTTGGGTTCCAAGGACCCTTTAGGAAACCACTGAATTGTTGGGTATCCAGACACCCCATGTTTGCTGCATATACTCTTATGCTCATCACAGTCCACCTGCAGAACAATAACAGAATATATGTAAAAATAGAACTAATTAGTTCCCAACAAGTAAAGCTACAACAAGTTTTCATGTCAGGCATGGGACTTAAACTAATTGCAAAAGGCTTCGTCATAACAGAGAAAACTTGTTAAACTGGCATAGAAGGAAAAGAATGAACGGTCGAAATATCCGAAACAAATTTTTAGTGATACTAAAGTCAGAAGAGCTGACCTTTCCAATCAACACAGACTTCGCCTTCTTAAAGCTTGAGCCAAGCTTCTCATATTCTGGAGCAAGCTTCTTACAGTGGCCACACCTGTCACAATTAACAGTACCAATTCTCGTTAACTTCTGGGATCGTAGCTTAGTTGGGAAACTGGGTTCTGAAAACCCTGCTGCTACAAGAAGTGGGACCAAAAACCAAAAACCTTATAATAAAAACAAATCCTTAACAGCTTCATCTCCATAAAAATATTCTGATAAAAGTGTCAATAAACCTTTTAGTAACTCCTGTTAATCTCGCTAAAGACACCTTAGCTATTCTACTATATCCCTTCTACATGTAGCTCAACTTAAACCCTGATCTTAAAAGTTACTTTTTTTTAAATTCCTAAATTTAGAAAGAACTTAAAACTCAACAAGTTTATAGTACACGGGACCATTGCTAACATCAGTCTCTGAATATTCTTAAAACCCCTTTGTTGTTCTCCATTTTCGCTTGTTCGCGTGTCCTTTAACTTTATTGATGGTTTCTCCTAAAGCACATTTTCCACAAACGAGCCTATCTCTACACAGTTTGACTAAATTCTGCTACGTAGATCTTAGTGTCTTACACCTTCGATTCTAAAACTTATCGGAAAAAAATTACTCATAAAAAAAAATGATCATCCATAAACATGAATGCATAGAACCGAGAAAACACAGAGAAACGATTATATATCAATACACGCTTTCTCAATCTGAACTCAATTTGAATCATATAAATTTGTGTATATTGATCGAAAATTTCTACAGAATTCCAGCGCAATTACAGATCCATCTAACAATCAAACACGATCGTCAAGCAAAAGCTTAAATTATAGCCAATACCATAGAATAGAAAGATTACTCGAGAGATAAAAAAGAGTGTGTTTGATAAACTAACCAAGGAGCATAGAACTCGACGAGAGCTCCTCTGTCTTGACCGACCTCCTTCTCAAAGTTGTCTTCAGTAAGCACAACGACGTCGTCTGCTATAGCCGATACGTACAACAAGGCCAAGGTGCCAAACGCTAGCCAGATCTGGTACTTTCCCATTTCTCTTTTCTTTTGTTTTCGTCCTTTGCACTCTCAAGTCTCTGCTTTTGGTTTTTCTCAGCTGGATCGAAGTCGACCGCTGTACGCTTTATATAAATGTCTCGTTTTTGCTGGTGTGGTCCGATTTTTTTATTTTTTACTAGAGAAAGAAACGCCTCATGTGATGTGGCGCAATCCGAATCGTTTATCAAAATGATCGAAATTTTGTTGCGTACGCAGACTGGTGCTGGTCGTTGAATTTTCACTTGTCAGCTGTGTCCACTCGGTGACGAGTTTCTGCTTACGTGGCGTGTTGTGAGAGGCTGAGATGTGGTGGAACTAAACAGAAAAAGGAATTCTATTTTTTCAGGCTGTGAGTTTTCTTTTATAACGGTCCACCCCAATTACATTGCAAATTTGACCAATAACATGAGACGAGGTCGCAAATTTGACCAACAACAGGAGACGAGGTTTTTAAAAATTAATTTTTGATTGTATAGGGTGTAAATAAAAATTTTTACATCGGTTGAAAATTTATATGAGAAATTTTAGAACTTTATTCTCAACGTTCATACATGCTCAAATGATATTATTAATAAAGTTTTCAAAAATTATCAATCAAGTTTCTTTATGATGTAAAATTCTTGATTTGCACTTGGTGCAGTCAATAAATTTTTAAAAAAATTAACTCAAACAGCTTTTTTATAATGAGAACAACGCTTTTGGTGGACAAAATAAGAACGAGAATATGATAAGATAGATAAGTAGTAAGATGAGATGTTTCGTCTTATCTTTTATTTTAATAGAACTTTATCCATTGTTCTCTTTATCTTATTTACTAAACACATTGATAAAATAAAATTCATCTTATCATCTTCCCATTCTGTCCACCAAACAAAATGTGAACCAATAATTTAGCGAGAATGATTTGTTGGTTATAAATTCTATGTCTTAATTCTATGTAGAAAAAAGAGAGAAAAATCTTAAATGCAATTTAGATTTTAGATTTTAAGATTTCAGGGTAACCTACACTTAAACTAAGAAATTTTAAAAGTAAATTTTATTTTTGATATTTTTAGTTTGACTTGTGTCTTTATTGAGTCCATGGAGTTTAAAACATCTTTATTAGGTTTTTTAAGTTTGGTACTCGTTTCAATTAAATCATTCACTCAAATGATAGAGCAATCAAACAGGTTCATTTAGAGCATGTTCATTCATAATAGGTTTATTCACGTCAAGTTCAAGAGTATAGTAAAAAACAGTTTCATCAAATTCAAATAGTCCAGTCACATTATTTATTATCCTCATGTCTTCATCAACTTCATTTAACTAGTCCTTCATTACATCAACCACAACCATATATTTCAAATAAAGTTGGATGACTCTTGACTTTGAAACTTTTATATGCATAGCGTGTACATTTGAATCACTAGTTAACGAAACAAAATCATTTTGATGAAAGACCTAATTGAAATGGATATCAAATTTAAAAGATTTAATAGGGATTTTTTAAACTTCAAAACCCCAATAAGAACACGAGTCATAATAAAAAACTAAAAATGAAATTTACTTAAATTTTAATTTTAATTGTAGCACTTTAAACATTTATTTTATCGATTTGTTGCGGTCCAAGGTTCCATTAAAATCATTTAAACGTTGTTAACATTTCTCAAATTTATGAGAAATAAGAAAAATATTGAAAAGGATAAAAATGGGTGAAAAAATGAAAAAAAAAATCAAATAATGACAAAAATAACAAAAATTCAAACAAATAAACCGTAAGAAATTCTTGAAAATAACCATTTTCTCTTTTTCCTCCTTTCCCCCCTCTTTTTCAATGTCGCCAGTGCGCTTGCCTAGGGAGATCACCGTTACTGCAAATTCAGCGTCGTTACTTGGGCGGCGAAGCAATGGTCACGCCTTTAAGTATGCTATCAAGGCCATGCAACAACAAAGAGTGAAGAAGAATAAAAGAAGGAAAAGAAAATATATTAGGGTTCATTTTTTTAATTTAACTTTAACGGAGTGGTTTTTTTCAACAAAAAAAAAAAACTCAATTGTTTTTTAATTTCTATTTACAAAACAAGTATTATTATATTCATTAGCATCTAAATGGTAGATAAATAGAAACCTTAGATTTTGATAATTCGGTAAGTTTAGATTTTAAGTTGTTGCAATATAAAATGCAGTGATTTCAAGTGCCCTCCTCATACGTTGAGGTTTTCTTTTGAGAATTTATCTAAGAAACACACATAAAAAATAGAAAAGAAATTAAAAATAGTTACATGCATATTAAACATTGAGATTTAAAATACATAACTTGATAGTGTAAACTTAGAACCAAGTAAGATAAACGTTCTATGAAACTAAAAACAATGAAGACTAGGGTTATTTCTGTAATTTGAGAAAAAATTTCTTAAAGTGCACAATTTAATAAATGTCATATCATTCATGATGTAGACGTGATATTCATTAAATGAATACAAACACAAAATTCAATTCAATTATAGTGTTTAGTAAAATTATACAAAATATAAAATTTATTTGTAAATGAATTATAATTTCAATTTATTTAAAAATAAACTGAATTTTATATTTTAGTTCATATCAAACACAGTGTACATAAAAAAGGAAAAAAATATATAATTACATACATAAAACTAATTGTATAGTACACAAAATATAGAGGTCTAAAGTATATGACTTATAATATAAGCTTAAAACCAAGTAAAACAAACGGCATATGTTGTCGTTTGGAATTTGTTTAAGTGTAACTTAAAAACAAAAACATTATCTTAACATGGATCTATTTTGTGTTTTAAGTTCGACTTAGAGCAAGTCCCAAACCACACGTATGAACATAAAAATAAAAAGTACATGTGTGGAGTATACGCCAAAGAGAGAAGCATCTTAATGCAGGAAAATTATTCGTTTCCTACTTCAAACCCAACGTTATCTTTTCTGATTTTAACCCAGCCCATGACAAGTAGTTGGACCCTTATTGCTACTCAGACTCAGATCTGCTGGAGTTGGACTAGGCTTAGGGCTACCAAGAGTTTGGGCCAAACAGAAGAATTAACCCGGTGCAGTCAAGAATTCCTCCGTAGATAGACATTGTCTGGCTCATTGCAACTGGAAAATTGGCAACAAGAGATCTTCTTGATCGAAAAAGGCATCATTCTATTTTCTCTTTAATGTTGAAATATAAAAAGAGAATAAAAAGAATCAACACATAATTTAACATGGTTCGATTGTGAAAATACAAAATAATATGGAAATAAATATTTTAATTTAATTAATTAGAAGAATATTAAGCTCCTAATTTGATTGAGAATATCAAGCTATTGACTTTCAATTGATCTCTAACACCCCTTTCAAGTTGGAGTACATAATCTACGATAACACGTTCAGCTTGCAAATTGAGTCTTGGAGTGACAATTGATCGAGAGCCATAGTATAGAATGGAAGAAGTCTTTGATTCATTGAAGAGTTAACAATTGATTGGTAACGAAAACCAACCATATGAGAGGTCAAAATTATCATCATGTTATGATATCATGTCAAAATTTGAGATAATACGGAAATATAAAATAAAAGAGAATGAAAAAAAAGATGAACACATAATTTAACGTGGTTCGGTCAATAGACTTACATCCATGGACACAATACCTTTAGGACAACATATTTCTCATTTAATTGGTGTGTGTTTATAATGTATTGAGACACCCATTAATTTATTTATTTTAAAAATTAAAATGGGCAGTATCTAGAAATTGAAAAAATAAATCGGGTTGGTCCAGCTTGGTCCACACATTATATTATACGTATATATGATATATTATTAAGTGACTTTTATGAGTGATATTTGTCCTTTTTTTTTGCTCATTAATTTTTTATTAACAATATTTATTTTTAGTTTAAAAAATTAATTGAACAAAAAGTATTTATTTTTTTATTCTTTTCATTTAATAATTAATTTTAGGGTTAACTCTAAGTAGGGAAAAAAAATGAAAAATTCAAGTCTGGTGGGCTAGCTTGGGCTTGAGTGAATTTTTTGAGTAGGATCTGGACAAAAATTAAATCTTGAGATACATAATTAATCAGATCACACTACGTAAGTGTAAAATGGTAATTTTTTTTATTTCAATCCCTCCCTATTATCAATAAAACTTTTCCGTGTTATTAATAATTTTTCAAGAATTTACCAAAAAAATATTTTAAAAAATATTAAAATTTACTATTATCCAAATATTTCCATATCAGCCCTGATAATTAATGCTCCGGAGTAGGTAGTTTCTTTGTAGCTTTTCAGTTATTAAGGTTTTAGGTGATTTGTAATTACTTGCAGTGTTTTCATAAGAAAATGTATTGAGTGATGTATTTTATCTTGAGGTATTGGGGTATTTTAAAATTTTAATAAAATAATATTAATTAATTAATTAAAATAATAAAAATAAATTTAATTTAATTTTAAATTAATTATTTTATCAAATTTTAATATTTTTACTAATTTTTCATAGTATGATAATTATAATTTTATAAATATTAATATATATTTATATATAAATTATATAAAATATAATTTATATTTTTATATTATCGTAATTTATAAATAAATAAATAAATAATTTATAATTATTATTAAATTAAATAATATATAATATATATTTATAAAATATAATAATTTCACAACAAAAACATTAACTTAATGCTTAAATTGTATGATACTCACCAGGTAACTTAAATCTAATTTTTCCCACGGACACATATTGCACCCACAATGTACACCCCAATCACAATGCCACGGCCAGGGAGAGAGCACGAGGAGCTGACAAAGACATAATTGTGGTTTGTGGAGGACCACCAAGCATGTCGCGCGTCCTTTGAATTTCTCTTACTTTACTGATGGTTGTACCAAATATTAATCTCCTGTTATTTTCTTCCCCTGCTCTTCAGGGCATCTATCGCACTCAGCATTCAACTCATGGCATGATTTTTTTTTTTATTTAACCAATTAAAAGATGGACATGACACTAGGGACTGTTGTCCAAATGATTGGTACGGTTAAAACGGTCTGTTTAAAATTTTAATTGACATTTTAAATTTTTTTAACTATTTTAATTGAATTTATCAAAATTTTTCGATATTAATTGGTTACAAAAAATCATTTCTACGAGAATTATCATAAAACTGAAAATTTTTATTTGTAATTATAATAATAACTGAATAAAAATAAAATATTTAAATATTTAATTATTACTATAATTTTTTATAATTACGAATAAGATTTTTTTATTTTATAATATCACATAATCGAATCTATGTGAATAAATCTCTTAAAATTATTGTTGCATTGTAAAAAAAAATATTATGGATTGGATTCCTGTTTCCTTTTGTTTTTTTTCCCCACTTTTAAACATTTTTCTTAATAATTTGTTATTTGTGGGTCCTTTTGATTTGCTTTTGGAAGATAGCTAGCTTTCGCTGCCACGTAGTTAGAATTAAGGGACATATTATTTTTGTCGCATGCTTTTAAGTTGAAATAAAAGCTGGAAAGAGCTTAAAATTTTCTGATTTTAATTTGGCTCAAAATTAAAATTTGAGTTTTATAGCTTATGACTTAGTTATTTGCCGTATTAATTGCGATGATGCACGCGTAATCATGTTTTCTGACACAATGATATAACAACTCAAAAGAAAATCATCTCTCACTTATGAAACATTATTTTTTGTGAGGTTCGAGACGCAAACATCTCGTTTGTACAGTCTTGCACTTCGAAAAATCGAGCAAAGAATATACCAATGCCTCGAGGTTCCCATTCTTGAGGAGTCAAGTAAGCAAGAGAGAAAGGCCAAACTAGACCAAACCGGACAAAAGAAAAAGGTAAGACTCAAACACAATCATACATACGAACACTCCCAAAGAGAGGTAGAAACTTGAAAGAATCTTAGGTACAAGGAGAAAACACCCAAAGAATAAATAAAACTAATTAGTTTTCTTATCCTTCCAAATATCATTTCACTTATACATACTTTCTTTATTCATCTCAAAGAGTATTTACTAACTTAACCATGGTCATCTTCAGAGTACAAAAACTCCGAGAAATTTCTTTTGCACAGGAGTATGCACATTTTGGATATGAAGTTCTCTAGTCCGGTGTTTTTTCACCTAAATCGACCTTCGAGAGTATCTCGTTAAAAGCCATTGAAAATCAAACGTCTTTCGACCACTTTTTTTAACATCAACAAAAATAATATTAAATTATAAAGATTATTATAGAGTAATTTTATCATACACTAAATAATTTTTCAACTCCACGCCGCTTTTATTTACAATTGATTTACCAACACTTTAAAACACTTAAAGCAAAAGATCCAACTATGCCAAACGGCATGTTAATTCTTCAGAATTAAATGCAATATTGAAAGAGGTGGTCCATTCATTTTGAGTGGCAGCCGAGTCCCCACACATACCCAGAATTGCAATCGCAGTTAATATTTCTGATTCATTCGTCGTTATTAGCGTGCAAGTGGGCTCATTTGCAATTAGTTCTGCCAGTTAGTATCCAACTTGTTTCTGGTACTTAATCGTACATAAATACACAAGACACTAGTTTGTCAATGACCAGCTCATGCCTCACTTAGAATAGTTTAAGATGTTTTTATTTTAAATTAACATCCAAACGTTGCTTTTATCAAATTGCGTGGTAATTAGAAAAACATTAACGATGCAAGAGCATTGTTTTTTTTATTAATGCTTTCGTTATCAAAGATAAAATTAATGTCAAAATTCTTTTTGTATTGTGTTGTAGATATAAACCGGTTGTTGTTTTCATCTAGTAGATACGTACCAATAAAAATATTTTTACAGTAAAGATATTTAAACCATCAAAATAGATTATCGGTTTGGATATTTTTCACAAGTCAATAGTTGTAATGATTTTATTTCAAGCAAAATTAATAAAACACATAAATTATCAGTAAGAGTTTTCTATTAAATTATTAGATCATTTTTTGGTGGTTAAAAATGGTGATCAAACTGAACAGTAAATAAAGCAGTATTTATATCTTTGGTGAAGTGAACATTTTTAAGTACAGTAATAAAAGTGGCGATCCCACTGACCTGATTCTGTGTGAGTTATCACGGAATCAAAAAAATCTACTACTAACTACAAAAAAGTTGAGTATTGTTTGGTTTGTGTTGATGCCAAAAACTACCGATGCTGACGTAGCTTGGAAGCCGACGTGGCCTGAGTGGGGATTTGGCCTGAGAGAGGACTCGGCCTGGGCCCTGCACAAGTGACAAGAATGAAGGCCCTCGGAAGGAGGAGAGGGGAAGACCTCCGAGGGCGCTCCGATACTTAAGTCAGCAAATATTTAAGAGAAAAACTGAGGGTTCGAAAGAGGAACCGAGGGCCCAAGTAATTAAAGTGTAAGTGTCCAAAAAAGTGTCTCTGTCTTGAAGTCCATACCTTGGCCTATTTATAGTCGTCTGCTGGTGGAGAGGATATGATTGTGAGCCTAGGAGAGGGGACACTGTAGGGCGGCCGTAGGGTGGCGGACGGCCATAGGGTTGTGGAGTGGCTAGTCCCTGTAGGGTGGCTAGCGTTGATAGGGGAGATCCTGGTGTGGGTCGGTTGGGTCATTTTTCGCGGGTTTGGGGATTCTTGATGGACCGTGGAGCATACTTGATTGTTTGTCCGGGCCGGAGTGTTCTTTGAGTCAGCTGGGCTGGGTCACCCTTCCGGGGTCCGAACTTATCTGGGCCGCAGGTTTGAGACTGGTTTGATGTTTGCTTGGGCCAGAACAAGCTTACAGAGCCTGGTATTTGTTTGGGCCTTGTTGTTTGTTTGGGCCTTGGTGTTTTTAGGCCCTATCACAGGCCCCCCACTTCCTGGAGTTCATTTATGTGGTCCGAGAAGTATTTCTGGGGTCGGGCTACTCATGGGGGTTGAGTGGGCTTGCCTGTGGATCGTCGTTTTATGGGAGGCGGAAAGTTTTCAGCGGATGACGAAGAGCCCTCCCCGGATCGCGAGGTCAATTAGTGGTTTAAGTGGTGCCCCTTGGGAAGCGGACCATCATTTTTGGAAGGTGGAAAACAGCCTGGAGAAGCGAAGAGTCTTTCCCAAAAATTGTGGGTTTGTTTCGTTTTTCGTTTTTGGTATTTATTGTTTCGTGAAGTGTGTTTCCTTGCCCTATAAATAGGGTCCTTTGGCACTCTTTGTTTCAAACGGGAAAAAGTGTGGCTTCTAATATGAAGAGAGAAAAGCATTTTTTGAGGATAGCCATCACGGCGCTTTAATTGAGGTTCGGGCTTCTTCCTGACTCCGAATGGAGACACGGGCTTCTTCCAGACTCCGAAGGGATTGGAGAGAAGGGAGTGCCGTGTCTCTGGATGGTGGGATTCCCTCATGCCTTGGCTTACGAGGAACGGAAGAAGAAGAGGGGTGTGGCTGCAAACTCCTAGGAAGTAGAGAGTAAGGTTGCAGCTCCTCTTCCGGCGGTCCTTCTGGTGGTAGCAAGATTAGGGGAAATGCTGTCACTAGTTTCTTGCAAGCTGGCGAGGGTTTTCCTGAACCTGGGGCTGATCATTGACCGCACTTTCAGTCTCAGGTTCGGCCCACGAAGTTTTAGGGTTCGCGCCGGGAGCTCTTCAGTCTGAAGTGGGTGAAGAAGTTTGTGACCGGTGCAGCCTGGAACTTTTTGATTTTCACTATTTTCTTTGTACTTTGAGGCCGTTAGAGTCCTCTTTTATTTGTACTTCGAGGTCGTTAGTTGTGAATGGTTGTAATCCATTAACATTAATAAATTACCCTCTTTTTTAAATATTCGTGTTTTTGTATGAGTTCCCTCATCCCGATACTTGTTTAAATTTGATGGCAAACTTAATGAGACGAAAAGAGAGGGGGTCCAAAGCCCCCGTATTTGGAGATTCGACCGAGCCCTAAAGAGGCTCGGATTTCCTGGAGAAACATGCCGAGCGTGAGCAGAGCAGCTCATGCGCTCGGACTGATTTGGAGATTCGACCGAGCGTTGTCGGGGCTCGGACTTCCTGGAGAAATTTGCCGAGCGTGAGCAGAGCAGCTCATACACTCGGACTTATTTGGAGATTCGATCGAGCGTTGTCGGGGCTCGGATTTCCTGGAGAAATTTATCGAGCGTGAGCAGAGCAGCTCATACGCTCAGACTTATTTGGAGATTCGACCGAGCGTTGTCGGGGCTCGGATTTCCTGGAGAAATTCACTGAGCGTGAGCAGAGCAGCCCATACGCTCGGACTTATTTGGAGATTCGACCGAGCGTTGTCGGGGCTCGAATTTCCTGGAGAAATTTGCCGAGCGTGAGCAGAGTAGCTTATACGCTCGGACTTATTTGGAGATTCGACCGAGCGTTGACGGGGCTCAGATTTCCTGGAGAAATTTGCCGAGCGTGAGCAGAGCAGCTCATACGCTCGGACTTATTTGGAGATTCGACCGAGCGTTGAAGGGGCTTGGATTTCCTGGAGAAATTTGTCGAGCGTGAGCAGAGCAGCTCATACGCTCGGACTTATTTGGAGATTCGACCGAGCGTTGACGGGGCTAAGATTTTCTGGAGAAATTTACCGAGCGTAAGCAGAGTAGCTCATATGCTCGGACTTATTTGGAGATTGGACCGAGCGTTGATGGGGCTCGGATTTCCTGGAGAAATTTGTCGAGCGTGAGCAGAGCAGCTCATACGCTCGGACTTATTTGGAGATTCGACCGAGCGTTGATGGGGCTCGGATTTCCTAGAGAAATTTGTCGAGCGTGAGCAGAGCAGCTCATATGCTCGGACTTATTTGGAGATTCGACCGAGTGTTGTCGGGGCTCAGATTTCCTGGAGAAATTTGCGAAAGGGTTTTTAGTCACTTTAGGCCTGCCAGATGGTCACGATATTCTTTTGTGTGTGTGGGCCTTTTGGCCCACTTTAGGTTTATTAAGTAAATGCGATGAATGACGATGTTTGACAAGGTGGCAGCGTGTTTGTTTAAATTGAGGTCGCGCCCTAGGGACAGCTGGCACTTATATTACAGGGCTGCGTCTGGGGAACCTGAAATGGCCCCTAGGAAACTGTAAAGGACGCGTCCGTTAGACTGACATGTGACTTGATTACCTCGTTTTTGCAGCCATAACCCCTATAAGAAGGGGTATCCCCTCCCTTCAGTTTTCACTTCGCATTTTTGAGAGATTTTGAGGGTTTTGGTTCTCCTAGTGAGTCTGAGAGCGCTCGACATTGCTTAGGAGTTTTTCACTAAAAGTTTCCTCCTTTTCTTGGTGAGTAATGTCGGTCGGTAGTGAGTCTAGTGGAGCCCTGTCCAGGGAGCTGGGTGAAGCCATGGGTGTTTCGTCCAGCGAAGGGGTTGCTTCTCGTGAAGTGACTTCTGGGGGTGTAGGCCGGGCCTTAGTCCCTTACGCGAGAGACAGAGGGGAAGAGCAAGGGTCCGAATCATAGAGGGGAGAGGAGGACCTAGCCCTTGCCTCTATGAGGGATGAGGTTCGAGACACAAAGAGAGAGGAATGGGTGTTCGAAGCGAACTCCGTTCCTAGCACTGTGACGGGATCCAACCTTTTAAGGATGAGGGTTACATACAGGATCCCTATGGATTTTAACATGAGGGCCCCAGAGGGTGGAGAGAGAGCTTGCGATGTTCTGTTCAGCCGACAACCGTTTGAGCTGTGCCTCTACGAGCATCAGCTTAAGGCGGGGCTCAGGCTTCCTCTCCACCCCTTCCTGTGCTTAATACTTAGATACTTCGGTATTGCGTTAAGCCAGCTAGTGCCCAATTCGGTTCGACTGATTCTGGCATTCATTGCTGTGTGCCAGGAGGTAGGGGGTGATGAACATAAACGTGTTCAAAGCCCATTTTCAGCTAGCTTGGTTAGGACATTCGGGTTGGGTCATCGTCAGTTCGAGGTGGGGGAAGAGCGTTCTAAAAGAGAAGCCTTCCTCAATCAAGGGATGGAAGGGGGGCTTTTTCTTTGTCCAGTCTGCAGAAAGTTTCGACGTTCCCCTCACTTGGGGGTTGGAGCGTGTTGGCAAATGCAAGAGGCCACACCTCTCCCTACGAGAGGAAGAAACTCTGAGAGCAATGCTGGTCGCGCCCTTGGAGATTGATGTTCTTGGAGACAATGAGGAACTCCACAGGCGTGGCCTGTGCCCCCCCTCGCCTTCCCTCGTGCCTCTTCCATGGTAGTCACTGGCTCGTTGACTTATAGGAATTTTTTTACTTATTTTTCAAGTTTTTAATGCACCCTCCTTTTTTTTTACAGATATGGAGATGGCGGCGATGGTCAAACAGCTGGCTCGCGAGAAGAAGAGGGCAGCCGAAGCTAGTGGTTCTGAGCAGAGGAAGAAAGTCAAGGTTCCCACTGTGGCTCCGAAGCCTGTGGATAGCCCCCCCAGACCTTCTGTGTATCCTTCTCCTTCAATGGCTTCCTTGCCTCGGGAAGGATTTGAGATGGCTCCTCTTTTCACTCCCCGGTGGGCTTTGAGAATGGATGACTGGGTGTTTGCCAGCACCAAGGTCGCTCGAGAGCATTTGGTGCTGGGGATCCCTCCCTGCGATAAGGCGGAGATTCTATCGAAGCCTTTAAAGTTGCTGTGTTCAGCGACGGAGGTTGCTTCCTCTCAAGCCGGAGTTCTTCATAGAATGCTTTCCCGGCGTACCTTGGAGATAGTAGACCGCTTGTCCAAGACCGAGCTTAAGCTGAAGGATGCTAAGGACATTGCGCATGACTTGACCATTTCCCTTGAGACATCGGAGAGGGAGAGAGAAGAGACCATTTTTGACAGGGATCATCACCGTTGGACTGCGGAGGTCCTGAGAGACGAGCTAGATGAAGTTCGCCATTGTTCCGCGAAAAAAGAGGCTTCTCTGACGAAGGAAGGGGCAGTTCAATACCTCGAAGGTTTTGAGGAAGCTAAGAGGAGGGTGACGCTTCTTTTCCCGGGGTTGGACTTCTCAGGTCTCGATCTGGCGAGCGACTCCGGAGCATCTAGTGCGGATTCTTCAGGAGGAGGAGGTGGTGTAGCTGTCCAGGCTGGGGGTCAGGATGGCCCTGGTGAAGCCTTGCCTGCCCCAAGTGGCGAGGTGGGGGAAGCGCAAGCTGAAAGGGAAAGCGAGGCCCAGTCCTAAGCTAACTGCGAGGTTTTTGGGGCCTCGATTGTACCCAAAAAGTTTCTTTGTATTAAAGGCCAACAGTGCCTTCTCTTTGTATCTTTCTTCCTATGAATGAAGTAAAGAAGTTTCGGAATTTCAAATTCTTTATTTATTTTCGTGCTTTCACATTTCATTGGTAGAAACTACGGAGGTTCTCCGCATTCCAGGTGCGAGGAACGGGCTTCCCTTCCATGTCTTCTAGCTCATAGGTGCCTATCCTGCAGACCCTTCGAACCCTGTAAGGTCCTTCCCAATTCGAGACCAACTTACCCGTGTGTCGGGGGCGTGAGACTTCACTCTTCCGAAGGACGAGGTCATTAAGTTTGAAGGGTTTATTCCGTACCCGGGAGTTATAGTACCGAACGACCCTTTGCTGATAGTTTGCGAGGCAAACTTGGGCTTTGTCTCTGGCTTCTTCAACTAGATCTAAGTTCATTTTTAACCCTTCTTCGTTGCTGCCTGGCTCAAAGCACTGTACTCGGAGTGATGGGATCCCGATTTCGAGAAGGATGATGGCTTCTGAGCCGTATGTCATGAAAAATGGGGTTTCGCCTGTTGGCGTCCGGACCGTTGTCCGATAGGCCCAAAGGATGTTGTGGAGCTGTTCTACCCAACAATTATCCGTCTCGTCGAGTCTCTTCCTGATTCCTTGGAGGAGCGTCCTGTTGGTTACTTCAGCCTGGCCATTGGCTTGCGGGTACCCCACAGAGGAGAACCGATGGTTAATATGGAGGTCGTCGCAAATTGTTTTGAATCGGGAGCTGTCGAACTGCTTTCCATTATCGGTGATCAGCACGCGAGGGATCCCGAAGCGGCATACTATCGACTTCCAAACGAAGTTCCTGGTTTGGTGATCTGTGATGCTTGCCAACGGCTCGGCCTCGACCCTTTTGGTGAAGTAATCAATGGTCACGATGAGGTGTTTCTTCTGCCCAACGAACATTGGGAATGGGCCCAGGAGATCCATCCCCCACATGGCGAAGGGGAGGGGACTAGTGATGGAGACGAGGGGGTTAGCAGGTTGATGCGATGTCGGAGACCATCGCTGGCAATTTTCGCATTTCTTGACCAAACTTGCTGCGTCATCTTTTACCGTGGGCCAGTAGTACCCCTGGCGGAGGATGTTGAAGGCTAAGGCTCGAGCCCCAAGATGGTTTCCGCATATCCCTTCGTGGACCTCTCGGAGTGCATAGTCTGCCTCTTTAGGTCCGAGGCATCGTAGATACGGTGTAGTTAGACCCTTTTGTATAATTGCCCTTCCATAAGAGTGTAACGCGAGGCGTGGGATATCACATTTTTGGCTTGATCCTTGGGATCAGGCACGGTACCGTCTTTTAGATACTTGAGAATGGGGTCCGTCCACGAGGATTCTTCTTCCACTGGCTGGACCGGGGCCTCATCTATACTTGGGGCAGGAAGAGTTTCCTGATAGATAGCTCGACTAGGCACCAGTTGTTGAGAGGAGGCCAGGTTAGCCAGGGCATCTGCCTTAGAGTTTTCGGCTCGGGGAATCCGAGTTATCCGAAATGTTTTGAACAGGGTAATCGACTTTTTCACCTTTTGAAGATATCGGGAGAGCTTCTCGCCCCTGGCCTCGAATTCTCCCTGCACCTGGCTTACCACTAGTTGAGAGTCGCTGAACACTTCTAGTGCTTCCACTGCTAGAGCCTTGGCTAACCTTAGTCCGGCCAGAAGGGCTTCATATTCCGCTTCGTTATTGGAGGCCTTGAATCTGAACCTCAGTGCATATTCAATGGCGAAACCCTCCGGGCTGCAGAGGATGAGTCATGCCCCGCTCCCTAGTGAATTCGAGGATCCATCCACATGGAGGTTCCATCCCAGAGGGGGACCGTCGTTTAGATGTGCTTCTGGTTCATCCAGGATTATAGGCAAAGTTGTCTCCACGATAAAGTCGGCCAGGGCTTGGGCCTTGATAGATTGCCTGGGATGATAGCGGATATCAAATTCCCCTAGCTCGACTGCCCATTTTACTATTCTTCCTGAAGCGCTCGGATTATGGAAGACTTGCCTCAAGGGTTGGTCCGTAAAAAGGACGATAGTGTGTTCTTGAAAATACGGTCAGAGTTTTCGGGAGGCTATTACCAGAGCGTAAGCCATTTTTTCAATAGGAGGGTACCTCGTCTCGGCCTCATGGAGAATTCGGCTGACGTAGTAGATGGGCTTTTGGATACCCTCTTCTTCTCGTACCAGGACAGATGCCACAGTGCTTGGTCCAGTGGACGGGTAAAGGAAGAGCTCTTCGTTCAGGAGTGGTTTGGTCAGGAAGGGTGGCGAACTCAGGTACTTTTTCAGGTCTTCAAACTCCTCTTGGCAGCTCTCGGACCAGGCGAAGTTTTTTGCCTTTTTGATAGCCTGAAAGAAAGAGAGGCATCTTTCCGTCGATTTAGACATGAAACGGCTCAGGGCTGCAACTCGTCCGGTGAGTCGCTGAACTTCTTTCTCTGACCTTGGAGGGGTCATGTTGAGGATAGCTTCTATCTTCTCTGTGTTGACCTCTATCCCTCTCTGAGTGACCATGAATCCTAGGAACTTGCCTCCGGTTACCCCAAAGGCACATTTGGACGGATTCAACCTCATATTATGCTTGCGCAGGAATCCGAAGGTCTCCTCCAGATCGGAAGGGTGGTTTCACGCCTCAGGGATTTTAACCAGCATGTCGTCCACGTAGAGTTCCATATTCCTCCCAATCTGTCTTTGGAATATTCTGTTCACCAACCTCTGGTAGGTTGCCCCAGCATTCTTCAGCCCAAAAGGCATTACCTTGTAGCAGTATAACCCTCGCTTGGTGACAAAGGCGGTTTTTTCTTGATCGGACTTATGCATGAAGATCTGATTGTAACCAGAGTAGGCGTCCATGAAAGAGAAGAGTTCATGCCCTGAGGTGGCATCCACCATTTGATCGATCCGGGGAAGAGGGAAGCTGTCATTGGGGCAAGCTTTGTTTAAGTTGGTGAAATCAATGCAGATGCGCCACTTTCCACTGGCTTTCTTGACCATAACCATATTAGATACCCACTCGGGACACCTTGCTTCTTTAATGAAACCAGCTTCTAGCAGCTTGTCAACCTCGGCGTTGATGGCCGCCTGATGCTCTGAGGCAAATGACATTTTCTTCTGAATGACTGGTTTGTATTCGGGGTCTACGTTTAGGTGGTGCTCAATGGTTTCAGGATTAACCCCTGGCATGTCTGATGCTGACCAGGCAAACAGATCTTGGTTCTTTCGAAGGAGGCGGAAGGGTTCCCCTCTGGCCTCATTTGAGAGGTTTTCTTCTACTTGTATGGTCTTGGTGGGGTCTTCTCCTAGAAGTATCGCGATCAGTTCTTCGGTGGGTCGACCTCTGGGTGCCTTCATTTCGTCACGCAGGTCCTCAACTTCAAGTGGTAGAGCTTCGGTCTTTTTCCCTTCTCTGATGGCGCTTAGGTAGCAGGACCAGGAGGCTCTCTGATCCCCCTTGAGCACCCCTACACCTTTGCTGGTGGGGAACTTGACCTTCAGGTGATAGGTCGAGACGACAGCCTTTAGCTTGTTGAGGGTGGGACGCCCAATTATCATGTTATAGGAGGAGGGTTGTTTTACCACAAGGAATGTAGTCCGTACAATGGATGTTCTTGGTACTGTCCCGGCTGTTACCGGGAGGACTATGCTTCCTTTTGGGAAGATTGGGGATCCTCCGAAGCCGTAGAGTGGGGCAGGGGCAGGCTCTAGGCATCCCTCATTCAGTTCCATGCACTGATAGGTATCGTGAAACAGTATGTCAGCGGAGCTCCCGTTGTCGATTAGAACCCGCCGTATCTCGCAGTTGGCCACTAGGAGCGCGACTACTACAGCGTCGTCATGAGGAATCTGCACGTCCTCCAGGTCATCTTCCGTGAAGGAGATCACCGACTCCGTTTTCTTTTTCTTGTGAGGGCCACTGACTGAGGCCACGGCCCTGGCATACGCTTTACCGCTCTGCCCCGAATTCCCTCCAACGGTCGGCCCTCCCCAAATTATTTTGATGATTCGGGTGGTTGCGGGTACCTCCTCTTTCTTCTGGCGGGACCTCTCTTGTTCCGCCCTGAGGTCTCTTCGAGGATTCGGCCTCTCTTGCCAGTGTTGATAAGGGCGTCTGTCATCCCTCCTTGGCGACACGGGGTTTTCATGTCTTCGAGGCCCAGTGAACTCCTTCAGGTGCCCTCGGTTGATGAGTTTCTCAATCTGTTCCTTCAGGTCGTGGCACTCCTCCGTGTCGCGGCCAAGGCTTTGGTGGAACTGGCACCACTTCTTAGGGTCTCCCCCAATGGGCTTCTTGGGTGGCTATTGTAGGACAGACTTGTCTTGAAGCTGCATGAGGACGTCGGTCCTTGTGGTGTTGAGGGGAGTGAAGTTGTCGACTCGAGGGTGGGGCCTATACCTGTTCTCTTGGTAAGGTTTTTTTGGCCCATTCCTTCTGAAAAACAGGGTCTTTCCTTTTTCTTTCGGTTTCTCCTTCTCTTTCTCTTCTGAAGGCTTGGTCGTCCTCCGTCAGCATGTACTTTTCTGCCCGGGCTAGGATTTCGTTCATGTCTCGAGGCGGGCACCGAGTCAGCTTGGAACTAAAGATTCCCGACCTCAATCCGTTCTTGAAGGCCATCACCTGGATGTTGAGATCAAGGTCTGGAATTTCCCAAGCCGCTGTGTTGAACCTGGAAATGTAAGCCCGAAGCCTTTCCCCCTTATGCTGAATAATGTTGAAGAGGCTTTCCGAGGTTTTCTTGGGCCCCTTGCTGCTGAGGAAGTGGGAAGCGAAAGCATAGCTGAGTTCTTTGAAATTACTAATGGTTCTTGGCTTTAAGCGCGAGTACCAAGTGCCCGCCGCCTTTTCAAGAGTCAAGGGAAAGGCGCGGCACATGATCTGATCTGAGTGCCGATGCAGTACCATCATCGTTTTATAGTGTTGGAGGTGGTTCATTGGATCCGTGGTTCCGTCATACATTCTGACCTGGGGCATCCTGAAGTTTGGCGGGAGAGGGGTTTCTAGGACGCCTTCCGTGAAAGGGGGGTCTTGGACGCAGAGTTCGTCCATAATGTTGAGATTCTTGTATCTCAGAGCCGAGTCTATTCTTTCCTGCATTTCTTCGAATCGTCTGTCGAGGCTGGGGTTGCCCTTTGAGGTGGAACTTTCTTTGGGCCTGCTATGGTGGATTTGAGGGCTCAGCGCGAGGCTGGTCATGTGTTGGGTCATTCCTGCCTGACGACTCGGCCTCTCCCGGAGCTTGGTGAGGAGGATATAAAGGCTGTTGGCCCCCTTCCCGGAAGTGAGCCGCCAGATTGGTTATCATTCTGGACAATTCTAGGAACTGAGCTTGGGTCACCGGAGCTTGGAGGTAGGCAGGGGCTCCCTCGCCGTCCGGGGAATCGGTTTCAGCAAGGTGGGGACACTGTTCCCTGGCGGGGGGTGGCGTGTTCTGGGATTGCCAGAAATCCAGATATGGATCGGTTACCGTGAACTTCGCCTTGGATGGGAGCCGAGCACGCGGCCGGGGCTTCTTTGTTGGCTCTCCTAGCACCGTTCCTTGGTGGCATCGTGACAGATGAGTTCTTTCACTTCTTCGCTTCTATTGTAGCGAGAGATTATTGGTTTCCCACAGACGGCGCCAATCTGTTGATGCCAAAAACTACCGATGCTGACGTAGCTTGAAAGCCGACGTGGCCTGAGTGGGGATTTGGCCTGAGAGAGGACTCGGCCTGGGCCCTGCACAAGTGACAAGAATGAAGGCCCTCGGAAAGAGGGGAGGGGGAGACCTCCGAGGGCGCTCCGATGCTTAAGTCAGCAAATATTTAAGAGAAAAGCCGAGGGTTCGAAAGAGGAACCAAGGGCCCAAGTAATTCAAGTGTAAGTGTCCAAAAAAGTGTCTCTGTCTTGAAGTCCATACCTTGGCCTATTTATAGTCGTCTGCTGGTGGAGAGGATATGATTGTGAGCCTAGGAGAGGGGACACTGTAGGGCGGCCGTAGGGTGGCGGACGGCCATAGGGTTGTGGAGTGGCTAGTCCCTGTAGGGTGGCTAGTGTTGATAGGGGAGATCCTGGTGTGGGTCGGCTGGGTCATTTTTCGCGGGTTTGGGGATTCTTGATGGACCGTGGAGCATACTTGATTGTTTGTCCGGGCCGGAGTGTTCTTTGAGTCAGCTGGGCTGGGTCACCCTTCCGGGGTCCGAACTTATCTGGGCCGCAGGTTTGAGACTGGTTTGATGTTTGCTTGGGCCAGAACAAGCTTACCGAGCCTGGTATTTGTTTGGGCCTTGTTGTTTGTTTGGACCTTGGTGTTTTTTAGGCCCTATCAGTTTGTATATAATTCACCATATATTGTTTGATTTGTATATATAGTGTTTGATATGTATATAACTCACCATTTGGATTATTACTAATAATTTGCATTTAAGCATTTGAACTAATTGTTTAAACTCTTTTATTAAATTACTGAGTCAGTAATCCATATAGATGGAGTTGTTACAAGGAAGCAGAATTCAAGAGACATGGATCTCGAGGAAAACTGGTCATCAATTATTGGAAATATTACTCTTTAAAAAGAAAGAAAACTAAAAATAATTACTCCTACACTACATCCATTGGATCCGTAATCTACTTTTCCTTGATTATTGGAGTGGTAGAGCCCATCTCGAAGAGACAAGAGACCCAACTCCCGAAGCGGTTTTATTAATGTTCTCAACAAATAAATGCCCTTCATGATCTTTCAGGGGAAAACAAAAGCTTGTAATTGAGAAAGGTGCAAAAATTCAATTGCAACCTCTCTTGCGTGTCATTTTTGGCTTAACATTTAACATGAATTGTAAATATATATATATTCTTAATATAAATAATATTAAAAAAAATTCAATTTATTATAAATAAAAAACTTTAACATTTTTGGCTTAACTTTAATCAAATTGTCTTATTTCTTAAAAAAAACCAAGCAGGCAAATTAAGAACTATAGAAAATAGAATTACCTTGATGTTTTCCATACATATATTTGACAGAAGTTTTATTAAAAAAAGTAGTAGGATTTTCTAAAAGGGAAATTTGGTGGGATACATTAGGTTGGTGAGATAATAAAAGAGAAAGTTCCATCAGATAATAAAAGCGAAAGAAGGTACTACTAGCTAGTAGAGCTGTGGTTTTCATGAAGGGAGAGCGGACAAAGAGCAAGTCGAGAGAGCATCAACGTGGGATATGCATTCCCTTTACTAGGTTCTCGACGGTGGAGATGCCACGACTGTATCCTTCCTATGTAGCACTCGTCGCACAATCTCCCACCACAAAATATCCCATCACTGACCCCACATCCAGTCTGTACGCTCTCTATAAATTACAAATTTTCTTTTCTCAACCACCTCATCAATTGCGTATAACCAACGTGCAAATGCTCACAATCCCCATGACGAAGTCAACTTATTAGCTCATGCCTTGATCAGCTTCTTCACTAAAAGTTACTCTACTTGCAATTTTTTGTTTTGCGAGTAACATTGACTCTCTTTCTCTTTGTGTCTCTGTGACTGGAGGAGTAATATATGGGGAGGGCACCTTGTTGTGAGAAGGTGGGGTTGAAGAAAGGGAGATGGACAGTAGAAGAAGATGAGATATTGACAAAGTATATTCAAGCTAATCGGGAAGGGTCATGGAGGTCATTACCCAAGAATGCAGGTAATAATTACAGTACATAATTAAGAAATGTGGTAGTGTGCTTGCCTTTCAATTTGGGCATTGTATTTTAATTAATGGGTTTTTTTTTTTTTTATAATTTGGTTTGTGTTTTAATTTGGCATTTTTAAGGGCTACTGAGGTGTGGGAAGAGTTGCAGACTGAGATGGATTAACTACTTGAGAACTGACCTGAGGAGGGGAAACATAACGGCTGAAGAGGAAGAGATTATTGTTAAGTTGCATTCTTCTTTGGGTAATAGGTTAGTGCAGCATTCCTATATATTACCTAATCCATTACCTTAAAATGGAGGGGAAACATAACGGCTCTCACTCACTCATCCAAATACAGTTTGGGTAATATGTTTGTGTTTTAATTTGCCTTTCAATTTTTTTGAATTTTATTGATAACACAGAAGAATGAGATGTATAAATTAATGTTGATTCATGATGGACATTTCTCATTAAACTATTAAGAAAGTAATTTTTTTTTTTGGTGACAAATTGGCAATGAAAAAATGACATAATAAAGCTGGGAGAGAGAAAATGCAGTACTCGAATTGCATGATAAACCGTTAGAAAGATTTATCCTCCTTTTAGTTGAAAGTGGTTTTTTACCTGTTTCCTCTTTTAATTTCTTTTCAAGTATTTGTTTAAAGTGTTGAAAATTGTAGAAGTATATATTTTCTCCATCCCAATTTGATTGTGATCTCACAATTTTTTCTCAAGAAAAACAAATAAATTTTATGATACACTTGTTCAGTTATTAATTCACGTGGTGCAGAACAAAAGGAATAGATCCCACCATAGTAGTTAAAAAGTTTATGATATTTATCTCTAAATTATTGTTGCAAATAATGTTTTTTTAATAATTGCATGCAGGTGGTCTTTAATAGCAAGTCATTTACCAGGAAGAACAGACAACGAAATAAAAAACTATTGGAACTCTCATCTGAGTAGAAAAATTCACAGCTTTAGGAGGCCATCTGCAGTCAACATTAATGAAACCCCATCAATCATCATGAACATTCAGACGACGGGCAGTAGTAATAGTGCTGTTGTAACCAAGCGAAAAGTGGGTAAAACAAGTAGATGGGCAATGAAGAAGAACAAAAGCCACACCCAAAAGGCAACAAAGAAATCTCCTGCAGTAGTAGTACTCAGTGAAACGATATCCTTTCCATCCACACCAGCTCCAGAGAATGAGACCCTCTCCACCACAGCTTTGGATCCGTACGCAGAAGATAAGGGGATTATGAACCCAATTGCCCCAATTCCATTTCAAGACAGTAATAGTATTGGAGATGGGACTTTGTGTTCAATTGATGATGAGGAGAGATCAAGCCTGCAGGTCTTGTGCCCTGGTGAAGAAAGATCAAATGAGAAGTCAATCCTTTACGGCCCAAGTGGTTGTTGGCAGAAAGAGACTGAAATAATTTTAGGACCGTATGAGGGAATTGATGGTGGGGTGTTGTGTTTTAATGACATTTTCGACAATAATGGTTGCTGCTTGTTGGATCCAAATGAGAATGTTTTGACCTTAAGGGAGGAGGAGATAGAAAATTCAAAGAAAATGGCAATTAGTAGTTGTACTACTTCTACTACCACTGATGAGGATCATCAGCAAGATCAGATGGGTGGTAATTTGAGCTCCTGCAGAAACTCTTATTGCTCTTCAATAACCTCATGTTTTGATCACAATGATCAGAACTTTGATCATCTGGATTGGGAAGGTATTGTTGATGATCTATGGGATGATAAAGATCATGATATGTTATCTTGGTTATGGGAGGATGGTAGTGATCATCATAATAATAGTGCAGGAGGAGAAAACAGTCTAAATTTACAAGAAATGGATTATGATAAGCAAAATGCCATGGTCGCTTGGCTTCTCTCTTGATTTTCACGTTATTTTAACTTTTTGTCAAAGTTGACAGGTGAGAGGCAAAATTAAGCTCGAGGCATTTGTTGCTTTGGCTGCTTCTTGATGTTTTTGTAAAAAGAAATAAAAAATTGATAGTGACAACAGTAGTCAAAAAATCTTTCAAGGTCAAGTTATTATCACGTTTAATTTGTTATGAGTAGACTCTCCTCTCTTTTGCTTTGTCGGTGTTCTTTAGCACCTCGATAAGAGGCACAAATAAAGTACAAAACTGTTAGCCACGATGATCTAAATCTTCATGTGGGAATGCTACCAAGTTAGCTTGTTAGTGTTACGCGAGTTTTTTTAAACAATTATTGTTGTTTTCATTATATAACCGTAAGCATTTTAGATTCAATCTCATGACAGATCATATTTAACTGAATTATCGGTTTTGATATCATTTATTAAGTATGATGATGACTCAATATATGATATAAGAGATTATATGAATTTAAAAACTTAAGTTATTAGGTTATGGTTCTACTATCATATATATATATATCATTCACTTATCTAATTTTTTCCATATAAAATTAGTTTTTCATATTTCTTCATCCATACGTAAATATTCCAATAAAAAACATTCTATCACTGAAATAAAATCATTAATTAGCAGTAAAAAAAAATGTACGATGAGCCATCTTTCCTCCCAACTTCATAATCAAACAACTAAATTTAATTAATGATCAACAGACTTTTACTTCACTAATATATATATATATTTTTTATTATTAGAGGTGTCGCCTCTCACCACTACACCAAAGCATGGGCTTCTTTACTAACATTTTTATTTGTCGGATCAACAAATGTATTGCAAAATATGCATATGAGTGTGAAAGGGAGAAGAGGAGACAATTCTTTTGAAAAGGTATTTGAACCGTCATACATAGTGATGAGGCCTGATGTAGCCCATAAACATTCCGACCCGATAAACACTCCGGCCCAATAAAGAACGGCCCAATAAACCTATACCTGGGCCCCCTCTATAACATGCAGCCCTGTAGCCGCCCTACGACGTGCTGCCTTGCAGCCACCCTACGCCACCCTACGACATGCCGCCCTACAACCGCCTACAGACGCAGCCCTGCGGCCACCTTACAGCACGCCGCCCTGCAGCCACCCTACGACACGCCATCCCCTGAACGTGCAATCAATGCCTTCACAACTGACGAGACGTGGGCAATGCCCGTTCAGAAGGCTATAAATAAGCCGAGTTTTGGACTTCATATTTATTCAGATATGATTTACTTACACCCAAGCTCTTTTAGATTTAACTCTCGGTCTCACCCCTTTTTAAACTTTCGTTCTAACTTAAGCTTCAGAGCACCCTCGGAGGTCTCCCCCTCCCCTTTTTTCGACGGTCTTTATTTCATCCCTGTTACCTATGCAAGGCCCAAGCCACGTCAGCACCCAGGCCACGCCAGCACCGAAGCCATGTCAGCACCCAGGCCACGTCAGCAATAACAAATTTTTGGCATCAACACAATTTTTATTTTATTTCCAAATACGTTTATTACTGCAATAAATTGTATAGGAACAATAGCAATCATTTTAAGTAAGCTATTGGCTTAACCTAACAATTATATTTCCCTTTTGTGTGGTTATGTTTCAAAGTTCGATTACCATATCATAATAAATAAATTAAGGTTTCAATTTAATATAAAATTGGCATAACTTTAAACTTAGGTATAATTGATATTACTAGGGCTTGGACCTAGCGAAGTTAGGGTGGGCAAAGCCATGCCACACTGACTTTTTAACACACATTTTGCCTTTAGATGATAAGGGCTTATCGTTTAAGTGATGCTAGTATTTTTTTATGTTACAATATAATTCATAATTTTGATATCTACCACAGTAACAGCATGTATAAGAGCAGAAATAGGAGTAAGTCCCTCCATAGCATTGGGTAACCATACATGAAGGGGAAATTGCACGGATTTAATAAATGGGCCTGCAAAAAATAGAAAAGCACACAAAGTAATGAATAAAAATTGAACCTTATTATTATAAATCAAGTTATTGAATATTTTGAACAAAGTTTGGGTGAAAAAACCCTTCAAGCGTCAAAATGGACCTCAGTGTCAGTAGCCAAAGCTCCTCGCCATTAATCGTCTCATAGACCCTTCGCTTGTCTAAACAAGAGTGCCACACACCCATAGTTCCAAGACAACGAAGCACCAATGCCAAGGAGAAAACACGCAGAGCGATTTTGGTGTTGTCGCAGGCATGGTATCGCCACCTCATTAACTGCCACGCCTAAAACATGACATCGCCTCAAGTTCAGACGCGACAAACAATCTAACTCCTTGGTCGCCACACATCAAGGTTATGACGCATATATGGGCTCGATTATGGCGTTGATGTGCTTAAATCACGCATGGACGCATGCACATGAGGCCTATAATTACCAAGACCCTTCATTGGTGAGAATCATATCAAGGATCATAACATACACACTAATTTGTGTTTTACTTTATGTGATACTCCAATCCCACATTGGATATGCATGTAGTGTTTGGTCTGTATGTAACCCACCATATGGGTTACTACTAAGAACTTGGGTTTAAGCTTTTGAACTAGTGATTTGAACTCTTTTGTCAAGTTGTTCGGCTAGTAATTTGCATGGCCCCAGTTATTACAAAATGGTATCAAAGCAATTACCCCTCGAATTGTGTGAGCCATGTTGGAACAGACTGTGCATCATGCGGGCTTATGAAACAGTGGTTTAGGGTCTTTTGATAAGTTGTTGGGCCGGTAATTTGCATCTTACATCTTATAGTATGGACCCATGGTCCGACGAGGCGAGCTGGAGAACAGTGGCAGCAATGTGGTGGGCTTAAGCCTAGCTAATGGCCATATCTCATAGGATGGATCCTATGGATCTATTAGGTTTTGACGATAATATCAAGGATTTGAGTAGAAGAGATTGTGATACCCCAATGCCACATTGGATATGTATGTAATGTTTAGTATGTATATAACTCAGCATTTATGTTACTGCTAACAACTTGGGCTTAAACTTTTAGGCTAGTGGTTTGACCTCCCTTGTCAAGTTGTTGGACTAGTAATCCGTATGGGTCGGGTTTTTACATTCTCAATTCCATGATGACTTCACAACTGGTTAGCCATGAACTTCGATGTAGTTAAATGGGCTAAGGCTCATGGTTGTGCACGTATATGTGATGTTTGGTATTGATTTAAAGTCAACTTAAAACAATTATTTTTGTCTTTAAGTGGTTGTTTTAAATTGGCTTTAAGTCAATACCAAACAACCTCATAATGATTTAAACAAATTTCTATTAGCTTCCTAATCACATCTAAGCACTTCAACTCTGTAATCATAAAAAAAAAAAATTTATTGTTTGGTCATGTGGTAGGAGAAACCTTGGATTGAGTCGCAGAGTAGACTATACATGTTACAAACCCAATTAAATAAAACGTTAATAGTATTAATATTACCAACAAACATTTTAATAATTACCAATAAAAAAAATTTCGATCCGATTATAATTTTTTAGCACAATACTAGGCAAAAAGTCTCTCGAAAATCAAGGACAAAAGCTCATTTGGAAGGACCCTTATGCCATGACATGATTTTCAGCATCTTTTTTTTTTCTGAATAAGATTTTGTAATATTAAGTAAGTACTATCAAATCTTAATAGAACTTAGCCAAAGCTGCTTTCAAAATTTGCTGACTTATATAAACTTCTACTTTATTATTAGAAAAAGAAAGTTCAAATATTAACAAGGGTCTTTCTTTAGAAACAAAAAAAATGGCCATGGGCTTATAGCTTTCTAACAAGAGACCCTAAGCCCTTGTCCATCCTCAAGTTTATCACTTTAGCTGTTAATTTTTGTACGATAGTCCTTGTTGGTTTTCTCTGATCCGATATAGATCTTCAAACCCTTACTAAGACATACGAAACTCCATTTTATATGATGGGCTTAAGTTTGAAATAATTGGGCCGAATTGAGATGAATCCGAAGTACATATTTTAGGGCAATAAGCCCATGATTGTCTTTGTAGCTTTGGGCTAAGAGCCCACAAAAGTAAAGCTCAAAATTTCTACCAACAAGCTAAGAGATTATAGGCGTTATTCATGGGCCTCAGAGACTTACTTATCAGTAAGATTGATCCAACGAAAGCCCACTTTGCCTTCATCCAAACGCAAGTAAAACCCGACGCCGTTTTGGTTCACCTCTAGGACATCAATTTCCACGAAACCTCTGTGGCCGAACGACGAGAAACACTCGACGTGGCTTAATTTGATTGGTGTTAACAACTATAAGCTCAAGCTCATTGGTCAGTTTCGGCGAAGAACACGTCGCGAAAAGTAATCACCAGTCAGGTCCACGCCCCAGTTTCAGGGGAAAAGACCCCAAAAAAAAAAAAAATTGTGAAACAGAACAGAGGAGTTTTATACACGGGCGAAAGCAAAACTAGCGATCTGGGTTAGCTTTAATCAAAAGATAAAATCATAATTTTCGCAGTAATCGCGAAACAATATCCTATAAGGAGCCCTAGATTTAGACTTTGGAGAGAGCCAATTTCTCTCCTGATCTCAGTGCCTAAAAAACTTCTCCAATGGCGCATCGAAGTACGAAGCTCTTTTTCATTTTATGCGCTCTATCCTACGCTCTCACCGTCATTGCAGGGTATGCATCTCTCTCTCTCTAAATGACCTGAGCCTGCAATACATATATATATGTGTGTGTATGTAGTGTAAATGCATACGTTCGTTTATAAATGTTGAAAAATTGATGCAGGAAGAGCTACTATGATATACTGCAAGTGTCGAAAGGTGCCTCAGATGAGCAGATCAAGAGAGCGTATAGAAAGCTGGCATTGAAGTATCATCCCGATAAGAACCAGGGCAACGAAGAGGCTAACAAGCGATTTGCGGAGATTAGCAATGGTAATCTTGTCTTTTTTGCACCAATTTGTTTGGTTTTGACTTTTCAAGTTTAATCTATTTTGGTTTTGAGTGATAAATTTGTCGTTTTTTTCCTTAAGGTGGTAATCATATGTATTGGTTGATTTTTGGTTTGTTTAATAGCATATGAGGTGTTATCGGATAGTGAGAAGAGGGGTATATACGATAGGTATGGAGAAGAGGGACTGAAACAGCATGCCGCAAGTGGAGGCCGAGGTGGGGGAATGGGTGGTATCAACATTCAGGACATTTTTGGCGAGTAAGTTAAATGCGTTTCAATTTTAAATCGCGTAGAATACCTTAATATTGATTAGTTGATATTGTTTGATGGGATTGAAAGTTGATGCGATTTGGTGAATTGTTATGGTGCAGTATCTGAATTCTAATAGATGATAGGAGTTAAAATGAAAAACTAAGCAGGCCTTCCTTATGATAGAGCATGCATCAATAAGTGAAATGAAACTGGCAAAAATGGCGGACCATTTCCTTAGGAGGATGTTTAGGATGATTGCTTCTGGTTGCATTCCTTTCCCTGTTTCTAAATCAAAATCATTGTATCATTTGGAATTTATGGTCTGTCTTGCCTGCATAGATCACTGTTAATATGTCCTGAATACTCCTTGTAGACAGAACAATGCTTATCATAGTTGTTGGGAAGTCCATAGCATTAGCATTGATAAATATTCAGTTAATGCTAACAGAAACTATTTCTTTGTAACTACTATACATTTTATGATATTGTACCCAATCCATGTTTGACAGCATCATATCAAATTGTTGTAGATATCCTTTCTGTGCTTGTAGTAATTGTCAACCTTATTTTGCATTCATCAATCATCACTTTCAAGTTGTTGTTGATTTCTTTTACTTGTGGTGGTGATCTTTCAGTTTTCGACTCTGCTGTGTATTATTGCTGACAAGGTGAACATTTGTAGGTTCTTTGGTAGAGGTCAAACGGAAGAGGAAGAGAAAATTGTCAAGGGTGATGATGTGATTGTTGAACTGGATGCAACACTAGAAGATTTGTACATGGGAGGTTCACTGAAGGTAAAACTTATCTCGATATGTGCAATTTGTAAGCTTGTACCCAGAATATGTAATGATCTGTTTCTTGTTAGCAATTCTAATCTCTACCTTCAGAAGCAAAACTCATGCTTGTTGCAAACCCACAATTCACCTAAGATATCCCTGAAAGCATTTCTTAATTAAAATGTTGATTGATAGCATGGTAATTGCAGACCATATTTTTCTTAAAACAATCCCACTACCAGTCCAAGTAACAGCTTAGTTATGCAGAATTAAATGGATCAAATGATAAAGAGGTGCATCCACATAGTTGATGTCATTTGTCCTGTAATTAATAGATTTCTGATAAGTGGAAAGCTAGAATTATGAATTCTAGTGAGTTTTAATAATTTCACCGGTGCAGTTGTACTGTTTCCTTTTTTATATTTTCTAGGAATTTTGCAGTTAAATGACTTTTACTTTTATGAATATAAATAGCACTAACTTAAATGGTCTTCCTTCAGCTGCTTCATATGAGGGAGATATAAAAAGTGATTTTGTGGTTGGTTAGTTACTTGGTTGTTTTATTGAAGTGGCCTTTTATTTGGGATTTCCAGGTTTGGAGGGAGAAAAACATCATAAAGCCAGCCCCAGGTAAACGACAATGTAACTGCAGGAATGAGGTCTACCACAGACAAATTGGTCCTGGGATGTTCCAACAGATGACAGAGCAGGTACTATGACTTAAAACAATCTTTATTTAAAGGTCTCATTAAATCAATTTCTCTGTGTCTCGACAGACTCATTGGATTATTTTCATTAGCACAATACTGCACCAGCATGACCGTCTTGTTTGTTTGTTCTGTCTTGACCATTGTGACAACTATAATTAATGTCAACACTATTGGCTACCTTCTAATACATGCTCTGTTCTTTTCTTTCAGGTCTGTGAGCAATGCCAAAATGTTAAATACGTACGGGAGGGAGATTTTATCACAGTTGATATTGAGAAAGGGATGCAAGATGGACAAGTAAGTTCTATATAAATAGAATTTTGATTTGCATAATAGCACTTAATGGAGGCTTTTACTTCTTCGGGCATATTAATATTCTCATCTCTTATTATTTTCTATTTCTAATCAAACATCTGAAAGGATTAGGAATGGATTATGCCTTACCTTTATAATCCAGTCAGATGTTTGATTATAGATGGGAATAATAATATTTTTATCTTACATATTAGTTCTGACTTTGGAATTTCTTTGAGCAGTTTTTCATCTGGGGTTTTAAGGCCCCCCTGAAAAACCTGTTTATGTTGAGGATGTTAACAATCAAATCATAAAGTATACCTCCAATTTACTATGGTTGTGTGTCTTCTTCTTGTCTTCATAAATGCATTATTACATTAAAAAGGAAAAAAAGGAAATTAGACTCAAGACCCTCTAGAGATTCTTTGGTTTTATGGAGAACAAACTGTCTTATCAAACATATTGTGATGTATGTTATATGTTGTTTTTTTAGTTCCAATATAATGTGTTTCACTTAGAAAACTATGCAGATTTCTCATATCTGCTGTTAACTCTCTCATCTCTCGCTGAATCAAATCCCATTTCACAAGCTCTGCACTATCAATATTCATGATTCTTGTCATGACATCTCATATGCGTGTTGTGTATGCCCTCTCTACATGAAAAACAATATTTGATTAGCACATTTTTTGCACTGGTTATTATAATCTATTTTCTTGGCAGTGTCTTGTGCTTCATATTTCATTGCTTCTGATTCATTGATTTGGACTTAATGATGGTGTTTTTTTATGCATTTTTAGGAAGTAGTTTTCTATGAAGATGGTGAGCCTATCATAGACGGAGAACCTGGAGATCTAAAGGTTAGTCTTTGATTTTGGTTTGTCAATTGTAGTACTTATATTTTATACTAACAGGCAATGACCATTGTTCTATGAGGATGAAAAAAAGAATAACTATTGTCTCTTTTGCAGTTCCGAATTCGCACTGCACCTCATGACAGCTTCAGAAGGGAAGGCAATGATTTACACAAAACAGTGACCATAACACTGGTAAGTCTAATTCCAACCTTTCCTTTGACCTTTATTTAGAGGTAAACCATGGTTTGTCATGTTGATCTGATTTCCTCAATTTTTCTCAGGTTCAAGCTCTCGTTGGTTTTGATAAGACCATTAAACACCTTGATGATCATTTAGTGGACATCAGCTCCAAGGTAAGCATTAATGTGTTTTCTAGGACTTTTTTTTTAAATATGACCTAAAGCAGAAAAAGACTTATTTGATCAATTTCCTTGCGTAGGGAATAACCAAGCCCAAGGAAGTGAGAAAGTTTAAAGGAGAAGGAATGCCTTTGCACTTTAGCACAAAGAAAGGGGACCTTTATGTCGCTTTTGAGGTTCTATTTCCCACATCTTTGACACAGGAGCAAAAGTCGAAAATCAAGGCAGTTCTTGGCTAGGTTATAGAATTAAATGTTTTTCCTTGGGTCGAAAGATGTTCCCATTCTAACATGATCAGATTATATAGGAAAATCAGGAAGTCTTTTAGTCTCTCTTTCAATCCTCCCCCACCCCCCCTTTTTGTCTCTTAAATATTCCCCACTCATTAATAGGATGTAGCGCACAATGTCTAAAGATGTCTGCTGTAATATCTAGTGCTTTGTTTAGAATTGTTAATGACTGCAACAAATTGAAATCAATGAAGGACTGCTAGTCTTAGTACTAAAGTTGCCTGGTTCAATTTTGCACATATCGAAATAATTTTTGGTTGTCCCTTGCAAATTACTTTGTTTTTGAATTGAAGGTTGCTCTTATTATGTTCGAGAGTATCTATGAGAAGATTTTTGCAGAATTTGCTGAAAACCCAATAAACCACTACACTTTTCTGTGCGCTCAAGGTTATTCTGACGCGAATAAACACTCAATTTAGCAACATGAGCTCCTTGTGATAGCCTGATAGGATAAAGGGAGCTTCTAAATTGATGCCTTTTCAAATGCACGATTAACTCCAGTCAGACTTTAAAAGAAAAACGAAATGTGTTTGCTGTTTAAGACCACTAAACATTGAAGTAAGATTTAAAAGAGGACCAACTAAAATCTTTGCAGACAAGGAACTGGCTGTAACCGGTCAAGTATTTTGTGAAACATCAGTGGCTTCTCTTGCGTGACGAAAAGCTGCTAACAAAATGCAGAAGTTGGAAGGACCACAGTGCTTAAATTTCTGCATGTTCAAAAATTATGATACAAAAAAAAATCTGTACTTGATTTCATTATAGTTAAAATTAAAATGTACAACATGGAAAGTTCAAAACGATTCTCACAGAGCGAGCTTACGCTTCAAAAAAATTTCAGCCAGGAAGGGATGTGGAGAGCAACAGAACTTAAAAATGACTATTATTCTTTGCTAACATCACTATTGATGCCAGCTTCTCCTCATCTACTTCAAAAGCCTTCTTAGCTTGTTTCAGCTCCTCTTGCATAGACAGCAGTTCTGTACATATGGTTAAGTTTCGGCAAGTCCTACATGGTCAGAGCATTTAACTGTTGTTAACCTACCATTTAATACCATAACTTTGAGCCAAAACAATAACAGAATTCATTGTCACATATTTACAAACAACAAAAATAAGGACATGACATATACGTCATCGCCCTGTGAGGAAAAGAAGCAGTAAATATCTTCAAATTACAACTGGTGTAGGAGCACAAAGGGGCACTTGTGGCGTGTTAGCCATAGAGAAATTCTTGGTCAGTGATACAAAATCTTATTGAAGATATTGGTTAGGAGTACATCATGTAAGATAGCCAGATTGCACAAAATTAACTGCTAGAATGCCACTTTCAATTGTGAACAAATAAAGTATAGAAACTGCTAATGAAAGGTACCTTCCGGATTAGATACAAGAAATTCTCAACTGCCAGCTTGCCCCTGTTCGACCCTGTCTCCTGGGATTTATGTGACTGCATAAATGGCAGATATGGACCTCACGCCTACTGTGTCATCTTACTTGAAGAAACAGACAATTATTAACTCAAAAGAATGCTTACCAAATCCATGACATACTCCACAACAATATCCTCCAAGAGTGCCACAGTCTCTGAAAGTGGCTGATAATGCAGCACAAAGTTAAATAGAGCAAAGAAGTTATAAGCACAAATTCGTTCTTATATGTATGATTTCAGTAGTAAGAGCCATATGTTTGCGCACCCAATGTACAAATGGTATAAATCCAAACTTCCTTTGTTGTTGCAGCATGTAAAATCATGAAACATTGGGGACTACTAATTATTTCTGTCAAAACTATGACGAATCACTATTGTTATTGAAGAGGGTGGACGCAGGCAGGATGTGCTCGCACACACTCATAGATCTTTATGCATGTTTGTGTGTATTGTGTGAAAGAGTGTGTGCCTGTGTACATATACTCTGTGTTTGCGTGCATCCATGTGAGATTACAAGACTCCCATTATCTTGTACAACATAGCTCCTTAAGAATCACGAGTCCAATAAGAGTTCAAGCAAGTACTACTTCCAAAAATCTGGTTTGCCATGGATGAAATAAGACACTGGAAAAATTACTCCTTACCAAAGCCAAAACCATGCAAAAAATTTCACATGATCGTGTACTTAAGGTGCAATCTTTCAGTAATAAATAAACAACTTCCATCCTATTTGCCCCTCAAATATCTTATTTGATATATCATGATTGTTGACAATCATCTTCTGCCCTCTCCTCCCAAACTTAGAGAGGCTACTCTAATCCTTTGGGGTCTTCTCCTGAAGTGACATGGTAGTGATTCATCTTTGTGAAAATTCACTAGTCAAATGTACAAGAGGGTATCTAGTGGAAATCAATCAACTTAAGACATGCTCATGCTAGACTGCGTTTAGAACTTTTTGAAGGTTTAAGGAACAAGTAAACAGACAAAATCATAATCTTTTGTGCCATCACAAATTTTGCTTCAGTGCAACTTTGTGACAGCCATGGCTCTCTCAGACTCTTGTCCTAAGCCTTCAAATACCAAAGACCAGTTACTAAAATTACCAGTGAGTATAAAAATAAAAACTAGTATTACATGTAATAAGGAGTATAAAGCTCCATAAAGATTAGGCAAGAAAGTGAAGCATACAAGAGAAAATAACTTCCACATTTATATCTGTGAGAGAGTACAACACATGTTAGAGAATCAACATAACCAATGAAACTTTATAGGGGGGATACTTTCAGTATAACACATGACAAAATCAACAAATTATTTTATATGATTTGGTAGAACAAAACAAGATCATCTTCCAGATTGCAAGATAGATGATACAACTTACATTAGGATCATCTCCAAAGCCATACATCATGTGCTGCACTGTAGCATTGAACAAAGTGAAAGAACATTAATACTATAAAATATTTAGAAACTCGAACAGAAAAAGGTTTTCACACACACAAAAAGGCATTCGCATTCACTTACAATCTTTTTGAAAGACTCCTCGCTTGTGCTTAAAAGAAGTTTCAGAGGACTGTGAGGATCCAACTTTTGATTTTGCGGATGTTACTGCTGAAGAGTTGTTCATCTTCTAAGCACAACAACCTCTCCTTCAATATTCGAAACAACTTTTGTAAGCAATCAGTTACAATAATAACTACACACACTATAAATTATGTTTTTTTCAAGTAAAATCAGGGAAGCTTATAGCATTCTATGCCAATTACAACCATTGTAATTAAGGGGCAAAAGAAAAGTTCCTTTCACTATTGCTTCTTTCTTTTAAGTATTTTTTTTCCTTTGGTCCCTTAGTCAATAAAAGGATTAACCAAGCTTGTGGAAGAAATGAAACTGTATGATTCAGGTAATAATAACAGAAATAACAATGCCAAGAATCCAATTTAGTGGAGATTGCATAAAATTAAGCGAAAATATGAGAATCACGAGCACAATCTGAACACGCAAACAAGAGACTGATATACCCAAACGATCTTAAAAAGATAGACCCCTTAAAATAAAATAAAAAAACAATAGAGGCTTATACAATCATAAACTGTTCTTAGTTCTGAACATGTAAACGAAAGATCGGATGATTTTTACGGATAAACCCTTGAGGTAGCTAAAATGATAAATCCCTATTCGTTCCCACCTTTTTTTTTTTTTTTTTACCATTGGTGATATTAACTGTTTGGATTTATACTTATTTCGGCATATTGATTCAAGCTCGAACTGTGAATCAAGCACGAGCTCCAATAATTCCATTTAAGTCGAGAGCAATTGTCAATATTTAGGATTGAGTCAAGGTCAATCTTTCATCTCTAAGCATGAGTTGAATCGAGATGAACTTACAGTTAAAAATAACAGTTGTCGTAAGCATCGATTTTTTCCACTTAAAATGAGGATATTAACGATTTTATTTTATCTTTAAGGGACGAAAAAAATGAAGAGCACAAATACTCAAAACAAAATGGAATTTCTGTAATTTTCTTAACAACCATACACATCAGTTGTAATCAAATTCTTCTCTCAAACACTCATATTAGGTCTTAAAATTCAATTTATTAATAAAAATGCTTTGAATCTTGACTGTTAACTCATTCCAATTTAGTAAATCTTGAATTTTTATATTTTACGGGTGTAAGTATAATTTTGTCTCGACACTATTAGTTTATTACTTCCTAATCGTGATAGTTAAAACAAAAGTTAGATATTTCGGTGTGAAGATTTATTTGGCGGAAAAATAATTTTACACTTTTAGATAGAAATTTATTTTCTATGGATTCAATCTCAAAAGAGATTTTATTTGGTGGAAAAATAATTTTATGCTTTTAGATAGAAATTTATTTTCTATGGATTCAATCTCAAAAGAGAAAAATTTAACCATTAAGATTCTATATTGTTAATGCACAAATCTGTACGAGCAAAGCCATGTGAATTCGTGTCAACGCAATCGAGCCCAATAAGATCTGTAAAATGATCAAATCCAGTTTGGACAGAGGGATATACAAATTCATTTGTTAAAATTTATTGGATCGGGTTTGGAACTTTGGATCATATTGTTTATTTGATATTTTGAAACTCAATTCCTATCTGAATCAATAGGAATTCAAATTATAATCGAATTCTCAGATTACTCAGAGATGTTTTAAAAGCTTATTCTATTATAAGATATTAAAAAACACTCGTATATTAATATAAATTAAAAAAATACACTTATTTTAAATATCTAATCTTTTTACTAATACAAATATTTTAAATAGTCATATAGCATACCGAAAGAATAGTACTTATGACATATACGTAAATCTATGTTATAAAAATAAAGCATGTATACATAATACAAAGAATGATACATGTTATGTAATATAAAATTGAATCAGATTATTATTAGAGCGGTTCAAGGTAAATCCAATTTTGATTATTTTGTCAAATGGATTAACATAATCGGATCAAAATTTCTATTCATATCCGACTATATGAATAAAATATAAATCAAAATCAAAAGTATTGACATGTTTATTTATAAATAAGAAATTCTAAAAGTGTCGGGAGAGACACTTTACTTGAGTTAGTCCATTTTAGAAAATATCATGAGGGGAAAATTTTGGTTTGCAAAGAGTAGTTACAGAAACGTGTACTAACTTGTTCGACTGCTTTTATATGATGATTGTGATGGACATAATTAAAGAAAAAACAAAATGTAGAGTGAGAAATATCGTGGGTTGCCTTCCTAACTAGTACGGTAATTTAATAGAGAGCTAAGGACTTGGGTCCATAAAACATAATGGACTCATTAATTGTCTCGAAAGGCCCAACCATCATCTGGTTGTAAATGATCCTCTACAACACTCAACTGTCGTCTGATGATGGGATGGACCCCTTCCTCTACAATGGAGGTGAGAAAACCTCGGCATTAAAACAGGCAAGTTGTTGAGGTTACTCTTCTACTCTATAATATCCTCGTACAAGTCAACCTTTTTGGTAAGACAATACTCTTAACACTTCCTTTGTTTGGTACAACGAAATAAAGGATACAATCAATTTATTTTTAAAAAAATTAAAATTAATTTCAAATGATTAATAACATTATTTATTGAAAATATCATAAAATTTTAAAAACATTTGATTTCACGAGACCAAATCTGTGTTAATAATCACAATCGACACAATATGATTTACATAATTTTTGAAAACTATATACATGGTTGATTTGCATTCTTTATAATTGATTTCACTACGGTGATAAACTGATAATTACTCATTACCACAAGACTGGCACGTGATATCAACACCCAATTTTAAAAGGCTCTAATGACCTTAAATGCAAAGTAGCATACATTGGTCGTTGGGCCGACTACTGCATGGCTGTGCCCTTGAGTCGATAGGTTGTGCTAGCTAAGTTGGTCAAAAGATGACCCCACCAATGTCTAATTGTATCATGGGGAAAGACTATCATCCCACATGACATCGTGACTTTTTAATACGGTAGATTTTATAGTAAAGCTTATATTTAGCGTATGATAAAAAAATAAATATATTTAATGATAAAATTAATATGTTAAAATTTAAAATATTATTGGCAAATATTTGAATCATTCGTCTATTTTATTAAAAATATTTAAATTTAATTTTTTTTAAATATTTATTAATATTAAACTTAAATTTTTGTGAAGTAATTATTAATACCAATATAATAATGATAGTGATTGCTTCAAATTCATTTTATTTGCTGAATCCAATACTCTGGATAGGAATAATCTATTTATTTGTTTATTTAAAAAAAAAACTTAAAATTTCAAAAAGAAAAAATGTCAGAACCTTTGAGATCTTTTAATATACGCGAGTGTGCTAAGGGCTTAAGCCCAGCAGTATGGGAAAGACAAAAAAAAAGGAAAAAGAAAAGGCAGAGAGCTTTAAGGACACGTCACTTGGATTGAAGTTCTTCTATTTGGGAATTAGAATCTATCAACTGTTCAAAAGTAACAACAAGTGGTACAGCGAACATTTTCTTGTGACAGGCCGACAGGAGATTGCCCTTTTGTAGTTGTTAATCTGAAAGCTCTGACGTGGCATATGCCACGTACCTTCCCCCTCTTTATCCTTCACACGCGCTTTCGTACGAAACTCAACTCAGTTACTACACGTCCCAGACACGACGCTGTCAGTCTGCCACTCATGTGCCGATCTGAAAAGAATCTGAACGACGTTGTTCATATAAAAAATGGAAAACCTCTTAAAACGGCGACGTTCTGTCATTTAAAAGAAGAAAAAGGAGAATGAATGGAAAAAAACAATTACTTAAAAAAAGTCGTTTCCTTTCCTTTTGTTTTTTTGACAGAAAATAATTTCCTTTTCTTGAGAAAGTTGGAAAAATCGCTAAAAGGGTGTGAAGGTTGGTGACCTGTTTGGTTACAAACCCATACTAAACCTACCTTGCTTCTCTTTAAATACTTCCACCTCCCTCTCATCTCCTCTTCTCTCTCTCTCTCTCTCTCTCTCTCTCTAAAGAATTGATCGAACAATAAGAAGAGGAAAACGACGAACAAATTCAAAGCTTGTGGGTGCACGTTAACGCCTTAAACCCCGGATTTACACGCTAGCATTTTGTTCTCTCTTAAATCTCTGTTTAATCCATTCACCACATACTATACATTAGAGGTTTTTCTATATAGAGAGAAACAGAGATTAAACAAAAAATAGACCAACAGTGAAAGAAAGCAAGAGGCAAAAAGGACAAAAATGGATGGTCTCTGCTTGAAAACAGGGATTCATGGTATAGCTTCGACGATCTCGATGGGCGGGGCGCTGGATGTCCGTACGACCGCGTCGCAGGTGAGCGCGGTGGGGCGCTCCTCCGTGGAAAAATCGACGGTTGTACCTCCACCTCAGAAAACGGCGCCGTCAAGGTTCTCTTTCAGGTACCCGTTGAGATCTCTGTGGCCAGTAGGAGGAGAGGCAGGGGTTAAGGACAAAAGATACAACGGGCTGGCTCTAGATGACGCCGTTTTAGTGGAGAACGGAGATGGAAGAAGAGCTGTCGTTGAGGAGGGTGACAGTGGAGAAATGGGGTCTACGGAGCGGCGAAATGGGAACTGGGTGTTGAAGATTTTGCACGTGAGGTCCCTGTGGAGAGAAGAGGAACAGAGGAAGAGCGGTGGGGAAGAATCGGAGCGAGAGGAGAAGGGGATCAGCGGTTTCGTTGATGATCATGAAAGTAATGATGATGAGGAGTGTGATGTATGTAGAGTTGATGAAGATGATGATGAAAAAGAGTTGCAATTTGATAGAGATTCGTTTTCGAGGATGCTAAGGAGGGTGTCTTTAGCTGAAGCGAAGCTGTATGCGCAAATGTCGTACTTGGGGAACATGGCTTATTCAATACCAAAAATTAAGGTACGGATTCAATTTTTTTTCTCTGTTTGATTAATTTGTAATTTGTTTGATGGTTACTGAATAACGTGATGAAAATGATAAAACCCCATGTTGGAATTCGTTGATATCTTTGAGAATGAGGCAATTGGGTTGGTTTTAGATTTGATTTATGAGATTTTAATACCTCAGATCAAGTTACCCATGAAAATATAAACCTGACATTGAAAAGAAGGGTAAAAGTTTAAGGGCTTTAAAAATTGCACTTTGCATTTGGAGGTGCAGCTGATCTGATTGCGTTTATGTGTCTCTGATGGTTGAATCATTTTGCTCGGATCTGTAAAGTTTCGGATTTTATTAAACTCTCCTCTGTTTCATTAGAAACCAAATAGGATGATGAGATTTCTGCTTTTGAAACTTGGAGATCTAGTTGAGGCGTCCTATATGCATTATCAACAAGCTTGTAGTTGGGTTCATAAGATTCAGGGCACTAGGTTCTATTCATGGTCTTGATCAAATTTCCTTGATGAAGAGTCCAAGAAAGAGAGAAGTTTGTATGACTGGGCAAGCTTTGGCTTGTTATGGAAGAAAGGTTTTGATTTCTGCAAGGAATTTTGCTAGGGAGGTTTATTCAATGATTGCATGTTGAATTTGTGAACCTGGCTTCTTGGTGTATCAAGTAACTTGTTCACCAGCATCATCATATTTTATGGTTATATTGTCTTCAGGAGAATATATGTTTGATTTTTTTTTTCAATGTGGTTATATACCTTTGCAACTTGATGATAAAACCATTTCAGTCTCATTCTTGAATTGTATCCTTCAATTGCAATTTTTCCTGTAAATTTACGCATGGTTTGCACTAATAATTTCCATCATGAATCTGATCAAATAAGATAGTTTTAACTTTTTAACTTTGTCGATATAATTACATAATTAGAGATTTTTTTCTTCCTTTTGGTGATAAATTCAGCCAGAAAATCTCTTGAAATTTCGTGGTCTACGTTTTGTAACTTCATCAATAGAGAAGAAAGAATTGACAACGAAAGCTGAGAAAAATCTGGTTTCAGCTGAAAATCAAGAAGAAGAAAGACTAAAGGAAGAAGTGGAAGGCGAGGAGCTGAAGGATACTGGCTATCGAATAAGTGCCTCTACTGCATATCATATAGCTGCCTCTGCTGCTTCTTATTTGCATTCTCATACAAAGAGCATACTTCCATTCAAATCCTCAAAGGTCAAGGATTCGCGTGAATGGGGAAATGGAAGTGCTGACAATGTCCATATGATAAAGTCAGAGATGGCCTCTTTAATGGCAACCACTGACTCAGTGACAGCTGTTGTTGCTGCAAAGGAGGAAGTGAAGCAGGCTGTTGCAGATGATTTAAACTCAACACATTCATCACCTTGCGAGTGGTTTATATGTGATGATGATCAGACTGGCACAAGATACTTTGTGATTCAGGTAGGAAAATCACTAATAAATGATTTTCTTTGTAACAGGAGAGTGGCTTCTTCTCTTTGCTTTGCAATGGCTAATTTCTTCAATGGTGATCAGATCCATTCATTGCTGCATTTGGAATGTGCTATGGCATATCAGGCAGTTTAGATGCGATGAATTGTGATTTTCTTGGTTGCGTATTTCTTGAATCTTTTGCGCATTTGGTTTTAATCAGAAGGTTGCATGTCTGCAGGGTTCGGAGTCATTGGCGTCATGGAAAGCAAACCTACTCTTTGAGCCCATTCAGTTTGAGGTAATTTCCTAGTATGTTTGCCAAGTCTCATTCACTGCTTTTGGAGATTTCCCTAATTTAAGGATCAATACTGAATGCGTACAATGCTTAAAGAAAATGTATCAAATGTTGGCTTTTATAGTATTTAGGAGAGACGGTTATCAGCTCGAAGTCTGTCTCTGCTTATAGTTAATTTTATAGAGCAACGTAATAAATTAGCAAGTTTCTCGTAGTTGATGAATGTTCTCCATTTTTTCTTGCTTCAGGGACTGGATGTGCTTGTTCATAGAGGTATATATGAGGCTGCAAAAGGGATATATGAACAGATGTTGCCTGAAGTCCGTGCTCACCTTAAATCTCGTGGAAACCGTGCTACCTTTCGCTTCACTGGGCATTCATTAGGTGGAAGCTTGTCACTGCTTGTAAATCTCATGTTGCTGATACGGGGTGAAGTTCCAGCTTCTTCCTTACTTCCTGTTATAACTTTCGGTTCACCATCCATTATGTGTGGAGGTGACCATCTTCTTCGCAAACTTGGTTTGCCAAGGAGCCATGTTCAAGCAATTACAATGCACAGAGACATTGTGCCCCGAGCCTTCTCTTGCAATTATCCTAATCATATTGCGGAGCTACTGAAGGCTGTTAATGGAAACTTTCGGAATCATCCTTGTCTCAATAACCAGGTATTTTTTAAAGTATGAAATTACATAACTTTAGAAGTTTACATAAAATTTTATCAAAAAAGAAGGTTACATAAAATTCAATTCTCTGTCCTAAGCTCATATATATTTTTATCAACAGAAACTACTATATGCTCCAATGGGTGAGCTTCTGATTCTACAGCCGGATGAGAAATTTTCTCCTCAGCATGATCTCCTTCCTTCAGGCAGCGGTCTATACTTCATGAGCTGTCCATTGTCAGACAACAATGATGAAGAGAAACAGCTTCGAGCTGCACAGATGGTGTTCTTAAACTCACCACACCCTCTGGAGATCTTAAGTGACCGCTCTGCATATGGTTCCGACGGATTCATCCATAGAGATCACGACATGATTTCTTATTTGAAATGCGTGAGGGGTGTGATTCGACAAGAGCTAAACCGTATCAGGAAGGCCAAGAGAGAGCATCGGCGCAAGGTTTGGTGGCCTCTTTTGGCACCGCGAAGCATCAATGGCGGTGTTATTGTCGGGAGGCCAATTGCATCGATCAACATGGGACAAGAACTACTCAACTTCTCTGGAATTTTACAGACTGGAAGAGAATCATTGAAACGGTTCAGCAGGCTTGTTGCATCACAACACATGCATTTGCTTGTGGTGCTTTTGTTGCCTGCACGATTATTACTCCTGGGAGCATATAGTGTAATTAGTTTCCGTTAGCCAGCTTATTTGGTCTGGCTCTGGCACTTTTGTGTTTCTTTTGGAGGAATATTGTTTAGGTGGAGGCACGTGGCTGCCAACTTGGTTGGATGATTCTTTATTCATTGGTTTGGAAAAGAGGGAAAAAAAAGTCGGGTTCTCTTATTATTTTTAGATGGGAAATGTTGAAATGGCATGTAGAGAAGACAACACTTAAAAAGAGTGCAATGCATACAGAAGAAAATTACAACCTTTTGTTTCTTTCTTAGCTGGGAATGTTGAGATAGAATATGAGTTCTTGCTCACAAGTGCGATAGTCTTTGTTTCTTTCTTATCTTGATCTGTTTGCAGAACCATTCTATTTTTGTTCTAAGGTATTTTTGTTCTTTTTAAGTTGTGAGTTGCGATCACGGTATATGAGAGATTTTTATTTGCACAGGTGCAAAACTCATTTTTACATTTGACTGAAAACTTTTTGGATCGAATATAGGCGCAGACTAAAGTCCCCTGTTTTTTTCTAAGCAATTAAATATTATGGGCTTAACATTTTGAGTCGATCCAAGCAAAATAGCAGTCTTGATTGCACAAAATATCTGAAAGCAAAATATTGCGTGCGTGCAATTAACACGATACTGAGCCACTGAGCTAATTGGCGTTTTATGGCCATAATTTACTTAATTATCAACGAATGTCTCAATCAGTCCACTAATAATTGAGCATTGCCTTAAATATGTTAAAAAATCATTCACTGCAGAATATTGCTGAATCTTTGAAGCTCATAGCCCAGATTTTTAGTTTTCCTCTTTTTGGTGTGGGGATTCATGCTGATCAGTTTATTAACCACGTGAAGCACACGCACATGTTCATGCCAATTGCAAACAGGAAACAGACAAGCCAAGATTGAAAGAAAGTTCTGGTCTTGCTTGGAGGTACATGGAAAAGGCCAAAAGGGCAAAAACAAGTTGGGGTCGTTAGTCTAAAATGGCTGTGCTATTAATGCCTATCCATCCAACAAAGTTAGCCTGTTTTTACGTAGGAGAACTTATGAGTCATCTTCGACTTCGTTTACACGTGCATTGCAGCAGCGTTTATGTATTGACTATTAGACTTCTGTTTCATGTCTTATATTATATGAATTTTTTATTTTATTTTATTGCGTTAAAAAGTATCGAAAATGATATTTTCAAAATTTGTATAACATTTTGAATATTTTAAATTAAAAAAATACAAAATATAAACAAATCTGATACCCGAATACATACCAATGTTTGATATTTATATCCAAAACCGTGTAACATAATTCATCTCTTGTTCATAGATATGGATTGAATGATTTAGGTACTCTAAATTGGTCCTATCAGAAGAACAAAAGTTTACTTGCACTTATTTCTTTTTCTTCCTGTATATTTGGCTTAAATTTAGGAGATGACAGGGAACCCTAAAGTTGTCGGTGGACAACTTTGCCAATTGTTTGGACCATTTGCTGATTGCTTAGATATGCCTAACTTATGAAATTACTGCAATTTATATGGGCCGAACATGTGGTTGAAAGGGTAGAGAAAAAACAAAACTATAAAACGGTCAAAAATAGAAAGGACAATATGATAATTTGATGCTTACAGGGCACGCTGAAGAGCCCTAATTGCACCATCTTTTTCGGTCATTGAAAATGAGGGATTTGAATTTAGAATTATACCCTATTAAGCCATAAAAAACCCTAGGGTGTTTGCATTGTAACACCCTTTGGCCTTGACGAGTGGACTTTCTTTTAACATGGAAAGAAACTAAAAAATTTTGGTTAGTTAAATCTAAAATATTGGTTTTAGATCTATTCAAAATTTTATTGGTAATTTTATAAATTTTTATCGATAATCTTAATATAAGTGTGAAATCAAAAAACAATATTATCAATGAAATTCTTTAAAATTATCAATAAAATTTCAAACAGATTTAAAATTAATAACCGATCTAAATCTAGCCAATAATTTATAGGGAGGAAAGAACTTAGACTCACATTAAATGAGATACGTGGATCACCAAAAACTATGCTCAAGTTAACAGTCTCACATGATCAACTTTTATTTTGATTTGGAAACAAGTTTCAATATTCCTAAAGTGAGATTTGATCATTTTATTTTTAGTACTAATAAATTCTCAGATAAAAAAAGTGTTAGATCATGTTTTAAAACTGATTTAAATTCTCCTCTTTTTTTCTCAATCCGTTGAAAATTGCCACTAAGCTCATTCATAGTAACTTTTTTCTTTAAGAAAAAGAAAAAGAAAATACTATAGTTGTTTTACTTCTTTATTTGTTAAAACTAGGACTACAACAATGGATGTACTAAGGATATCCAATGCTCGGCTCGAAATTTTTTTTTAAAATGAATTTTTATATTTGTTTTTATTATATAAAATTCAATTAAATTTTCGTATTTTAAATGTTTAAAATAAATTAATAATTCAAAAGAAAAGAACAACGAAAACGTAAAGGTGAAAGAAAGAGAGAATGAGAGAGAAATAGAAAAATAGAGTATTTTATTCGATATAACTTTTTAATCTTTATTTTATATAATTCATTTGTAAATTCTATCAATTTTAATAAAATTTACAACCAACATACTTCAATTCCACAGTAAATTCAGTTCAAAATAAATTCTATAGGTTTTTTGCTTAAATATATTTTGACCTCCAAGGTTTGATAGGTCTTAGCACTTTAAACCCTTAAATTTTGATTGTGGCAATTTAAACCTTCAATTTAAAAAAATAGTTACAATTTTACACTTTCATCGAAATTTCGTCCAAATCATTAATGGAATCTAAATAAACGATTAAAAATTAAACTTAAAACTCTTTCAATTTCATCTGCTGAAATTAATCTTTTCCCACGATTGAAGTATTCCAACCTCTAATTTAGTGTTTAGTAATATAATAGCAAAAATAATTTTTATATAATAAATTCAAAATTTTATAAATAAAAACTATTTCATAAAATAATTTAAAAAAATATTTGAGCTAATTTAAAAAGGCAAAAAAAAAAAAAATGTCCCAAATAGGAGACACCTCCATGGTTTATAGCTCTATGACTAAAAGCACACGGTAAAGGGAAGGTTAAACAGGGTCAAGAACTAATGATTTAGATCTTTCCAAAACTTCACTAATAATTTTAATAAAATTCACTGATAATATTATTTTTTAGATCCCATATTCATATTGTTATTACCAATAAATTTTTTAAAATTATCAATAAAATTTCAAACGCATTTAAAACTAATGATTTAAACCCAATCAATCCAAATATTTTCGCGAGCGACAGTAGAAAGATTAAAGAATAAACATATATTCAGAGTACATATCAAAGTCTACTACAGAGTCAAATGGGCTATGGCTTCAGGGCCCAAGACCAACCTAAGTCCATCTTGCAAGTTTACCCCAAGTCCCCAACCTCCACCTCCCAAAGAAAAAGAAACTGAAAATCTCAGAATAGTGTGGACCCAAAAGGAAAAAAGGAGTAGAATTAGAAGAAAAAGAAATCCCATTTTTGTAAGGAAAAATTGCATTTGGAAAGCATTTTTTTTATATAGAAATAAATCTAAAAAACTGAAAGTTTTCTTCAATAGAAAATGTCCTGAATTTTCCAAAAAAAAAAAATTTCCTTGAAAACTTGAGAACTTTCTAACCATCTAACTTTTCCAATTGTGAAAGCATGTATGAACATCCTAATATTACAAGTTTTCACCACTTTTTTTTTTTATTATATTTATTTTCCTTGTTTCTTTATTACTTTTATATTTTACAGTGGCAGATATGGTTTTACAGCTTCGAACACCTAATTAACCCCAGCATGCAGCAGTCCACACATTCCCCACCCCCACCTCTCCAAAAGAGAAAAAAAAATGAAAGTGCATAAAAACTTAATCCGGGACAACAACTATAGCCATCCTCAATCTTGGCGTTGTTTGAGTGTGACTTTAAGCCTGATGGTAATGTCGCACCCAAAATGGTAAAAAGTCTTGGTGTATGGAGAGTCCAGTGGAAACTGAATCAACACAGTAGTGTTTGAAAAGTTGAACCTTATTTCCAATGTTTTGAAGCACTGCATAGATTTTCTTATCTGTGTGAAAAGTGAAAACCAATTCCAAGATAGAGATAGACTATTTTTATATACCTAACAATGTAAGGATACCACTAATCAATGTCTAAAAATGGAATATGAATATGATGATAAACTGGAGTAGTGATTTTGGATGCTATCCAGACACGATACAATGATGGCATTGGCAAAAGAAGATCAACACTTCAACCTCACCCACGATCAAAAGGAGAAAAATAAGCATGTAATGCTATGAAATCTTATTTTGAGTTTACGAAATGACTATAAATCTTGTTCATGACATAAAGTTCAATCTTACATGACTTACCAGGTAAATAATGAGAACAGTTCTTCTGAGAGAAAGCACACACAAGTCCTAGTTCAACCGATTCAATATATAGCTGGAACACAAACTTCCTCTGTCAAGGGAGAGAGAGATTGAACTACAGATCAATCTTTCCAGCTAAGTACCAAGAATGAATGGCAAGGCTGCCAAAGGCCATGATATTAGCGAGGGACGATAACCCATGAATCATTCCGAACTTCTTGTTCATGGCTGCAAGCTTTGGATTAGCCTTTGCAACTTCCACGTTCTTTGACCACCCAATTTCTTCTCCAACATTCTGTTCTCTCTCCACCTTGTGCCTTTGCTTCATCATCTAGACCGCAAGAACAATACAAAACCAACATAAATTAACTAATTATCAATTGTAAGGAATCCTGAATATGAACAATATGAGCATTGCATCATTTTTCAAGAACTACTTCAAAAGACGGAGAACAAATGATGGGGGAAGGGTGCTACACATCATCAACTCAAGTTAACACCGTAAATGTTTTCATCTGGTTGCTGATAAAATGCAGGAGAAAGGAAACTAATTGAAATTTTGAGTCAATAGACATATTTAGAACTTTAAAACACAAGCATTCACTCAAAGGACTCGACACAATCATTTTCACTAATTCATTTTCTTTTCCTCAGTTTCCTCAACAATCGAGTGGGGGTAAAAAGAACATCGTAAACTTTATGCATCATGATTATACCATGCAACGGTGTCACACTTATAAAGTTCAAATCTCTCATGAACTACATATTAGATAGAGATTGTAGAAAACTAAATATCATACTCGTACACTTCAAAAATGCACATCTATGTAAATATCCAAAAAAACATGACTTATACAAAGCTTACCTCGATGGTCATGGGCGTAAAGACGAACAAATTTGTGAGATTAAAAGCAAAAGCAGAGAGAAGAAACCCAAGTTGGTACTTCTCGGCAGTGGCAGATGACTTCCATGGATGCGAATAACCAAAAGCCGCCACCGATATCGCACAACACACACCCACCATTGAAAAATACGCAGGGAACATCTTGCTTTGCAGATTACCGAACTGATGCCTTGGCAGATTCCTAATTAAATTAAAATCACTTTCTTAATAGTGTACTTGGAATAAATGAATTCCATAAGACCTACCCATTTTGGAGTGTTGGTAAGGGCACTTTCCTGTCCAATGGGTAGAGGTTCGAAGAATGTCTAGTTTTATCAATAAAAAGACAAACGAATTGCATAAATTTTATGGAATTCATTTGCAATTCCATGTATTGTTATGTATAGAAGACATCAAATTATGGAATTGGTTTTTAAATGAATTCACTGTGGAATCAAGTTAGTTTGTTGCAAATTCTATCAATTTCGATCAAATTTGCAAATAAAATTCCACAAAATGAAGAGCAAAATATTATTTGATCAAAGTACTCTCTTGCTCTTCTTTGGTCATATCTAAGACTTAGAATGCTATGGGTATTTTAGGGAAAAAGAAACATTAAATTCAATTTCTCATTTATTCTAAACAAAAGTCCATACCAGGGTGACTCACTTAAAAGTGATACAACATTTTTATGGTAAAGCAATATATTTAGTGGTAAAGCGAATGTAATGTTTTACGTGGTCGTTTGGTGTCTCGCTTTTTAGTGAGTCAACTAAGAACCCACCCCAAACAAAACATTCTAAACATGGAAATTCAATTAAATTCTATAATTTAATATAAAAAAACAAATATAAAAAATTCATTTCAATTCATTTGCAAATAGATTCCTTCAATTCATTTGAAAGCGAAATGAATTCCATTTTCATTTGCTTTCAAACTGAGTGTAACTCTCCATTCCGCGTAATAGAACAATAAATTCCCTTCAGACGCTAATGAAATGTAATGGATAATATCTTAAATCTGTTAAATTCTCTAAATAATAAACAGTCGATGAGAATCTATGCAGCCTTATTCAATTTTGATTATTACTATTTTCTAAATTTTAAAGTATATGAAACTCAAAATATTGTTCCCTTTATTTTCTTCGCAACCAAAATTAGAGTAAACTACTCAACACATAAAACCCCAAAATATTGATTGCCGGGAAAAAAAGAAGGATAAACAGCTCAATTCAAACAAAACCATTATGCTTAATTAATGAAAATTTTCAAATTTCCATAAGATAATGGGAAGAAAATTAGTGATTTTTTAAGAGAAAAAAAAATGAAAAGAGGAATACTTGAACATGATGATGCCGCCGATGAAGGTGACCCATAGAGCGGCGCCCCAAGCCGTAGAGAAACTGAGGAGATGAGCCAGCTTCAGGTAGATTGACAGCTTCGGCGAATTCTGACCGTCTGATTTTGATCCGAAGGTCTCCGGAGAGAATATCACGCCGATGGCTAAGAAAGCCACAGCTGCTAAGAATCGTGTCAGCCAAGCCATAACAAGAGTGCGATTGTCTTTCCTTCTCTGTCTCTGTTTTGTGCAGAGATTGAAGAAGAAAATGAGAGGGTTTTGCTTTTAAGAAGAGGGTGCCACCAACTTTCTATCCATTAGTCATGTGATTCATGTACGGCGCCTGTAATGTAATTAAGGTGTTTGGTATTGCATTTGTCAACATTTTAATTCAATATTATTTTAATTTTGTTTTTTTAATTATTTTAATTTTGCATTTTAAGTATATTTAAATTCAAAACCAAACATTATTTTTAATAACAAAATTATTTGTATAAATATATAAATTTAAATAATTTATCTTTTTAAATAAAGCATGTCTAAGAAATATTTATTTTAATAATTTTTAGTGGTATAAAAGAATTAGTAAAATAGTTTTTATTTTAAGAAAAACAAAGATATCGGATTGGTGGACAAAATTAATAAATAAAAATAAAACACGACTCAAAATAAGTGTGACCCGACTTAAAAGAGCCTAACTCAAACCAAACTCGGTCCGATACTTGATCAAGTCAAATATCAAACCATTAGGGTTTGTTGCAAACGAATTTATTTGTTTTGTCTAAAGAATGAAATAAAATTAATTTTATTGATAAAACATATTGTGTCATGCTTAATGAGAAGTGATAAAAATATCATTTTAAATTTGACAAGGGACAACGATTTTTTTTGTCTAAAACAATGTTGACGGGTTTACGTCAAAAATATAAATATGGTATAATAATAATGTTTGGGTCAATTTAAAATTAATTTTATAATTTAAAATTTATTAAAATTTAGCTAAATTAAATTAAACCTTATTAAGTTTTATTACTCAAATGAATCCCCAAAAGAGAAAAAAATATATAAAGAAAAAATATATCTGATAAAGAAAAAAAAAACACACAATGAACATAAAAAGTAAAATTTAGATAAATATTTAGTTAGATTGTGTTTAAAACATTAGTTTTAAATTCGTTCAAAACTTTATTAATAATTTTAAAAAATTTCACTATTAACATTATTGTTAGGTCTCATACTTATGTTTGTATTACCAACAATTTTTTTTAAAATTATCAATAAAATTTTTAAAATATATAAAACTAAATTTAAACTGATCAATTATTTTTTACAAAACTTGCCTGATTCGAAACTGGATCCCACCTGCAAATTATGGTTTAACCCTTTTGCCGCATTGGCAACAAGACGGCGAACCAAAAATTCACACGTGTGTCCAACAAAATGTCACGTGGAGCGACCTTGTGGCACCACAAAATTTCCATCTCCCGCCAGTACACTAAAAATTAAATAAAGTAAACAAAATAATTCCCTCCTCTTAAATAAAACCACATTTCTTCACTATTCCTCCAGTCTTCCGCTACAAGTTTTGCTACCCAAGAGTTAAAATTCTCTCTATATTACTCATCTCCTCCACTTTCGAAGTCAATAGACTCGTCAGTTTGTATAGTTCTTTCTCTGTTTCCTCAAATTAAATACTATCGATTATCATCGATTTTCCCCTAATTTTATCTCGCTAGTGTTTTCCGATTTAAATGTTGGAAACAAATTCTCCGTCCAAAACGCTTTCCGGCGGCGTCCGTTTCGTTCTCTTTGGTTTCGATCCCATCAACGAACGCAAGGTAATTCCCCTCTTTAACTTTCACATACGCATTTTATATCTATTTGGGGGATTGATTTTTTTTTTCTTTTTACAATTTTTGAACGCGTGGGGGTAATTAGTAAAGAAACAAAATTGGTGCTGTTAATTATGGATTGGTTGAGTTTATATAATATTGTAATTTTGCAGGTCCGGTCTAAGCTTATAGATGGTGGTGGAGTTGACGTTGGTCAGTATAGTCAAAGTTGCACTCACGTGATCGTTGATAAGATTGTTTACGTAAGTCTCGTTTCTGGTTTTGCTTTAGTTGCCAATGTATATGGTTGTTTAAGTAAAATTGTAATGCCTATTTTATTTGATGGTAAGTTACATTTTAAAACTTTAGAAAATGATTTTTTTTTCCTGGTTCCGGAATATATGAAAAAGAAAGTGAATCCGTTGAAATAATTTTTATTTTTGTATTTATATTATTGAAATTCAGGTTAGTTACTACTTTACTATTTGTATGTTGTGTAGGATGATCCTGAATGTGTTGCTGCTCGAAATGATGGGAAGAAACTCGTCACAGGGTTATGGGTTGATCATAGTTTTGATATTGGGATGCCTGTTGATACCACTTCTGTAAGATTCTATACTTGATTCTTTTGACCCCCACCACCCCCCCCCCCCCCCCCCCCCCCCACCCCCCCTTCTCTAGTTTTTTCTTTATCTTGGTGAAGGATTGATATTTGTTACTTGCTTACAGTTGCCGCAAGCTGTTTAATTCAGTTATCGGATTCAATTCTGTTTTCTTTTTTTATCAATTAATTGTGTATTTGTAAGAAAATAATTGCTACTTGATTTGGGTGCAATGGTTACTGGTGTAGCACTCACACGTGACCAATTATCCTCAAAGCATGCATACTGCATAGCTCTGATGATTATGTTCTATGATTTAGTTGGATTATTTTAAATTACTATGGAATTTTATAAATATTTCAATGCTAAAGTTTAGTGGAATATGTTCTTGATGTTAGAGCCCATTGCTCTAGCATTTTAGCCTAGTTTTTTTAAAAATATTTTTATGGTAGAACTTTAATCGTCCTGCTTTTATCAGTGTCTGGGCACATTTACTTATTTATATTGAATTTTGTACAGGTTTTGTACAGACCACTTAAAGATTTGAATGGGATTCCAGGTGCCAAAAGTCTTATTATATGCTTGACTGGTTACCAACGGCACGATCGAGACGACATTATGGTATATGTTTCCCTTTCTCCTGCTTGTTGTATTGACTCAATAATGAGATTTATTGGACATGTTTTTTCATGGGAACATAATGTTTTATGATTGTATTCTTCATTCTCAGACAATGGTTGGATTGATGGGTGCACAATTTTCGAAGCCATTGGTGGCAAACAAAGTTACTCATCTCATATGCTACAAATTTGAGGGTGCGTTATTCATAATTAAAAGGGATTCTAATTTGCTTCTATGCATGTGTTACTCTTTTCTGTCCTGTCTGGCTCTTCTTCTCTTTTAATTTCTTTTTCTTTTCTTTTACCCCATGAAGATTGGGGTTTTCAGTTTGCCCTTTGCTTTACTTGTGTGCATATGTAGTTGCCTTTAGTTTCATTTACCTTTCAAAGTTATCTATTGTCGTTTAGTTGATTGCCAAGAACAAGACTTTTATATGTAATCTTTCTATATGCTAATTGGAACATAGAGTGATGCAGAATGGGAAAGAGAATATTTATTATTTTAGGATGTTGAGATTATGTTGTAATGATAATATTTTTGGACATGTATTTTAGGAAAATTAGATTTAGGTAATTAAATAGTTATTAGGATTTGATTTACTTTCTTATTTAAATAGTGTTTGTTGTCTATATAAAAGTAGTGATATTAAGATTGTAAGACAAACTGGATTATGAATTGAAAATTGATTATTTCTTTGCCTTATCTCTGTTTCTCAACTTGTTCTGTTCTCCCTTGTTTTGTTGTTCCTCTTATCTATCTTTCTTCTACCTAGTCTATTTTCTCTTGGTTAATCTCCTTGCTTCTCCCATTTCTCAATCTGTTTCTCTCTTTAATTATCTGTCCGGCATTAATTGGTATCAGAGCAGAAAGGTCCTATATCCTACCTCTATCTATCCCTTAAATTGCATATTGCATCCGTATATTAAAAAAAAGCAACTGAAACAGGCTCCCTCCAACACTTTCCGTCGACCTTCAGCTTGTGCCACCACCACCATCAGAACAGAAATTATTTGGCGATTGTGCTTTGACTCCATGCGCCACTGTCGTGTCGGGAACCTCTTCGCTGGAATCTGAGATCACCATTTGGAGCGAAACTTGCCGATCTTTCCACCCCCGTGACCCACGCGCTAAGTCCCTTGGAAAATCGCTGCGACACTACATACTTGTTCCACCTTTCACGCCTTGATCTGCCATCTCCAACCATCGGACATCCGAGCCGATGTCACCATCGTGATCAGCGTCCCATTTTCGGCTGGTCACTAGAATCCCAGCCCAGAATTCCCTTGAACCCGTTTAGCTCGGATTCGACCTGCTCTCGCAATTTGGATTTGCCTCTGATCAGCCACTGAGCTAAGCCAAGCCAAGCTAAGCTGAGCCACTGATCTGAGCCAAACTGAGATGAGCCGAGTCACTGATCTGAGCCGAGCCAAGCCAAGCCAAGCCAAAAAACTCAGGTTCATTTATTTTCTGTTTATGTAGTTGTTGATTCCTGTATTAATAAAAAAACAATTGGAGTCACTTGTGAAGAATGAGTGAGTTTAGTTGAGATCTTCTAGTTACAGTTCATCACGCGCTGTATCCCATTACATAAGATGTGCTTTATTAAGTTTTTGATCCATTTGGCTATGTGGAGAAAATTAGTCTTTTCTTCAATTCAATGGAATTTCAAGTTCTTGTGCAATACTATTGGCCTCAAGATGCTATTTGGGCTAAAACTGAGTTGGATGGTCGGTGTATTTATGATAATTACTATCAATTGGAGATCGAGTATTCCACTTTTGAGACTCAAATTCGCAAGATGCAACAACTACTTGACCAAGTGAGAGCAATTTTCACCAAAATTTCTACCAATCTTGATTCCATTCAAAACGAGTATGAAGTTATTTTTCCAGTTCACACAAACTTTGAAAAGAACAAACAAATCATTGAAGAAATCTCTACCATTCGTTGTGAGGATGTACTTATTGAGTCACTTCAAAACTAACAAGGCCAAAGCTAAGATGAGGGCAAGATTTGTGCGTGTGACCTTCCTTACATTGATTTTGTCCTCCCGCACTGGATTGAGGCTCCTCAACAACTCTTCTTGATATCTTTCTTCTACTTGATCGAGAATGCTACATCTCGAAAATTGCAAGTCTTTGCCATGCAACTTCAAGAATTATAAATTTTGATACTTCACTACTTCAAAACTTGTGGTCGAGTTTATTGTAAGCGGGGGAGAATGATGCAGAATAAGAAAGAGAATATATATTATTTTGGGATGTTGAGATTATGTTGTAATGATATTATTCTTGGACACGTATTTTAGTAAAATTAGATTTAGGCAAAATAGTATTAGGATTTGATTTACTTTCTTATCTAAATTTTGTTTGGTGCCTATAAAAGAGCACTGATATTAAGATTGTAAGGCAGATTGGATTATGAATTGAAAATCGATTATCTCTTTGCCTATCTCTGTTTCTCAGCTTGTTCTGTTATCCCTTGCTTGCTCCTGTTCTTCCTCTTGTCTATTTTTCTTCTACCTAGTTTATTTTCTCTTGGTTAATCTCCCTGCTTCTCCCCTTTCACAATCTGTTTCTCTCTCTAATTATCTGTTTGGCATCATAGAGGCTGAAAAAGTTTATGGTTAAATGAATTTCAAAATGGTTATTGAAAATTTTGACAATTATTTTGTTTTGGTTTAAGTGTATATTGCTTCTCTTACTAATTTAATAGATACCGTGGAATTCTGGTCCATTGTTCAGTTGAAATACTAGGATGCATCCCCTGTTTATATTGCTTATTAGTTTATGTATGCCCAAAACAGAGAAACAGAAAACTGCAATCCGTGCTGTTGTCCCAAATCTCCCCTTATATTTGTGTCGGTTGGATTTTTTTTTATTTAGTCTGGTTTGTTGTCCTTCCTCCTGGTTGTAAAGGTGAATATCATGCAGCACATTATCTCACCCGCTATTTTATTTGAGCTATGGTGTTGGTGAGACTAACGTTGTTGGCTAGCTAATCTCTTACATGCATTTGTTTTTGGTGTGAATTACTCACAGTTTTTCACTCTAAGGCTTCTCCACAATGATGGTCTGTTTTGTAATTGATTAATAGTTCATGGGAATGAAGTAGAGATGATAGGTCCAAATTTACATTAACTTTTTCTAGAACATTAAATGTCTAAAAACAATAGATTAGTAGGAGTATTAAGTTTCTGATCTGTGCTTTGAACTGAACCTTTTTCCCTTTTTAGCGAATGCTATAGTAGTAAGATTTTGACAGACTTTGTCAATTTATACAGGGGAGAAATATGAGCTTGCAAAGAAGATGAAGAGGATTAAGCTTGTCAATCACTGCTGGTTGGAAGACAGGTATGTTTAGATTTTGTTCATGTTCTTTTATTTTATTTGATGAAGTGGATATTGGCGACATTTCATTCATTTCCTGAACACCTTTTGGCTAATAGTCACATAACCAATTCTTTTTCTGCAGTTTGAGGGACTGGGAGCTTCTTCCAGAAGCTAATTATAACAAGAGGTGAGGCATCTGAATATTTGGTTCATATAGTAATGTTGTTCCACATGTATCCATGCATTGAAATGTGAGATAATATTTAGAAGTAATGATTTGGTTGAATAACAATATGCATTGTGACGTGTGACGAGCAATTGATTTTATGAACTGTGTGTATATAGTTGGCTAGTTGATTGCTAAACTTACCATATCAAATAAAATTAAGCATTTTGGCAAGTTGCCTTAATAGAAACGATAGTATACTGCAAAGTGTCTGATGTCCTTGTTACTTGGATTCTTCGATGGCTTATTGAAGGCCCTCTCCTTTTATTTCCTATTTAATTTATGACCTTGCCTTCTGATGTTAGATTTATTTGAGTATATTGAGGTGTAAAACCAGGAAGCTAAAAAAGAAAAAAAAAGAAGGAAGTATAAACCATTCCAATTATATACTATTTTCTTGCTCTTCCTAACAGCGGTTATGAGTTGGAGATGATGGAAGCTGAAGCTAAGGATTCTGAAGAAGAGGCTGAAGATACCACTATGAAGCAATCTGGGGGGAGAAACATGAACAAGACTCCTTGCAGTTTGAAAGCTGGAATTCCGGATGCTGGTGAATTGTCTAAAGTAAAGACAGAGGTGGCAGGAATACGACCAATTTCAAGTATGGCTGAAGATGCATCAAATCCTGTTTTAGCCAAGGGCATGTTAACTCCTAGCCAAATGAATGGACCTTATCAAGCCTCACTCTTTGAAGATGTTAATGTTGCTTCGCGGCATGGCTGTCAGGAAACCGGGGTTATTGGGGATGCTGCTTCTGTTCAGTTACCTGATCCACATGACAGAACTCCTCAGTCTGCAAAGGTAGAAAATCGTTTGGCATCTATCTCTAAAAGTGCTGAAAAGCCCTCTCCTCCTGGTGCGATGTTTAATGCTATAAGTTATCTGAGGAAAACACCTCGGAAATCTACAGTTTCAATGTTTAGAGAGGAATTATCAGGCAATTTAAGTGGTTCTCCAAAAGAAAATGTTGGTGACTTAAAAGTCAATGATATTTTTGACTCCTCTTCCTCAAAAGTGAAACATACAATGGAAAGAATTGGCTCTGTTCATCTTGAAACTCCCTGTAAAAATAGTGAGTCACACAATGAAGAAGAGTCAACTGGTATATTGCCTCAAAAAAGAGTGACACCCATTTCAGTTGCTAGCTCTAAATCACAAAAGATAGGTCATAATAGCAAAGAAAGCATCAAGGTGAGTCCATTAATTGGTTACAAAACGCAAGGATTGGAACATGGTCTGCTTGAGAGAGAGAATAATTTCCTCCCTGGCAATGATGGTCACTCTATGGATGGAACAGCTGGACATAAATCATGTGCTAGAGTTTTAGCGATCAAATCCTCGAGTTTAAACAAGAAATCATTGTTTGATGATCTGCCTGTCTCTAGAAGTGTGACCTATGAGATTACTGAAGAGAAGGCACACCTAACATCTTCAACAGGATTAACAAAGTCCATCGTGTCAAGAATTCCTAACAATGAAAATTTTGGTACTGGTAGATCTACACATGTGGCTGGCGAGGCAAAGGAGCCACAAAATCAGATGCATGATGTCGAGTTATCATCTCTCAGTAACAGAAAATCAGTGCTGGAGAAGTCCGACACAGCTGTGAATTTGGATTCGCTTCAAGGAGGAAATGATAAGTTCGTTACAACAGAGCCACTTAAGAAGAAAATGTTTGCCAAGAAGACTTTGGGTTCTAGAGCAAAGTTGAATAATACTGCCAATCAAAAGGGTTCTATATGCTCGAGTAAAGTTGCCTCCAAAAATGACTTTGCAACTTGTTTGAGTGGAGGAAAAGTTACAGCTGTCCAGGAGAGTGCCAATGAGCTGGAGATTACCCCTCCAACAGGTGTTGGAATGAAGGAGAATGCGCCAAATTTTTTTCCTGGGGTTGATGCTGTTGATAAGACTGAATCTGTGGATAATGAAACTCAGGCTCCAGAGGAGAAAGATGATTATGGTGGGCTTGAGAACACACTGAATCAAGATAAATCAAAGGTGGTTGAACTGTCACATAAAGCTGATGCAAAGACAGGAATGAAATCAGGGGTTCAGCAAGTAGCAAATGATTCCAAGGCTAGTATGCACAATGATGCAATGGCCTCAGAGGATAAGACAAATGGAAGTGAACTCAATAAGGCTGTTTCTGGAAAGAAGTCTGACTTGGGTGAATCAATCTCGAAAGGAGATCTTGTCAAAGGGAAAATAAATAAAGGGAAAAAACGAATTTCTGGTATGTCCAAGGTAGAGACTGTTCCTGCTGCCAAGGAAATCACGGAATCTAAGAAAGATGTGGACGAGGAAGAAACTCAGAATGGGAAGAATACTGAGAAGAAAGAGATGGAAAAGGATAAAAGTGTGCTGCATCCTGCAGCCAAAATTAAAAGCACTGTATCTGTGAGTAGGTTGGGGAATTCCATGGAGAAGGAGAACAGGCCAGTTCTTGATGGAGGTCAAGATTCAAACAGAAAGCCACGTGTTAAAAATACAGTTGTTAAATCAACTAAAACACCAATGAAGATCAATAAAAAATCTGGTAAGGGTAATTCTAAATTAATGCCTGATGGAGAGCTTCTGAACAAAGCGGAAGCTGAGCCTGCATGGTTTGTATTGAGTGGTCATAGATTGCAGAGAAAGGAATTTCAGCAAGTCATTAGGCGCTTGAAAGGCAGATGTTGCAGAGATTCTCATCAATGGTCATACCAGGGGACACACTTCATCACTCCAGATCTTCGGCGGACGGAAAAATTATTTGCTGCTGCTGCATCTGGAAGGTACGGTATCTCTTGTTAGCTTTGGGAACTTTGCCAATCGATGACTAATTAAACTTTAGCAAAATTATCATCTGCAAAGTTGCTAAGGACTCAGTTATCTAATTTAGCTGGCATGAACAGCTCGTTCTCTAATTTAGTTGTCATCATTGTGTCCCATAGACCATGACAAGCTACTTCAGAATTTTCAGATGAAAAAGTTTGATTTGATCGCCTTCAATGCAGGTGGATTCTTAAGAGTGATTATATAAGTGCTTGTAGTCAAGCAGGAAGCTTCTTGCCCGAGGAGCCTTTTGAATGGCACAAGAATGGCCTTAGCGAAGATGGTGCAATCAATTTAGAAGCTCCAAGGAAGTGGCGACTCTTAAGGCAGAAAACAGGTCATGGTGCCTTCTTTGGAATGCGCATTGTTGTATATGGAGTATGCATTGCACCGCCATTGGTATGATTGTTTCCCTGATTCTAGTATTTTCCTTTCTTCCTCACCCGTCTGCAAAAAAAAAAAAAAAAAAAAAGGATTTCCCTTGCATTTTTCTGTAGGCTTTTTTTCATACTTGTGGGGCCTATTATATTCCCTTGGTTTAGAACAGAAAGAGAGAGCTTGTATTCTGGTTGCTTATCCCCCTTAAATACTCTTGTTTTGATGTTCTCTGCATCTTTTTGTTGATCACCAGGATACACTCAAGCGTGTAGTTAAGGCTGGAGATGGGACAATATTAGCAACTTCTCCCCCTTACACCCGTTTCCTCGAATCTGGAATTGACTTTGCCATTATCAGCCCTGGCATGCCACGTGTTGATTTATGGATCCAAGAGTTCTTAAAACATGAGATACCGTGTGTTGTTGCTGATTACTTAGTGGAGTATGTTTGTAAGCCCGGGTACTCACTTGAGAGACATGTCCTTTACAATACTCATGCTTGGGCGGAGAAGTCATTTTCTAATCTGTTGATCAGGGCAGAAGAGGTAGCTGAGGACCTAAGCATGCCAGATGATTCTGCTAGTGATGATGTAATTTGCCAAGTTTGTGGATCTAGTGATAGAGGAGAAGTAATGCTTTTGTGCGGTGATGATAGTGGTTCTATAGGTTGTGGGGTTGGCACTCATATTGACTGCTGTGACCCTCCACTTGAAGATGTGCCAGATGGGGACTGGTTTTGTCCAAAATGTAGAGAGAGCAGAAACGGTTCCAATCCTTCTAAGAAAAGGAAAAAAGGAACCTCTTCTTCAAAGAGAAAGTAGTTTCGGTTCGTCTTGTATCTCTTGGGTTTAGTTCTGTTAGAAGTATCTAATTGTCATATTTCTGTAAATTTAGTCGTAGCTAAATGTGTAGAATCATTGTAACTTGTCTTAGCTGAAGTTGATAATTTTTTTTTCGGAATTTCCTTGTTAGAGTAGCCTGGTGAGTGATAGCAATAACAGCATGTGTTGTGTTTGTTGCTGATTCCAGAAATATTGTTTTGCTTCTGGAAATGACTGTATGTTGCCCCAAATCACGATATTCTTAGTGACGGCCATTTTGAATAATCATTCCCAAGTTTTCATATATACTATTAAGGTAAGGGAATGAATAAAATGATGAAATATTCATCACTGCATTGCCTTCAACGAGTACAGACCAAAGAACAATATATAGGGGCTGGAGACAATGATAACAAATTGTAACAACTTTCAGCTCATCTCAACACAAATATTGATGAAATAACAAATTAAGGAATATTCTTCATAACAAAAAATACAGAGCATATAAGAGAGATAATTTCTTTAATACTCCCTCTCAAGATGGAGAATGAATGTTGTGAATTCCCATATTGCCAAGCAAAAACATGAACTGTGTAGGGTGAAGAGCCTTAGTAAGTGTATCTGCCAATTGATATTACGATGATATTTGTAACGTTTTCAAGGAACTATTTTGAATTTTTTCTTGAACAACATGACAATCGATCTATATATGCTTCTTATGCTCATAAAACACTGGATTGGCAGCTATATGTTGAGCTGCTTGATTATCACAAAATAGCAAAGCTGGGCTTGGATGAGGAACAAATAAATCTTTGAGTAGGGACAACAACCACATGAGTTCACAAGTTGCATTGGCCATAGAGCGATACTCAGCTTCTGCAGAGGACCGAGATACTGTGTGTTGTTTCTTGGACTTCCAAGAGATCAACGAGTCCCCAAGAAACACGCAAAAACCACTGACAGATCGTCTAGTGTCTGGACAAGTAGCCCGATTTGAATCAGCACAGGCTTTTAATTGAACAGAAGCAATAGTAGGAAGTAAGAGACCTTGTCCTGGTGTGTTCTTCACATACTGAAGTACACGTTGAGTTGCCTTTAAATTGGGTAATCTTGGGGTGGCAAGAAATTGACTAAGACGGTTTGCTGAATAAGAGAGATCATGTCTTGTGATGGTGAGATAAAGCAACTTACCAATCATCCGTCTATACATTGTTGGATCATCAAGTAAGTCTCCTTCATTTTGAGAAAGCTTGAGGTTAGGTTCCATGGGAGTGCTTACTGGTTTACAACCAAGAAAACAAGCATCCGAAATTAGTTGCAAGGCATAATGCCGTTGGCTAATAGAAATTCCCTTATCAGAACGGGCTACCTCCAATCCCAAAAAATACTTTAAATCTCCCAACTCTTTGAGTTTGAACCGATTATCAAGGGAAAGTTTCAATTGAGCCACATCTGTTGTACTGTTACTTGCTATTATGATGTCATCCACATATACCAATAGAGCAATAAAGGAGTTATTTGTCATTTTGATGAACAGAGAGTGATCTGAAGCTGATTGTTTAAAACCTTCAGCAAGCAATACACTAGAAAACTTTGAAAACCATTGTTGAGAGGCTTGCTTGAGGCCATAGAGGGACTTATGCAATCGACAAACGGTATTGGCAGGTAAAGACTCCCCTTCACGTTGATAACCAGGTGGTAAAGACATATAAACTTCCTCTGTGAGGTCTCCATGCAAGAAAGCATTATTAACATCAAGTTGAGTAAGAGACCAGCCATGTAGAGCAGCTAGTGCAAGGAGAATTTTAACAGTAACCAGCTTTGCAAAAGGGGAAAAAGTGTCAAGAAAATCAACGCCCTCTTGTTGAGTGTACCGCTTGGCCACTCGGCAAGCTTTGTAACGTTCAATAGAGCCATCGGCTTTATATTTGATCTTATAGACCCATTTGCAACCGATTGGACGCTTGCCATGAGGTGGAATTGGTTTCCAAAGCTTGCAGCTCAGTACACATTGCCTTTTGCCACTTAGGAATCTCAATAGCATGTGAATAATGTGTGGGCTCAGTGTGAGAGCAAATGGAAAGGATGAAAGCTCGATATGAAAGAGACATTTTATCATAGGTAAGAACCTCGGAAATGGGATAAGGAGAAAAAGAAGGGAAATTGTAAGAAGGAAGTTGATTTGCTAAATTGCAATGATAATCAGCGAGGTATGAAAGGAGTTTAGTGACACGATGAGGACGGGTTGAGTGGGAAGAAGAATCTGATGATGAAGAAGCTGGATGGACACTGCTGGAAATGTCCGGAACAACATATGGAATGACTCGATCTAAGAAGAAATCGGTTAAAGGAGTAGAGAGGGATTTATGGTGAAAAGGGAAGATAAACTCATGAAAGACAACATCACGAGAAATGAAGATGACATTGGTGGTCAGGCCAAGAAGTTTGTAACCTTTGTAACCAGGTGGATATCCAGGAAAAACTGCAGGTTGTGCCCGTGGTTAAAATATGGAACGATGGCCAGCAAGAGTGGAGCCATAACAGAGACAACCAAAAGACCGAAGGTGAACATATGATGGTTTCTTGTGACAAAGCAATTCAAAAAGAGACTTGTTGGATAACAATGGTGAAGGTGTTCGATTAATCAAGTAAACGGTGGTGAGAACACAATCACCCTAATAAGCAAGAGGAATGTTAAATTGGAAAAGCATGGCACGAGCAACATTGAGAATGTGTTGATGATTACGTTTGACAACTGAATTTTGTTGCAGGGTGTCAACACATGAATGGAAAGGAACAAATCCTTTGGAGCGAAAAAAATCAAGCAAAAACAATTCTGGAGCATTGTCAGAATAAACAGATTTGATTTTGGCCCCATACTGAGTTTGAACCATAGTAAAAAAATCAAGAATGATGGTTTTAACATCAGACTTGGCACGTAAAAGATATACCTATGTAGCATGTGTACAATCATCCACAATCGTTAAGAAATAACGGTAACCCTCAGTGGTAACAACATGGAATGGCCCTCAAATATCACAGTGGATCAATTGAAAAGGAGAGTCAGACATGGCATTGTGAGAAATAAAAGGTAAATGGCGTTGTTTCGCCAAATGACAAATTGAACAATGCTGAGATTCACGAGAGAAATAAAAAATATGCAATTCATTTTTCAGAGTGTGAAGCTTTACATAAGAGGGATGTCCAAGTCTATAATGCCAAAGTTCATTTTAAGACAACAAAACACTACTGCAAACAACTTGATTAACAGGAAAATTGAAAGAAAAATTGTTTAAATCTAAGAAATAAAGATTGCCTTGTCTTCTACCCATCCCAATCGTTTTGCCCTGTGTATGGTCCTGAATAAAACAAGAATCAGAGAGAAAATTAACAGAGCAGTGATTGTCCTAAGGAAGAGCACTAATGGATAGAAGATTAAAATGGAAATGAGGTACAAACAAATCAAGTGTGAGTTGGGCAGACAAGCGCACAGAGCCAATCCGACTTATAGGGACAGAATGACCATTGGGTGGAGTAACATTTATCAACAGTGTGGCCCAAAATACCACAGTGAGAACAGCTAGGCCTATCACGTTTGGGCTTGTAGTTGGAATTGGCTGCTGATACAGAGGAATGCTGGGTACCAAACGCCATAGCCTCCGGCATGGGCGGTGTACCAGAACTGATGTCCCATTGCCGTTCCTCTTGTACAATAAGAGCAAAAGCTTTGGTTATGGGAGGCAGAGGATCCATCATCAAGATCTGAGCATGAATCTGAGTATAGGACTCATTGAGGCCCATTAGAAACTGCATAACAAATTCCCATTGCTGGTCATCCATCCAAGTTTTCATGCCCCCACAAGTGCAAATAGGGACTGGCCGAAAATCCTGAAGCTCTTCCCATTGGATTTTCAGGCGAGTATAGTAAGTATTGACATCAAAAGAGCCTTGAGACAAAGTAGCAAGGTGCTTTTTAATTTGGAAAACGCGAGGACCATTGCTCTGATGAAATCGATCATGAAGATCGTGCCAAACACCCGCCGTCGAATCGATGTATAAGAGACTATCAACGATGTCTTTAGCAACGGAATTGAGGACCCATGAGGTAACCATGCTGTTGCAACGAGACCATAAGACAGAAAGGAGATCTGTAGCATAAAGGCGAGGAAGAGACCCATCTATGAAACCCGTCTTGTTCTTGGTATTCATCCAAATTTTCATGCCCCCACAAGTGTAAACAGGGACTGGCCGAAAATCCTGAAGCTCATCCCATTGGATTTTCAGGCAAGTATAGTAAGTATTGACATCAAAAGAGCCTTGAGACAAAGTAGCAAGGTGCTTCTTAATCTGGAAAGCGCGAGGACCATTGCTCTGATTAAACCGATCATGAAGATCGCGCCAAACACCCTGGTATCAGAGCAATTTTTTTACAATAATATTTCGCTTCTCTATTTTTTCTTCTAATGGCTAAGGGAGCCAAACCTGTTGGGGGAGCCCTTGCTTCTTCTTCCTGGTCCAATCCTTTTTCCATGGAAGATTCCAGTAGCCCTTATTTCCTTCCCAATGGTGATCATCCAGGTCTTATCCTTGTCGCTCATCCATTGACGGGATCCAATTTTAACACCTGGAGCTGCGCCATGCTCATGGCTCTGATACCATATTAGAAAAGGTAAGGGAATGAATAAAATGATGAAATATTCATCATTGCATTGCCTTCAACGAGTACAGACCAAAGAACAATATATAGGGGCTGGAGACAATGATAACAAATCGTAACAACCTCCAGCTCACTTCAGCACGATATGGATGAAATAACAAACTAGGGAACATTCTTCATAACAGAAAATACAGAGCAAATAGAAGAAGAGGTATAATTTCTCTAATATATACCAAGTTTATTACGACATTATTCTTTGATGTTGATATAATCTCTGCTAAGGATGTACTTAAGCAGTAGATGATGGCATGCAAAATAAAATCATTTTTCACTTATTATTGTCATGTTAGGGTTGTCATTTAAGCTAATTTAAAGCAAGTTAGCTTAAGTCATCATCTTGTCATTTAAGTTAATTTGTTTTAAGTTAGTTTAAATGACAACTCAAACATAACCTATGACATGAATTAAACGAATGTTGACGTGTTGTATGGCTTTGGAGATGATCCTAATGTAAGTTGTATCATCTATCTTGCAATCTGGAAGATGATCTTGTTTTGTTCTACCAAATCATATAAAATAATTTGTTGATTTTGTCATGTGTTATACTGAAAGTATCCCCCCCTATAAAGTTTCATTGGTTATGTTGATTCATACTCTCTCACAGATATAAATGTGGAAGTTATTTTCTCTTGTATGCTTCACTTTCTTGCCTAATCTTTATGGAGCTTTATACTCCTTATTACATGTAATACTAGTTTTTATTTTTATACTCAGCGGTAATTTTAGTAAGTGGTCTTTGGTATTTGAAGGCTTAGGACAAGAGTCTGAGAGAGCCATGGCTGTCACAAAGCTGTACTGAAGCAAAATTTGTGATGGCACAAAAGATTATGATTTTGTCTGTTTACTTGTTCCTCAAACCGTCAAAAAGTTCTAAACGCAGTCTAGCATGAGTATGTCTTAAGTTGATTGATTTCCACTAGATACCCTCTTGCACATTTGACCAGTGAATTTTCACAAAGATGAATCACTACCATGTCACTTCAGGAGAAGACCCCAGAGGATTAGAGTAGCCTCTCTAAGCTTGGGAGGAGAGGGCAGAAGATGATTGTCAACAATCATGATATATCAAATGAGATGTTTGAGGGGCAAATAGGATGGAAGTTGTTTATTTATTACTGAAAGATTGCACCTTAAATACACGATCATGTGAAAATTTTTGCATGGTTTTGGCTTTGGTAAGGGGCCTGTAGTAATTTTTCCAGTGTCTTATTTCATCCATGGCAAACCGGATTTTTGGAAGTAGTACTTGCTTGAACTCTTTTTGGACTTGTGATTCTTAAGGAGCTATGTTGAACAGGATAATGGGAGTCTTGTAATCTTGCATGGATGCACGCAAACACAGAGTGTATGTACACAGGCACACACTCTTTCACACGATACGCACAAACATGCATAAAGATCTATGAGTGTGTGCGAGCACATCCTGCCTGTGTCCACCCTCTTAAATAACAATAGTTATTTGTCATAGTTTTGACAGAAATAATTAGTAGTCCCCAATGTTTCCTGATTTTACATGCTGCAACAACCAAGGAAACATATGGTTCTTACTACTGAAATCGTACATATAAGAACGAATTTGTGCTTATAACTTCTTTGCTCTATTTAAGTTTGTGCTGCATAATCAGCCACTTCCAGAGACTGTGGCACTCTTGGAGGATATTGTTGTGGAGTATGTCATGGATTTGGTAAGCATTTTTTTGAGTTAGTAATTGTCTGTTTCTTCAAGTAAGATGACACAGTAGGTGTGAGGTCCATATCTGCCATTTATGCAGTCACATAAATCCCAGGAGACAGGGTCGAACAGGGGCAAGCTGGCAGTTGAGAATTTCTTGTATCTAATCCGGAAGGTACCTTTCATTAGCAGTTTCTATACTTTATTTGTTCACCATTGAAAGTGGCATTCTAGCAGTTAATTTTGTGCAATCTGGCTATCTTACATGATGTACTCCTAACCAATATCTTCAATAAGACTCTGTATCACTGACCAAGAAGTCCTCTATGGCTAACACGCCACAAGTGCCCCTTTGTGCTCCTATACCAGTTGTAATTTGAAGATGTTTACTGCTTCTGTTCCTCACAGGGCGATGGCATATATGCCATGTTCTTATTTTTGTTGTTTGTAAATATGTGACAATGATTTCTGTTATTGTTTTGGCTCAAAGTTATGGTATTAAATGGTAGGTTAACAACAGTTAAATGCTCTGACCATGTAGGACTTGCCGAAACTTAACCATATGTACAGAACTGCTGTCTATGCCAGAGGAGCTGAAACAAGCTAGGAAGGCTTTTGAAGTAGATGAAGAGAAGCTGGCATCAATAGAGTGATGTTAGCAAAGAATAATAGTCATTTTTAAGTTCTGTTGCTCCCCACATCCCTTCCTGGCTGAACAAATTTTGAAGCGTAAGCTCGCTCTGTGAGAATCGTTTTGAACTTTCCATGTTGTACAATTTAATTTTAACTATAATGAAATCAAGTACAGATTTTTTTTTGTATCATAATTTTTGAACATGCAGAAATTTAAGCAGTGTGGTCCTTCCAACTTCTGCATTTTTTAAGCAGCTTTTCGTCACGCAAGAGAAGCCACTGATGTTTCACAAAATGCTTTACCGGTTACAGCCAGTTCCTTGTCTGCAAAGATTTTAGTTCGTCCTCTTTTAAATCTTTTTTTTTTTGATCTGTAAATGAATTATATTAAGGCAATGTACAAAAATTCACTGGGCATACCCAGGAGATATACATGAGAAACAAAACCCCAACCTAGTGAGATAGTTACAAAAACGGCCTAAGCCCAGGAAAGCTAGAATATACTAGTCTATACACATGAAGTTTAATTTTCCTTCCATAAAAAATCTTAGCATTCCTAGCCAACCAGATTTGGTGCACTGTGCAGGCCAGAGCAACTCTTTTTGCTGAGGCAGAAGGTCTCTTACCTTTAACTTCTTTGTGGATCCATTTGATAGCACTTCTAATGGTGTTCATCTCTCTTCTGCATCCAAGCCAGGCTTTAATGATTGCCCAAGTTGCTTTACTGATCCAACAAAAGAAAAAGAGGTGATCACTGGTTTCTTCAAAATCTTTGCACAATGGGCAGAGCTTCTCCTCTTCTGATAGAAGCAGTTTATCTTTGGTTAGCAGTTTGCCCTTGATGGCCAGCCATAGAATAAAGGAGTGTTTGGGAGTGCAACTGCTGTTCCAGACAAGAGGAGCCCAGTGAACTCTGGAACCTTTAGGCCTAGCACTGTTATAAGCCTTTTTAATGCTAATCTGGTTATGGACTTGCCATTCAAGCATTGAGCTTTCTGAATAGAATCTTCATATGAGACTAGATCATTTTTGATTTCCAGGATTTTCTTCCACAGAGGGGAGTCTTCATGTTTGGGACTTGCAGTCCAAATAGAGTTCCCCTGAAGGTAGTAATGATTTACCCATTTAACCCACAAATAGTCCTTCTTATTGTGGATGTTCCATAAGGCTCTAGACAACAAGGCTTTGTTCCAACTCTTGAGGGCCAAGGCCCCCTTCAGATTTAGGCTTACAAACTTCCTTCCAACCAACCAGAGGTTTCCTAGTTCCAGGACTCCTGCCACCCCATAAGAACACTCTGCACAGCCTGATGATTTTTTCAACAATATTAGCAGGAATAGGAAAGATAGCAAGCCAAAAGCATTCCACCCCTTGAAGGACTGACTTAATTAACTCTACTCTGCCTGCATAAGAAAGTGTACAACCAACCCAAGCATTAATGTATGATGAGATTTTGTCAATAAGAGGGGAGAAATGGCTAGCATTCAATCTGGAAGAGGCCAAGGGGACCCCCAAATACTTAAAGGGCATACTACCTTCAGCCATACCTGTAATTCTTCTTATATAAATTAGTTCAGACCTAGGAATCCCAGCATGAAAGATGTTTGACTTTGGTAGGCTAGCTTCCAGACCAGAGCACTCACTAAAATGCTTAAGACACTGCATGATCTGTCCAACAGACCAGGCATCTCCCCTGGCAAGCAGAATTAAATCATCTGCAAAAGTTAAATGAGTGGTTTTAAACTTTTCACATTTAGGGTAGTATTTAAAGCCATCCACCTCTTTCAGCCTGCCAAGCAATCTGGACAAGTACTCTAGAATTAACACAAAAAGAAAAGGGGAAAGGGGGTCTCCTTGTCTTAGCCCTCTTTTACCAGGGAAAAAACCATGTAGACTGCCATTGATGTTCAAGGAAAAAGAAGCAGTGGAAACACATTCCATCACCCAACATCTGAATCTATTAGGAAAGCCAAGATATAAAAGCATACTATCTAGAAAACCCCAGGTAACAGTATTATAGGCTTTTCTGAGATCAATTTTTAACATACATCTAGGAGAGATCCTCTTCTTACTGTACTTCCTAAGTAGCTCTTGAACCAGGTAAATATTTTCAATCATGCTTCTAGACTTAATGAAAGCAGTCTGGGCAGGGTTCACAATGCTACCCAGAATAGGAGAGAGCCTAGAAGCCATGATCTTAGAGATAATCTTATACACCACATTACAGCAAGCAATCGGTCTGAAGTCCTCTTTTAAATCTTACTTCAATGTTTAGTGGTCTTAAACAGCAAACACATTTCGTTATTCTTTTAAAGTCTGACTGGAGTTAATCCTGCATTTGAAAAAGCATCAATTTAGAAGCTTCCCTTTTCCTATCAGGCTATCACAAGCTTCTCTTTTTTTGTGTAAATTCAGTTGTCAGTTGCATTGGAATCAAATCTTAATCACATCACAAATTGGGGATAAAGAAAATGAAAGTGTTACTTTCCTTTATGTAACCCATAAGCATAACAAGTCTCTCATGAAAAAAAAATTCTGAAGTTACCAATTTGAACACTCTAGCTGTCCAGCCCATGCAATCTAATGTTTCACGCAGCTGGCCTCTTTAAGACAGAATGGTGAGTTACAGGGTTTGAGCCCAAACCCAAAATGCCCGCAAAAGGTGTTTGTAAAAGTTATAGACAAACTAGTGCTTCCTGAAACATAAAAAGGGCAGATTCTTGAAAGAGTTCAACCATGTGATTTCCTCTCTAATAAATAAAAGGTCAGTTGCTTAAGAAAATTAAGGTAATGGAACCAGAATATGGTTTTCGGGTGTAATGACACTTTTTTCTATAATAATAAAAAAAAGACTGTTACGAACTAGATTTTAGATGGATTGATGATTCTTAGTGATAAGGAAGATATAGATGGATTTGATGGTGAATTGTAAGGAATATGGTGATAATTGACAATAATTAATTACTAGTGATCAAACCCTAAGAAAGATAGAAAAAAAGGTAATTACAAAACAAATAATTTTTTATATTGATGATTGATTCTACTAATAGGGTGTACAATGCCTTTTAGGCTCATAATACAAACCCTAAACCAACTAACAAATTTAATTAATTTCTAACTATTAAGAAGAAGAATTGAAAAGAAATCTTTGTGTTATTGTTAATGATCTGAAAACAATTCAACAATCTTATATATACATTTACGAATATCAAACCTAGTAGAACTAGGACTCTCAACATAAACCTAATACATATGTAATTAGGAAACTTCTTAATATCTCTCAACGCTCCCCTCAAGTTGGAGCACACGCATGTGCCAACTTATTATAAAGAAACCTATACCAATAACAAACCTAATCCAATTTGAAACAAATAAACTCAAACCCATAAATTACAATAATGCATGAGAATAAGTCGGGGCTCCACACCCACGATTAATAGTTAAGTCACAACGTTGGTACCACCTAACGAGATAAGATCTGAGAACACCGGATCAACAAGACTTTGAATTTTTTTTTTGTCTCATTTTTTTTACTAACATTGATTTTGACTTTAATGGATTGCAATTAATGAATTAAGAGGATACAAGATCAACACAGGTTGGATTGAGTTAACAACATAAACATGCATGGGTCAAGAACATCAACGTCGGGGTGAGGAACTCTTCTTCATGAATGGTCAAAAACTCTTATTCTTCTTCTTGAACTCTTCTTCTTCTTCTTCTTCTTCTTTCAATAGAAACAGAGAAACAAAAACACATGTGGAATCCAGAAGAACCTCACCGGAAAAACATAAAAAAAAACCTGTTAAAAAAGAAGATACACCAGATAAACGCAGGAAATACTGTCCCCTAAAAAAAAAACAAAACATAAACTAAAAAAAACCAGATTCTAAACTCTCTCTCTCTCTCTCTCTCTCTCTCTATATATATATATATATATATATAATGGTGTTTATCTCATATCACTACCAGGATCACAAATCATGAGCTCTAATACCATGTTGAGAAGAAGAATTGAAAAGAATTCTATGTATTATTATTAATGATCTGAATACAATTCAACTCTCTTATATATAGACTTATGAATATCAAACCTAATAGAAGTAAGAGACATAAACTGTTGAGAGTCCTATAGTTCTATTAGATTTCCTATTGTTATGTATGTTAGTAGGTTTCTAAGTGTTACTTAGTTTATGTCTTCGTAGGCCGTGGCCTCAACTACCCCCTACTGCTTGTGAGATCCAATTGTCATGTTTGCCAATTTCTCAGCTTGTGTTTGAAACTCCTCGAATAGTTTAACTCTTCTTGATGGAACTTGGACTCTTCTTTCTCGGTGGTCTATATTTTGATTGCTTGACAGAGCTCTTCAAGGATTTATCATTCTTAATTGCATCCTACTTCACCATATCAAGCTTGCGTTGCACACCTGTGCTCAAAGAAGCATTTAACTTTGAAGTAGAATAATTGTTAGCAAGCTTAGCATTAATTAGACAAAGCCCCTGAATACTTCCTAACACTTTGCTGCTCCAGTGCTCGCCTTGTCCCAGCAGAATGAGGTGTTCCAGAAACAGCTGCTCTAGAATAACGACGAGGTGGTGGAACATAGAAGCAACTCTGAAAGAAAGGATGCTGGAGGGCCTCTGCAGCTGTTGGCCTCTTGTAGGGATCCCATGAACAAAGCAATGTAGTAAGGCTAACATCCTCACTTGCGAATGGAATCAAACCATATAAAGGCATACCAGCTGTTCTCCTTGAGCCTTGTTTCAAAGAAATAATGTAGAAATCATTTTTGATAAAGTGCTAGTTACAAAAGTTACGAGTAAATACTTGTAGATCAAAAAAGCTTAAAGTCTGAAATTATATACATTGTTTGCTATATGCATAAGTGTTATGAGTTTTAAATTACTCGCAAGCGAACGAGTCGTTTGCAGTATAGCATTGTGCAAGTGCGAGGTCGAATCCACAGGGAATTGCGTTGTGAAAATATATTTTTAATCTAAACTAACTCTATCTTAACCTAGTTCCAAATTTCAGAATGATATTGCAAAATAAATTAAAACTAAACTAAGTTGATTTTAAAACTAATAATAAAAAGCACTAAGGTTTCCGAATCCACCCCACCGAAGTTAAGCATATATGTTCTAAAAATATAGCCTATCAAAACATTCAATGAATCCAACTTACGACAAAAAACAAAGAATATCCCAACTAAACCAAAAGCACCCAATGTATCCGCTCTTAACAAATCACAAAGAGAATCCAATTTAATCGAAAAGCATTCAATGTATCCATCAGATAAAACACAAAGAAAATCCAATAGACAATTTAAACTCAATCAATTATAAGATTAACTCAAATAATTGACAGAACATTTATACTAAAAATTGTCAGATTTGTACAAACAAATCTGAACTACTACGCCAAACAACGGCGGGGCTTCATCTTCAACCTTAGCTGAAGAGTCTAGCCACTCATAACTATGAAACTATAATAAAAAATGCTAAACATTTAAACTAAAACAACTGAATATAAAAAAATAAATAAACAACTTTACATAGGAGAAATTCCACTCGCTGACGGGCGGCGCTTCCCCTTGTGGTAGCAATGCCTTCGGGATCCACCAAAATGCTGGCGGAAGTCCACCGGTAAGCACCAAAGTGGCTTAGGAATTGTACACTGAATTATGAAGTCAGGTGGTGTTTATATAGGGGGAGACCCGGAGCAAAATGGGTTGCAGATTCGATGTGGGATACTGCCCGTGTGCGCTCGATCGCAGTGTGGTGCGATCGATCGCATGTCTTGTGCGCACGATCTCATGTGCGCTCGATCGTATGTCTGCTGCGATCGATCGCAGATGCACTGAACTTCAAATATTTCGATGTGGGATGTTGACCTTGCGCTCGTTCATAGGCAGGTGCGCTCGATCGCATATCTTGTGCGATCGAGCGCAATGTCTCCAGAGGCTTCAAATCTCCTGAAATGCTTCATTTTCTCCACAAACCTGTAAAAATACACAAAACACAAGAAAAACGTAAAATAAAGTAAAATACTACTAACTAAGAGCATAACAAATATAAGTTATGGGTCTAAAATATGCAATATTTAAGACTGATCAAATACCCCCAAACTTATATTTTGCTAGTCCCTTAGCAAAACAAAATAAAAGACTCAATGAAAAACAAAGAACATAAAGATAAAGTCATCACTCATGGTATCCAAAAATTTAAGGAGCACACATCACCATGATATTCATTCCTAAGCAAGCTTAAAAAGGTAAACCCATCTTCGCAATGAATAGAAATGTTAAAATCTAATTACTTACAAAAGGCAGGATAAGGCATCACAAGCTTGAATCAGTGTAAGGTGAATTAGCATATAAAAATGAAGCTTCCAAGTAACTCTAATGTGTAAGGTCTCCATGTCTCAAGATTCACCGAATTTCCCATAAAAAATGAACGAAAAGGCATAGTTTTTATTTTATTCTTTTTTTTTTTTAATAAGGCACGGCTATGTTTAGTTCCCTTAAGCTTTCTAATTGACCCATGTAGCGAGTGTTAAGTCAATGACTCCCAAACCAGGTGGTTTTAGGGCATTAGGTGTAAAGACACCCCTAAGGACTTACTAACTCGAGTAAAAAAGGCTACGAAATTAAACCGACCTTAATATTACCAAGCAAAATTCCACCTTTTGACGTGAACACTCACTGCTTACTGAGGCAAGAGGTCCAGTTACTCAGCGAAAAGTTTATTGATAATAATTTTTTTTTTTATATTTTCCTATGCCCAAGAGTTCATCCAACAAGTCATCCAGTTTCAGTTAAGATAAGGAAAAATACACATTAAAATCACATGTCATACCTCATATAATTTGTGCTAATGTGCTCGTGTTAGATTAGATCAAACATGTGAATTCTCAAAATGCCTAAAGTAAGTAACTAAATTTTTAAAAATTTATCACCAGATCATGTGTTCAAAATGTTAAGCTCACCAATGACATCACATCACAGAAAATGTTTAGATCAACCAAAATTTCACGATAACATGAGCATGCATTTATCTCTATGACGAAAAGACAACAAATTAGGACAAAGTGTGTGATGTGTCTCCCATACCCCCAAACTTAAATTACACATTGACCCCAATGTGTGACTAATATGGAAAGAGCTGACCTGAGATATGGAGAACTATCTGGACTGGTATGGCTCATAGCATACCCCCAAACTTGAACTGAAGTACGCTTTGTCCCTGAAAAATAAAAACTGGAAAACAAAAAATACTGGAAACAAACATTAATCATAAAAATGCGAAATAATAAATAAACAAAAGAAAAGATAAGCTGTGGGGTGCCTCCCATGAGCGCTAAGTTTAACGTCTTCAGCCAGACCCAACATAGAATACTACACTCAATCTGAGTAACTAGGATCCTCCAACAGTATCGTCTCAATGTCCGGACTCCTCAACTCTAAGAATGGTTTTAGCCTCTGTCCATTTACCTTGAAAGTATTACCATTCTTAGGATCCTCAATCTTGATGGCCCCATGAGGAAAAACTGATCGAATAATGAATGGACCTGACCATCGGGATTTGAGCTTGCCTGAAAAAAGATGCAGGCGCGAATTATAAAGAGGAACTTTCTGACCCGGCTCAAAAGCTCGTCTCAAAATGTTTTGGTCATGAGTCTTCTTCATTTGTGCTTTGTATGATCGGGCACACTCATATGCATTATTCCGCAGCTCCTCCAGTTCATTAAGTTGGAGCTTCCGTTGTGAGCCAGCCTTGGAAAGATTGAAATTTAGTTGCTTGACAGCCCAATACGCACGATGCTCTAATTCAACCGGAAGGTGACATGCCTTTCCGTATACAATGCGATAGGGAGACATGCCAATTGGCATCTTGAAGGCTGTCCGATATACCCACAGTGCATCCGTCAATCGCAGAGACCAATCCTTTCTATTAGGGTTCACAGTCTTTTCCAAAATTTGTTTGATCTCGCGATTTGAAATTTCCACTTGACCACTCGTCTGTGGGTGATATGGGGTGGCAACTTTGTGCGTGATACAATACTTCTTCATCAACTGCTCAAAGATCTTGTTGCAAAAATGCTTACCTCCATCACTTATGATTGCTCGAGGCGTACCAAAACGAGCAAAAATAATGTCTTTCAAGAACTGGACCACAACTCTATGGTCATTGGTCTTGCACGCAACGGCCTCCACCCACTTGGACAGATAGTCCACAGCAACTAGAATGTATAAGTAGCCAAAAGAGTTTGGGAATGGTCCCATGAAATCAATGCCCCACACATCAAAAATCTCAACAATCAGAATAGGGTTGAGGGGCATCATATTTCTCCTAGAAAGACTCCCTAGCTTTTGGCAACGCTCACAAGATATACAGTAGGTGTGAGAGTCCCGGAACAGGGTAGGCCAACAAAATCCACACTGCAAAATCTTTGCAGCGGTCTTGCTAGCACTAAAATGGCCTCCACATGCATGATCATGACAAAAGGCGATGACACTAGATTGGTCATGCTCAGGAATACACTGTCTAATGATCTGATCAGGACAATACTTGAACAGGTAAGGATCATCCCAGAAAAAGTGTTTTACCATGGCCAAAAATTTTGATTTTTCTTGCCTCCCCCAATGCAAGGGCATGTGTCCGGTGACAAGATAGTTTACTATGTCAGCAAACCATGGTGCGGGACTGTGAGCAATATGCATCAATTGCTCATCAGGAAAGGTCTCAGAAATGGGAGTGGCAGCCTCACTGAATTCCACAATCAATCTAGACAAATGGTCCGCCACCACATTTTCCGAACCTTTCTTATCCCGAATCTCAATGTCGAACTCTTGAAGTAGCAAGATCCATCGGATAAGACGAGATTTAGCATCTTTTTTAGAGAAAAGATACTTCAATGCAGCATGGTCCGAGTAGATAATGACTTTAGATCCTAACAAGTAGGATCTGAACTTGTCTAATGCAAAAACGACTGCAAGCAACTCCTTCTCAGTGGTAGAGTAATTGAGTTGTGCGTCGTTTAGAGTTCGACTTGCATAATAGATAGCATGGGGAAGTTTATCAACACGCTGCCCCAAAACAACTCCAACAGCATAGTCTGATGCGTCACACATAATCTCAAAAGGCACATCCCAGTTAGGTGGCTGAATAATGGGTGTGGACGTCAGAATTTTGTTCAGATCCCCAAATGCTTTCTTACAATCCTCATCAAATAGAAATGGGGCATCTTTTTGCAACAACTTGCACAAAGGCCTGGCGATCTTGCTGAAATTCTGGATAAATCGCCTATAGAAACCTGCATGGCCCAGAAAAGATCGAACCTCTTTCACCGTACGTGGGGGTGGAAGGTTGGAAATCAAATCCACCTTCGCTTTATCGACCTCAATCCCTCGATGAGATACGATATGCCCCAGTACAATTCATTGCTTGACCATAAAATGAAACTTATCCCAATTAAGCACCAGGTTCTTCTCCTTGCACCGTACCAAAACCAAAGAGAGACGGTGCAGGCTCTCCTCAAATGTTGAACCGAAGACGGAGAAGTCGTCCATGAAAATCTCCAAGAACCGCTCTACCATGTCAGAGAATATACTGACCATGCACCGCTGAAAAGTGGCGGGCGCATTGCATAACCCAAAGGGCATGCGACGGTAGGCGAAGGTCCCAAAGGGACAGGTAAATGTCGTATTCTCCTGATCTTCGGGGTCCACGGGGACCTGGTTATATCCAGAATAACTATCCAAAAAGCAATAATACTCGTGCCCAGCCAAACGCTCCACCATCTGATCAATAAATGGAAGTGGAAAGTGATCCTTCCTTGTGGCAATGTTCAGCTTACGGTAGTCTATACACACTCTCCACCCAGACTGCACACAAGTTGGCACCAACTCGTCGTCCTTATTCTTTACTACCGTTAACCCAGCTCGCTTGGGCACGACATGAATGGGGCTCACCCACTTGCTATCAGAGATGGGATAAATGATCCCTACATCTAACAGCTTAATAACCTCTTCCCTCACAACCTCTTGCATAGCAGGGTTGAGCCTTCTTTGCGGCTCCCTCGATGGCTTAGCATCTTCCTCCAAATGTATCCTGTGCATCACCACCGAGGGGCTGATTCCCTTAATATCATCAATGGTCCAGCCGATAGCTTCCTTGTGCTCTCTTAAAACATTTAATAATTTCTCCTCTTGATCCTCTCCCAAATCTGAAGCTATTATCACAGGCAAACAGTATGCTGGACCCAGGAACTTATACTTAAGATTATCCGGTAAAGGCTTAAGTTCCTTCTTTTGAGGTTCTGGTGACACCTTCTCTTCCGCCTCCTTGCTTTCTTGAGGATCAGACTCCAAAATGGCATTTACTTCCTCGAGTAACTTATCTAAACCCAAGTCCTCTCTAAAGTGAGCAAAGCATGCCTCCATGGGATCCTCATTGCTTGATTCATCCACAGTATCCTCAAGAATCTCCTCTATCAAGCATACATCTCTCACTTCATCATATTCTAGTGGTTGCCTAGTGATATAAAAAATGTTCAACTCCACTGTCATATTTCCGAAGGAGATCTTCATCACCCCTGTCCTACAATTGATTAGGGCGTTAGCTGTGGCTAAGAATGGTCGCCCTGGAATCACCAGTATTTGAATCCCTACATTCTGAACCGGTTCTTTGTCAAGCACAATAAAATCCATGGGGAAATAGAACTTATCCACTTTTATTAAAACGTCCTCAACTATCCCCCGTAGTCTTTTCACTGACCTGTCAGCCAATTGAAGCGTCGTGGATGTGGGCTTCAATTCTCCTAACCCCAACTGCATATAGACTGAGTAGGGTAGAAGATTCACACTCGCCCCTAGATCCAAAAGGGCCCTCTCAATATGGCTGACTCTTATCGTGCAAGAGATGGTAGGACACCCCGGGTCTTTATACTTGATGGGTAGCTTGCACCGAAGGATTGAACTAACCTGCTCGGTCAAAAATGCCTTCTTTGGGACATTCGTCCTCCTCTTGATAGTGACCAAGTCCTTTAAAAACTTGGCATATGATGGCACTTGATGGATGGCATCCAAAAATGGGATATTGATTTGGACTTGCTTGAATACCTCCAGAATTTCCTCATACTTTCCTCCTTTCTTGGGAGCCTGTAATCTCTCGGGGTAGGGCGCTCTAGGTACAAACGACCTAGGAGGGTCTTTCTCAGTAGGTGTGGCTATAGATAGCTCAGTATCTCTCTTCTCTGTGTTACCACTCCCTTGCCCTTGCTGCGTAGCAGGGCTCTCTTCCACTCGATTGTCCCCTTGTCTCCCAGACCTCAGTGTGACAATCGACTGTACTTGTTCCTCCCCGTGCGTAGGAGTTGATGAACTCTCAACCATAAATTGTCCTTTTGGGTTTTGCACGGGCTGACTGGGGAACTTTCCTTTCTCTCTCTCACCCAAGTGACTTGTAATTTGCCCTATTTGACTCTCCAGCTTGGCAATTGCTTGGGTGTTTACCATTGTTGCACTCCTCACATCGCTCATATTTTGGCTAGTCGCCTTCATGAACTCCTTAAGAGTGTCCTCAAGCGACTGTGAAACTGGTGCTGGTGTTTGGGTGGGTGCGTGGTAAGCAGGTGAAGGTGCTGGATGGGCAGAACGACCATGATTAGGAATTTGTGGGGCAAATCCGGGAGGATATTGATTTTGAGAATGATGAGAGGCTCCTCCCTGATTCATTGGTTGGTTCTGCCTCCATGAAAAATTTGGGTGGTTCCGCCACCCTAGATTGTACGTCTCGGAGTACGATCCATTTGACTACCTTCTAAAATCATTGAAGGCATTTACTTGTTCCATAGGATACTCGGCACAAGCTGGCATCGATGGGCAATTCTGTGCTAGATGCATGGGACTAGCACAGATAGAACAGCTTTCAACATTGAATGTGTTGGCAACATTGATGGATTAGCTCACAGTGAGAGCGTCAATCTTCTTGGTGAGGGCATCTAATTTTATCCTTAAATCAGCGTCCTCCCAGACCTCATAGATGCCTCCCCTCTTAGGAGCACGAATGGATTTATCTCGACAGCTTGAAAAATCCCACTGCTGTGAGTTGTCGGACAACTTGTCCAACGCCATATATGCTTCGTCTCCAGTCAGACTCAAGAATGCCCCCCATTCATAGACTCGATCATGCTACGGTTGGGTTGAGTCAACCCTTGGTAGAAGAATTGAATGAGTCTCCACTTCTCGTATCCATGTGGAGGGCATCTGATCAGTAACTCTTTAAAGCGCTCCTAGCTTTCAGAGAACTTCTCATCCTCGTCCTGAGTGAAAGAGCTAATCTTCTTTCGGCACTCATTCACTCTAGACATTGGGAAAAACTTATGGTAAAATTTGCTAAGCAGGTTTTCCCAAGACGTAATAGACCCGGACGTGTTGGAGTCCAACCACGCCCTAGCTCTATCGTGAAAGGAGAAAGGGAAGAGTCGAAGATGGACTGACTTCTAAGAGAAGTTCTGGAATTTGAATGTAGCACAAATGTCTTTGAACTTCTTCACATGACTATAAGGATTTTCAAGATCTAAGCCATGGAATGAGGGTAGGAGTTGGATAACATGTGGCTTCAAATCAAAATGTGTGGCATTGGTTGGTGGCAACACTATGCAGGAAGATGAGTTAGTCGCAACGGGTGCGAACAAATCCCTAAGGGATGTAGTGGAGTCCACGTTCCAAGCTCTAGGTTGCTCTACATGTTCAGGGTGATTAAAATTTTCTCCCATCTCAACAGTCTCTCTCTCAACTAGTGCTCTTTTCTGCCTCCTAAGAGTTCTTTCTAAGTCGGGATCTAAATATGTCAAATCTAAGTTCAAGGATCTCCGACCAAGCATACACCAACAGAAAAATAATGAGATACTAACCAACAGAAGCAACAGAATAAAGCAATTTTTTTTTTTTTGGCTAACTAGTAGAAAAATAAAATCAATTCAGACCAAAAATTTTCACAAACAAAACAATTTCCCCGGCAACGGCGCCAAAAACTTGTTGTGAGTTTTAAATTACTCGCAAGCGCACGAGTCGTTTGCAGTATAGCGTTGTGCAAGTGCGAGGTCGAATCCACAGGGAATTGCGTTGTGAAAATACATTTTTAATCTAAACTAACTCTATCTTAACCTAGTTCCAAATTTCAGAATGATATTGCAAAATAAATTAAAACTAAACTAAGTTGATTTTAAAACTAATAATAAAAAGCACTAAGGTTTCCGAATCCACCCCACCGAAGTTAAGCATATATGTTCTAAAAATATAGCCTATCAAAACATTCAATGAATCCAACTTACGACAAAAAACAAAGAATATCCCAACTAAACCAAAAGCACCCAATGTATCCGCTCTTAACAAATCACAAAGGGAATCCAATTTAATCGAAAAGCATTCAATGTATCCATCAGATGAAACACAAAGAAAATCCAATAGACAATTTAAACTCAATCAATTATAAGATTAACTCAAATAATTGACAGAACATTTATACTAAAAATTGTTAGATTTGTACAAGCAAATCTGAACTACTACGCCAAACAACGTCGGGGCTTCATCTTCAACCTTAGCTGAAGAGTCTAGCCACTCATAACTATGAAACTATAATAAAAAATGCTAAACATTTAAACTAAAACAACTGAATATAAAAAAATAAATAAACAACTTTACATGGGAGAAATTCCACTCGCTGACGGGCGGCGCTTCCCCTCGTGGTAGCAATGCCTTCGGGATCCACCAAAGTGGCTTAGGAATTGTACACTGAATTATGAAGTCAGGTGGTGTTTATATAGGGGGAGACCTGGAGCAAAATGGGTTGCAGATTCGATGTGGGATACTGCCCGTGTGCGCTCGATCGCAGTGTGGTGCGATCGATCGCATGTCTTGTGCGCACGATCTCATATGCGCTCGATCGCATGTCTGTTGCGATCGATCGCAGATGCACTGAACTTCAAATATTTCGATGTGGGATGTTGACCTTGCGCTCGTTCATAGGCAGGTACGCTCGATCGCATATCTTGTGCGATCGAGTGCAATGTCTTCAGAGGCTTCAAATCTCCTGAAATGCTTCATTTTCTCCACAAACCTGTAAAAATACACAAAACACAAGAAAAACGTAAAATAAAGTAAAATACTACTAACTAAGAGCATAACAAATATAAGTTAAGGGTCTAAAATATGCAATATTCCAGACTGATCAATAAGGCTTTTGTTTTATATCCCTTGAATAACATTTGATTCACTTTCAAGTGTGGTTTGGCCAATCCAAATTTTGAGACTCAGAGGTATGAGCACAATTTATTTATATGAAGAAAGGATGATGCGTCAAAACTAATGATATAGCAATTTCTGTGGACGTAAGTTGGTCAAGAAAGGAGTTGGATGGTTCTAGAATATCATGTTACAGATTCAGTTTGTTTTCCCATGGTCCAAGGCTTCCATCAATTCTTATTTTTGCTGACATATTTTTTATTGGTAGTGATGACTTGATCTTTTGAAACTAGACAATCTTTGATCACTGTATAGCTGCCAATTGATTTCAAACTTATGCATCATTTGTTGTTTTTTTTTTTCTCAATATATGGGCATGTATGATTGATTATATGAGGGGCTTTCCATACTTTTGTTGCTAGTTGTAAGGGGATGCATACAAATTGCAGCTGCAATCACCTCAAACTTTTTGTCATAAAACAATATAGTTGATGGCATTGTTACCATGTATTCATGCTTTTGTTCGAATGATCTATTAGGTTTTATTATTTTTTTCATCTACTTTTTCTTCTTTTTGGGTTGGTGTTGTATTTTTTTTTACTAATTAGGTTTTATATATTTTCTCAACAGGACGATCTTGATTCAGAAGATACAAAACAGCTAGAGCACGTACTGTTGCAACTTTTGGGATGAAGTTTTTAATTTCAATTTCAAAGAAGTTCTATAATATGTTAATGTTAGAATATATATTTAAGATGAAATACTATATATGTAAGATTTCATCTTTTGAATAACATAGTATATTTAGAAGAATGAAACTTCTTTGTATAGTGTTTGTGTGATCGTTTTATATACATATATTAAAACAAACAAACGAAAATCCAATTTGAGCAGGTACAAGGGGTTTATTGAGGAGCTATACCGTCGGTATAGGTAGGTCTATGTTGATGGTTATAGAACCGTCGGTATAGGTTGGTCTAGCCTTATGGTTTTTAGTCGTCAGTATAACCCACCTATAGTGACGGTTATAGAACCATCGGTATAGGTTAGATCTATAATGACGATTTTTAGTCGTCATTAAAACCAGCCTATAGTGATGGTTATAGAACCGTTGGTATAGGTTGGTTTATACTGACGGTTTTTATTCATCAGTAAACCTTACCTATAGTGACGGTTATAGAACTGTCGGTATAGGTTGGTCTATACTGACGGTTTTTATTCGTCAGTAAACCCTACCTATAGTGACGGTTATAGAACCGTCGATATAGGTTGGTCTACGCTGACGGTTTTTATTTGTTAGTAAAACTAACCTATAGTCACGACTAATGAACCGTCGGTATAGGGATGCCACTTATACCTAAGGTTTTTGAAACCGTAAGTAAATCTCTCATATCTATACCGACAGTCGAAAAACCATCGGTATATCCCTATAGCTACGACACTTCTCGCACCACTTTTCAAAACCGTCGATGTAATCCAAAATAGTCTATACTGACGGTTTGTCGATCTTTACTGACGGATTTGGATCGTCGGTATATGTCAACTTTTTTTGTAACATATATAATTTTACAGATAAGATCTCGGCCTAGTGATCTAGATTAAGATCATGAGACTACAAAGTTTCAGGTTCGATGTTTATGGTGGGGGTTATTTCTCCCCATTTATGTGGGTTGTAGTAGTATTGTGGGTTTTTATTGGAGTAGTAAGATAATACAAACATAAATAGAATCCAATAAGGAAGATGTTCAATAGCGACAGGGAATCTAAACTAGTGCAACAATGGAGATAGAGAGGTGCAACAGTAGATATGGCGTTGGTTCATGACAACCAGAGGCAAAACCGTCAAACCATATGGTGAGTAGATCGATCGAGAGATATGTGCACAGGAGGACCGAAGTTGATGAACCAAGGAAAGATGGAAGAGGGAAAACAGAAACGAGAGCGAAGAAAGATCTTAGGGCGGAGGAGAAGGGTGTTGCCACTGTGTGTGGAGGAGAGTTGGGTTTAGGGTTTTGTTTTGGGGGAAAAAGAATGGAAATTTAGGCCATTTGAAATTTGTGTAGTATTTTTTAAGAAACGACTATTGGTAATTTATATGTTTTGCCAATTTTTATTTTAATGAAATCAATGTTAATGAGTGAAAAATAAAGCTTATAAACTGACGTTGAAATTGATGGTAGAAATATCTTTACCGTTTTAAAAAAGAAAGAAAAGAAAAATTTGTTAGAGTGGTAATTGGATTTAATTGTGGTTAAAATAAAAGTTGAGGGGTTTAGGGAAAATAACGTGATGTTTGAATGTTGGGAACATTGGAAAGAGTAGCAGTCGTGGCCAGATGTGATGATGTCAGTGACACCATGTGATGCTATCATGTGCTTCTCTCTCTCTTGAGTCTTCAGGAATGATGAGGTTACAGACATATTATATTAGTAGCTCGTCAAAAACTGGATGGCTTAATCATAATTTGAAAAGAAAAATTTTAAACAAATCTGACAAATTCTTTTCACATTATTATTTTAATTCATTCTTTTTGTGCATAAAAACATAAAGAAAAAGAAGAAAGAATGTGTTTACTAGAACTTCGATTTTGAGTAGTTGAGATTTAAATTTCTGGTGGATCTACTGGCGTTTATTGAGATCTGAGTCTACGCTTTTGACATTCACCCAGTCCAGTGTGCTAATTTTGGATGATGTAATGGGAATTATACCTCCAAAGTTGACCCAGTGACAACAAAAACAAAAACAACGCCAGATTTGTCAAATTCATAGTTTGAACCCGTGTATTAATCAGCCTTGATAAGGAAATATCAAGGGTGGCAGCAGATTTTGAGTTTTTCAGTTCAAGAATTTTTATTGGTAAGTTTTTGAAAATTCATTAGTGAAACGTAAGAATTCTTATGTGTTTTATGAAGCTTCCTAATTAATTACATGTTAGTATCTCAACACACGAGTGTCTAGATATATTCTTTTATGTGATAAAACAATACACTAACAATTATGTAATAAAAAATAGAAAAAACCAACATGAGTTGAATATAAGAGAAATAAAGAGAATAGATAAATTAAGTCTGAGTGGGATAGTGAGAGAAAAAAACACGAGAATTTAAGTCAATTGAGTTACATATATAACCTTATTTAAATATTTGATTTATATATTTAAGTATGGGTTTATACTTTATAAGACATTTTTTTGGAGTTGACACTAAATAGGGGGTTCTAGCTTTATTAATAGTAAGTATAGAAGTATAGATATAAATGTATTCAGTTTATGTCACTACAAGATAAATGACATGTGCCGGCGCTTTATTTCCGATACTTCATACACGCATTGTAATATATCAACCGCCGGCGCTTTATTAGAAGCGTCACAATATTCAAATAACATATATCGACGCTTGAAAGCGCTGGAAATATAGTGACGCTTAGAAACACTGAAAAAAAATACATATTTTGGCGCTTAACATAAGCGTCGCTACTGGCACTGCGTCGACACCACACATACCGGGGTTTACCATAAGCGTTGGTATCGCATATTGCGGCAATTTAAAGCACCAAAATATGTTTAAAAAAAACGCCGCCGTATACCATTTATCTTGTAGTGTGTTGAGATTCCTAGAGTTCTATTAAGTTTCCTATTATTATGTGTCATAGTGAGTTTTTTTAATCTTACCTAGTTTATGTCTCTTACTTTTATTATATTTGATATTTATAAGTTTATATAGTATTATTGAATTGAATTCAAATAATTAATAATAAATAAATCAGATTCTATGTGGATTCTATACATGTCTTCGATTGATTGCGAATCGAAAAAACTCAGTGCTGCCGTTAGGGTTTCGCTCGATTTGTGTTGCACAGTACTTGAATTTAGAGGGATTTGTTTTCCTTTTAATTGCTACTAGAATCTGGTTTTCTCATTCCAAGAAGTGCTCGACTAGTGGTTTCTCGTCCATGGACATTTTCTTGTTATTTCCTTTGTTAATTGTACTTAGTGATCAGCTTCTCTTTAATGATGGGCGTGACGCAAATTTCTGTGACAGGTGTTGGATGTTTAGTGCACCTTTACAATGCATTGCTGATACAACAACTAGTAAATTTTTTTGGGAAAATACGTCTTCCAGGGGCTCAAGTCTGCAGGTAAACAGTGGAAGGTCCTATGTATAGTGTTAGATAACCAATTGCATCAGTTTTGTGCAGACTTTGGTTCTTAGTCATTGTTCTATCGTTACTTCTGATGGGTGCTGGTTACAGCGGGAATTAAGATATTATTTCACTGAAGATTCTGCATAATTTTTAGAAGAGTAGATAAGGTACGTAGTTGTTTGTGAGTTGCTGAACCATTGAGTGACTGTCTTGAGCGTAGGATCCCTCCTCTCAGCTGGAACAATCATTCTTGTTGGTTCGTTGATTGGTGTCAGTATGTTTTATCGAACTGATCATCTTCTTTTACTCGGGTCCAGATGATCGAACTTCTCGTATACTCAAGGCTGCCGCTATAGAAAAAGGAAAATCTAAAGAATGAGAAGGGAGCGAACCTCCAAGAGACCACCTTAACACCTCTTATTTTCGAGATGATTATGCTAAGGAGAGGTATGTCACTGCCATACGGACTAAGTCCATTAGACCTGGTAGAGTCTTAGATTTTCTGAACCTTAGCTTCAATAATTTCAATCTTAAACCTCTGTTTGATAGGCATGGTTGGACTGATTTAGTCACTTTTCAAGAAAAAATTTATCCTAGGCTAATGCATCAATTTTATGCAAATTTACGACAGTTTTCACCCTCATCAACTATGTTTTCTACCATTTTAATGGGACATGAGCTCACTATCACTCTCAGTGTCCTTTATGACCTTCCTTTAGACTCTAGGATCCTAAACCTAGTCATCAACTGGACTCTAAATCCTCGATTAGGTAGCCAAAACTGTCCTTCCAAATTAAACATCCTCATTATCTATTGCGTTAAGATAGGCACCCTTTATACTCTCTACCCACTCATCCTTAGTAATACGATTGTAGGGAATAATAGTGATATAGATGTATTTCCTTATGGCATGATCATAACCTTGATCCTAAAGCACTTTGGAGTACCTCTTCCTGAGTTAGAGGCACGGGAATTTGACTCCAAGGACGCCATCGACATTTTCTCTCTCAAGAAGATGGGGTGCATGGTTTGAGATCACATGGTCCTCTCTAAGCATGGTAAGAACATTCACATTAGTAATGAACCACCTGAGGAAGAAGTACCCGTACCCAAGGCTCCTAAGAGGACTCCACCGAAACTAGAAAGCATAAGGCACTCAAGAAGCTCTCAGGACGCTATCCTTGAAGCTTTGTTAGGCCTCCAGGTCTCTATGACCAATACACAACATGCCACTGAGGCTAAGCTTGAGGAGCTCAGGACCGGAGTACATGTTGATCTCGTTGACTTGAGGACTAGTCTTCGGGCTGTATATGATGATCTATCGTCCTTCGGAGCTAACTCACAGAATACTATGGATGACCTACGAGATCAGCTTCGAGATGTTCAAGACCACCTTTGAGGATCTCGATTCCCTCTTCCACCTCCTCTAGATGATTGGCACTATTAGTCTAGTTATCTGTTGTTTATTTCTGAACTAGAGAAACTTTGCAAGTCACATTTCCTTTCTCATGAATTTTATTGCTTTCAGACTTAAACTCATACCTGGTTAACATGTTAACTGTTACTTATGTTTAAATTTTTGTTAGGTTTGTGGGAACCTTAGTTGTTTCTCTATTTATGGATGTGTTTGGCCAACTAGCTCATCTTTTGCACATTTAATGACTCTTGTTCATATATCAGTTTTCTGATTCTTCCCAGGAGGTCTTCCGGTATCTATTTTAAGCTAATCTTTTGTATACAGGTTCATTTTAGTATCCTCCATCTATCCATAGGGTTAAATATGTTTATCTTACTGTCTATCTCTTTTGTATTGTTGACAAAAATGGGGAGAAATATACAAAGATGACAGTTTATAACCTTATGTGTATGCCTAGATTTTTTTTTTTTTGGGGGGGGAGCGTTGCTCCATTCTTACTTAGAACTTGCTAGAATTACTGAAAAGATAATATATGCTTGCTTGGTTGGGATTTTTTTTTTTTAAGTTCTTATAGGTTGGTTTTATCCAAAAAACAGAGGAAACTCTATCTATTTTTTTTTCTTAAAAACTCAACACTTAGATTTTAAAACAGTTTTTCTTTCTCATTATAGTTTTGTCATCATCAAAAAGGGGGAGATTGTTGTCCTTTATTTGATTTTAATTATGAAAAAATACTATTTAAATTTTACTAACTGTTTTATCTAAGTGTTTAAGTTGCAAAAGCATCTAACTCAAGAACAAGACATAATTTAAGTATAAAGAAGAAGATATCGTACTTGAGAAACACTCAAAAGAAGACTGAAGACCTAGTTTAGGCTCTAAGATAAATAAGACATGTAAATCTCTACCTACAAGTACTCAGCTTTTTAATATGGCTCATTTATGTCTTAACAAAATATATTTTTATCAAAAATATCTTTTTGACTGGAAAACTATTTTGAAAACATAAAACTCTGTTCCAGGACATCCAATCGACTGAATGGTTTCATTCAGTCGACTGAATGCAATTCAATCAACTGAATGATATGGTTTAGTTGACTGAATATAGTCCAGTCGACTGAATGGTTTCATTCAGTCGACTGAATACAGTTCAGTCAACTAAATGATATGGTTTAGTTGACTGAATATAGTCCAGTCGACTGAATGAAGAACATAAAGTTTCCTTCATTTAACCAATCGACTAAATGACAACCCTGACTTAAATTTGAATTTCAAATAGCCATCCAATCGACTACATGTTCAAAAATAACGGTAATATTTCAGTTCAAATGGTCAGTACAGTGCATTTAATGCACAAAACTACTCCCAAACGAGATTTTCTTTGAGAGTGACGGCTAGTAGTTCTCTTATTTATAAAAACCTATCATAAATGAGAGATAAAGAATAAACAAGAGCATTAAATCTTCATCTTCTCATTTGCTATCAACAAAAGCTTTCAAAATTCTTTATGAGTCATTCTTAAAAGATTTATACTTCTAAAAGAGATATATTATTTCTTGTAAGAGTATTAAATTCAAATCTCTCTTGTCCTTCTTCCACATTTAATTCAAATCATTGTAAAAAGAAAGAGTTAGTGTAACTCTTAGAGTGTTTAAGCATTAAGTACTTCTTTGTAACTTTCTTGAGGAAGAGATTATTGTAAGGTTTGGGCAACACCCGAGAAGTTGTTCGACTATAGTTAGTGGATTGCATCAAGAAGATTCCATGAAGAGAGTGGACGTAGAGTCGAAGTGATTCCGATATTGCCGAACTACTATAAACGGAGTTTGAATATTGTTTTCCTTTACTCCTTTAATTTTAAACATTTTTATTTATAGTGTGCTTTACTTGAGTAAATTGTTAAAAACTTGTGTGTTAATTGCAAAAAGTTTTTTAAAACCCAATTTACCCCCTCTTGGGTTTGTATATCGGTCTACAATATATTATATATGTATTACAATAATATTAAATATAACTATATTATATTATCTAATTAATTAATTATATCAGTTTTAAATATTTAGTATTATATAAATATTTAATTATATTAAAATTATTAAAGTATATGTATGATCTATACTTACGGATTACAAATCCGTCAGTAAATACATGCTCTATACTTACAGATTACAAATCTGTCAATATATATGTGCTCTATAGTGGCGGTTTTTTAATTCGTAAGTATAGATCATCATCTATACTTACGGATTTTTAATTCGATACTTACCGATTTTTAATTCGTAAGTATAGATTATGATCTATACCGATGGATTTTTAATCCGTAAGTATATACATGATTTATAGTGACGAAAATTTTAATTCATCACTATAGCTTATATATACATTGACGGATTAAAAATCCGTAAGTACATATCATGATTTATACTGACGGATTAAATCTCTGTAAATCTATACTTACATATTAAAAAACCATCAATATGGATATGATCTGTACTTACGGATTTTTAATCCGTTAGTGTATATGTGAGCTATAGTGAAGACAGTTTAAATAAGTCAGTATAGCCATCTGTCAGTAAAATACATTTTTTTGTAGTGGATAACTGTTGATGAAAGTGTTAAAAGAAAAACTGAGATAGAAAAATGAAAAGTTTTTCACAATTAAATTGATCCAAAGTTTTGAAAATTGAGAATGATAAAGATGTCCTTTTACATGCTCTAATTTTCATTTACACAAAACTCACAAGAGTTACAGCTGCCCTTTTGTTTTCTTTCACTCTCCTAAATCAAACAAAAGTTAAATGTATTATTGTCATTCCAAGATCTATTTTAATTGCAAAGTGTAATTAATAACTTAAACGTAATTAAAGGTATTTTTTTAGGAACTGATTAAAGTCAACTTAAAATAAAAAATTTAAGATGGTTAAAAACAAAAAAAAATTTCATTTACACAAAACTCACAAGAGTTACAGCTGCCCTTTTGTTTTTTTTTCTTTTCCCACTTTATTCTGTGGCCAATGGGCTTCAGTGTTCTCTCTCTCTCTCTCTCTCTCTCTCTCTATATATATATATATATATATATATTTGGATGTTTAAAGTGTTTGTATATATTAATGAGTAGGTGGTGCATGTATAGTCACGCGAGGCTAATTATACATCAAATTCCAGCTACTGCATGCTACATTGTTTAAAGGTTGAAAAAAGGGTTCGCAGAATTCAACAGAAATAAATAAATTTAGAAAATCAATTTATAGTGAAAGTGGGCTGTGACACCTACCTACAGCAGAACATGCTCTGTTTTAGCAATTTCTCTTTCTTGTTGTGTACTCTTAAGTCTCAACATTTATGATCTTTACAGCACAAGGAGGAAGGGGGCTAAAATATATCAATTAATTAAATTTTTTTTGTTAATTAACTAAAAAATAAGAAAATAAACAGTAAATTTGAATTAAATAAGGGTTCAAATAATTATCTAAACTTGAAAATCACATATTATATAAATAAAATCTAGCGAATTTAGAGGTAAGACTTTTTAGTTTATAGTCGTTTTCAACTGTTACACACTCGTTAAAATACATATATGGATATAAAAAATAAAATAAATTAAGAAACAAACATTTTTAACGTGTACTCGTTGATTTGCTACCCATAAAATCCGATCCGTATCCAACTCGAATCGCCATTTTCATATCTAAATAAGAGAATTTTTATCCAATATCTCTTTTTGACCTGTTACTTACTTGCTAAAACATAAATATATGTATGAAAAATAAAACTCATTAAAAAATTAATATTTTTAATTCGTATCTATTGATTTATTATCCATAAAACTTAATCCGTACCTAAATAGTTTGTTTCACACTCTAATCTAATTGTATAATATCACACTTGCATCGAAATTCATCTTTTCCAGTAAATTTGGGTCTAGGATTTTGCATGAAGGAATCAAGCTGTGAAAAAAAGTTTTGAGTAGCGTGTAAGGACAAATTAAGCCGATAGTTAAGGATATAAAAGAGGGCTTAAATCACTTGCAAGCAAAGAAAAGAGAAATTTCATATCATGGAAAATATTCTTTTTAGCACATTTTACAGGAAATGACACACCAATCAATCAAAAACAGTGCACTCTTATTCCAATCCAATAAAAAAGACAAAAAGAAAGAAAGTAGTGTTCTCATCATTTGCATAATTACTCTTTACCTAATGAAATTTTAACTGCAATAATAGTCAAATGGAGGTGAGGAGTAATAATTATGTAGAACTTTGTCAACATTGAAAAAGAGCTTAACTTGTTCTAATATGCTAACTAACAAATGTTGTTCTCTGGTCTTTATAATCTGCCTTTGACAACAATCATAAGACTCACCTAACAATTCAATGATAGATGAATTTTTTATATAATTAAAAGAGAGAAAATTATCCTCAAAGTTTTATTTTTATATTTATTTAATCATCAATTTTTCGATGAGAGTTGAAGATAAGATTTTTAGACCGAACCATTTTGATACGTTATTTATTAATTAAAACATAAGTATGAGTATGAAAAATAAAAGTTGTTAGAAAATGAATATTTTTAATTTATATTTATTGACCTATTACTTGTAAGATCCGATTCTATCCGGTCTGGATCGTTATTTTCTTATCAAAATAGAAGAATTTTTGCTAATATCCGTTTTTGACTTGTTATCCGCTTCATAAAATACGGGTTTAAGTATGAAAAATAAGACCTGTTAAAAAAAGACATTTTTAATCCGTACCTATTGACAGTTATTCGTAAGACCTGACTCGTACTCGGCTCGATCTACTTGTTTTCCACTTCTAATAAGTGTCAATTTACCACTGAACATTTTGTATAGACCTATTTTGATCTTTTGTCCATTAAAATTAGTGTAGAATAATGAGAATGAACAATAAATAATACATGTATTTAGACGAAATATCTAATAAAGCTAAAACCGAACGTTTATGAATAAATTGATATTTATTAAAAATTAAGATCAAATAAAAAAACTGATGAAATTTTAAAAATAATTTCTTTTTAATTTTTTTTTTAAAAATGATTGAGTACTCAAATGTTCATGAAATAGGAAGTTGCTAGAAGGCTCTTAAATATTGTTGCACTAAATTTATAATTGAATCATTTAATTACCTGTTCGTTCACATGAAAACAATTAAATTTTTATGCAACTGTTTTTTTCTTTTTGACAATATCGTCTAACAAAAGAATTTTGAAAACGATCCAGTCCCCCCTCATAGTAGCCTCCTATAGCAAAGTGACAAAGAAGCAATAAATTACATGATGATGCGACCTTTTTCATGGGGGCAGAAAATCACAGGCTTTTCTGCATGAACAGAACCTATATGCTCAAAAACTGTGAAAATTAGGTTAAATTCTTCAAAGAAATTGAAAACAGTAATAAATAAAGCCAACAACCCTCTTTGCTGAATTACTATTTATTTACCCCTTGTATTGGATCCTAAGTTCCTAACACCGCAAAATGCAGACACAGTGGCCTGCAATGGTCAATAGAGAGCAGTGGTTGTATGGAAACCGCTGCACAAAAGCACAGAGATGGCAAAGTGTTAGCTTTGATGAAATGACATCTCCTTTATAAAATCGCTTTGCATTCTTGTATTGAGTGCATGATTAGCCCCATTGCTTTGCTGTATTTGTACAGAGCTGAAAAAGAATCTGACAATTCCTTTACCACTGTGGCTGACTTGACATTGCTCGTTTACTGTAATTTCTTTTCTTTAGATTTTCACCACTGCCATATTGCCACCATACAATAACACGGGGAGGGAGTGCTCTTAGAGCCAATCACAACATTGTACACAGTGAATAGTGTTACTTGAGTAATTGGAAGTGCAATTTCAGTGAATCTATTGGAATGTCAGGTTTTGTCAGTCCATGGATAAAATTAAACAGAGTAAAAATTTAATGCCGACGGATAAGACGTAGGAGAGAAGCCAACTTCTCTATCGACCTCACTTTCCTCTGCCTCTTTACACTTGGCTAATAACAGTCACAAAGTTCCCATCTTTTGGACACCCATTATTCTCTCACTTCTAGAGGACAAAATTTGAAAGCAAAATGAAAATGAATAGAAGTACTGAAAATTAAGATAAGCAAAACCCTTGAAGTAGAAAGTTCCATACTGCAAAATTATGTACATGTAGATAACAGAAAGGAAAAAGGGTGACAAAATTTTCCGGCAGACAAATTATATTATGATCTTTTTTGTACAGAAAAGAGGAGAAAATGAACCAGAGATTCCCCTGCCGGTAAATATCTCGAGTAACTTGTTCACTTAATAAGCAATTATCCCCAGCAAGAATTTAGCAGCTCAATGCCTCGTATTTCATTGGAATTGGACGGTTAAAACCAACTTGTGACAGTAAATTCCCAACTGCAGCAAGGTCCCGGCAAAATACTCCTTGAAACACATTCGAATTTGTTGTTTTCGTTGTGGTTGTGGTTGTGGTTGTTGCTGTTGCTGCTTTATTCTCAGTCGAATTAATCCTATTGGAAACCGAAACATCGGACGATTTTGTAGAAGGTAGATTAAATTCTTGGGTATTTTGTGATTGTTGAACTTGAATTGCTGCTTGTGCTGCTTGCAATGCAGCTGCGGCTTTCTTCCTATGTTTCTCAGCTATCTCCTCATCCATGATAGTAGCCATCACACTCGAATAACCCTTTTGAATCAATCTGTAAAGCAACAAAGAAGACATCTTTGCTCTGTCTTTAACTGAATCAAGATCACGCTCATCAGCTAACTCACACCGATCGATAAAACTCATAGCCTTATCAGGCTTGTGCCTTAAACAGAGCAACAAGTGAGCTCTTTCAAGCTCAGATCGCGAGCAGCCACGTCTTAGCCCAATAAAAGCGTAGTAATCAACATTCTCCGTCTCCCCAGAAGCAACCCTCTGCTTCAATTCTTGAATTTTGGTCGTCAAGGCACATAATTTTCCGGGTATCTCTCTGTACCTTACATTGTGCCTCTTCCAAGCGGGACCCGGAAGCTTCCTGTCCCGCAAGATTGAATTGTAGAGAAGCTTCAGGTGCTCGAGATCGTGCAGGCAATCAGGGAGACAACGGATGCTTTCAAGAAGGGAAGCTCTGGTGTCGAGCGCCTGGATGCAAGATGGTTGCAGAGCTAAGGTCTTGTTGCAATCGGCGATGGATTCAGCGATTCGTCTGGCGGATCTGTAGGCAGAGGCCCTGTGCATGTAACACTCCGCCAGGAACCCCTGCGGGGCGCCGCGGCGGCTGTCGACGATCTTCGAGAAGTGGCGGATGGCCTCTGAGTAGAGCCCAGCGTCTAGAGCGGCGAGTGCGGCGGCGCGTCGACGGAGGAGGAGCTTGATGTGGGATAGCAGTTGGGAAATGCGCTCCATCTCGGTGAGAGCGGGGGGAGGGCTGGCGCCACCGCCGGAGGCGGCGGAGGAGGTGGAAATGTCGTAGTTTGTAGGGAAGTTTGAGAGGGAGAAGCTGTCGTCGGACCAGCTAACGCTCTCCCGGCGGTACGCGGCTGTGGCGAGGCGCTTGCCGGTCTGCAGGAGTACCATGGCGTCTTCCATTAAGCCTAGGTGGCAACATGCTTGGCCCAGCACTAGGTACCTGAATACCCATTAAAAAAAAAAAAAAACAATTCGGGTCGGGTCAGTGAGTGAGTGATTGAGTTAACCGAGTGGACTCAGGCACAGTACATGCTAAAGTTCCTTTTTTTTTTCTTCTTTAATTTAAAAGATCTAATTTAAGCGTCAAAAGTTGGAAATTCCATGATGGCTGGCTGTGCGTTTACTCAAAACCAATCGAACATGTTGTTCTCTGATCCAAATATAATAAACAAATAAAATCATAAAAAGTTGAACCCACAAAAAATAAAAAATAAAATCGATAGAACAAAAACAAAAACAGAAGGGAGATATTAATTACCTCCACTGCCCTTCCTTCTTGCAGTTTTTACAGAGCCCAGCCATGACTTTCTTCTTCAAGTCCGAGACAGAGAAACACTTGAAAGACGAATCGCGACCAAGTGAGTCAGATGACAAGTCATTAGAATGCAGTAGCTTAACTCGTTCCCTCGAGAGATGCGTCGAGGAATTATCAGAGGAAACCGAACCGGACTCCTCATTTGCCATCTTTAGGCTAGGAATGTAGTCTTGCAGCATATCAGCCACGTCTTTGAATCGTCTTAGGCAAAGCAGAGATCTCGCTTTGAGTTCGAGAGCGACTTCAAAGCGAGGTGATAGAGCAAGAGCCGCATCGAGAAGATTAAGAGCCGAAGCGATGTCGTTTTGCTCTTGACTCGCAATAAGCTGTCTCGCGTCCTTAATGTACTTATCTACAATCTGCATAGATCAAATGTATGTTCAACTTATCAAACGATTAAGCATTAACGAGAACAATGTAGAGAGATTTGGATGAAATTGATCAATACCCATTTTGAGAAAAACCAAGGAAACGCAAAATATGAGTTTAAAGGTAATGAAAAAACGCGTTTCAAGTCAATAAAACCATTGATAGAATATTTATGATTGAAACAGAGACCAGGTTTTAAACTCTAAAACTTTACCATTCTGTTTGTAAGCCACCAGTGCTTTTTTTCACTACCAGTTAGACGAGGAGAAGTAGCCATGATTGTTGTTATTGCTGCTGCTATAGTGTAAGAATCAATCAATCAATAAAATCAGTCAATCTACCATGAAACCCTATTTCTTCCTCTCAAATCACACACATTTTTTCCTCCATGAGAGAGGGAAAATGGAAACAGGGTTTGAGATACAAAGAGGAAGAGAGAGAGAGAGAGAGAGAGAATTTGTTTGATGATTTAAAATCTGTGCAGATTTTTCAAGTGTAAATAAGAGGAGGTTATGGAGAGAACAAAGCCTTATAAGATAAAAAGAAGTGCCAGCTTTGACCTCAGAGAAAGTTTTGATCCTTCAACTTCATAGCTGGCATCACACCATTTGGATTCTCTCTCCTCACCATGCTCTACGGCCCTATAAGACTATGACCCAAACCTCAAATTAAAAAAAAGAAGAGAAAATTTATGGAGGAGTCTAATTTCTGACCCGGAGTATCGACTGAATGCATGATTGTGACCGGGTATAGCCAGTAACCTATCACGGGTCCCCGGGTTCAACTACCGGGGGTGGAAAAGATGATGCGCCAACAAATTGCCCCATAAGTAAGTAGAGAGACCGCAAGTAATACTCAACTTATTTATTCCCGGCGACATTTAATTTACCATAATGTCTTTATAGTCAAAGAGAAATATTTGAGTGCTTCGAGTTTAAAATATTAATTTTTTTTTATAATTTTAATATGGATGTGAAATTTAAAAAATAATATTATTTATAAAAAATTTAAAATTATTAAAAAAATATTTTAATATAAACTTTAATAAATCAAATATTTCTTTTTTTTTCTTATAAATGTTACTAATTAACATAAATAAATAATGATCCACAGAAGCAGACTGGATATGGCCCAAGATGTGATTAACCATGGTATATACTAGGTAACATGAACCAGGCTTCTTTTCTGTTAAAATTTGCTGACACAATTTATTATACTTTCCTCATGTTACTTTTTATTTATATTTTCTTAAACGCTATTGATAATGTGAATTAATACAGAGGTTATCTAAACTGCTTTTGAAAGGTTCTTAACATTGCGCGGATGTTTGGGATTTAAAAGTAATTAATGTGAGCCCATCGCATCATCAAAAAGAGAAATGTGAACCAATCCCATTAATTATTCCACAAGATCGTATCACATGATCCATAGTTATGAGAGTAAAATTCATTTTTTACTCACAATTTCAAATTTGGCTGCCCAAATTGTTCACCAATGTGGTGCTGAGGTGGACAAAGACGAGACAAATCCTATCTAGTTTTGCACGTGCGAAAGTGTAAATATAACTTTACCCCTCATTAACATAAATGCGTATCTAATCCTAAATCAAATTAATCAAAAGCTTAAATTTAACTCTAACTAGATAGAAAACAATAGAGAGAGAATTTGTTCATTTCTCTAGCACTCGCCAATCTCATACATTGATCAAAACTATAAGCCCAATCCACCAAAACTTCCTTCGTTGAAGCATCTCAAAGCAGATCGCATCAGATATGCACAAGTGGTGTTGTCAATGATGTGTTGCACAGGTGGAGATGATTCAAAAGAGGTTTCAAATTTTTTGGATTCGAAATTATTTTTTGGTGTTTTTTTCTCTTTAGAGATTGAAGAAAACGCCTTGCAAGTTTGAAAAATTATAATTTGAAAACATTTTTGACCTTTTAAAAAAAATTATTTAGGGCTTGAAAAAGAAGATTTATGGATTTGAAAAAAAATGGTAGAAGAAGAAAATTTTTGGCTTTGAAAATTTGTTTTTGGAGTTTTGTTTTTTTAGGTTTTATAGAAGTAGATTTATGGGTTTGAAAAGTTTATTGTTTTGAATTAAAAACTTGGGTTTGAAAAAGGTTTTTTTTTGCATAGTATATGCCTCGGATTTTATTTTAACGAAGAACACGTACACAAAGGAAAAATAGGAAAAAGAGGAAGAAAAGAAAGAAGAGTGCACAAGAAAAAGATGAAAAAAAGAAGAAAACAACATTGTCGAGTTTAGAGAGAACAGATAAAAAATTATTTCACTGTTATTTTACTAAATATTAGAATATGTTTGAGAGAGTTTATAAAATGAATTTTGTTTTCTATAAATAAAATATAGATCAAACACTCATAAAAAATTTATGAAATATTTTTATCACTTCAAAAACAAAATTTATCTTAAATATATGTTCACTATTGTTTTATTAATAATTAAATAATTTATAATTTTTTTATTCACAATGATCTAACTTCCCATAAATTTCAGTCATTCACGCAAACCAAAGGCGGAGCCATGTTGTTCCATGGGTCACTCGCCCTCTCAAAATTAAAAAAAGTTACCAATAACGTAGGTAAGATTCAGGTTTTTTAAATATTGTATAAGAAGTTCCTCCCACCCCTCCCCCTCCCAAATAAAAAATGTTTTTCCTTTAACCAATAAGAAATTGACATTTGACAATCAAATGAATGTAATTATCAACTATCAAGTCTTCTCCTACTCTTTCAACTAGTAATCTAAAAACTAAATTTTAGTGTCTATAGGCCAATAGTTCAATCTTACACGCCACCCGTTGATTAACCCACGTACCACAAGACAGTACATGCCACAAGAGTCAGGACAGGGCATGCCACAAGTCACAAGACAACAGTCTATTCTTCCTTAGTTCTCTCATTCTCTACTTCTATTATTTTGAAAATTAAAAACCTCTTACAGTCTTATAACGAAAAGGAAAAAAACAGAGTGTTATCCTTCTTCCTCTTGTTCTTTATTTTCTTCTACTTCTTTACATTTTAATGGAAAATCAAGATATATTGAAGATCAAATGATCGATGGATAATGGGTATGTTTGAGCTTTTCTTTATTTTCTCAATACTTCATTAAATTGAATTTGCTTGTGAGCTTGTGGATATTTTTATTTCCTTTTTCTTTTCTCCCATAATTGTTTCTATTTTGTAATTAATGTTAGTTGTTCTTACTCTTAATTTTTTTACTGACTCATATATTAATTTTAAACTATATTTTTTGGCTATGAAACATCTAATTTGTGGTGTAAAAAGATTTCACGTAAAGTATAATTTTCATTGGTACTTAATTTAAAATGGAAACCAAATGAGTAATATAATGTATTATTGATTTTATTATGTTAAAATAAGTATTGTTGGTAAGTGAATTAGGTATATAAAATAAAAAAAAAAATTTATCTTTCATATTAGCTATCTGAGATAAACTTTAACTCTTGTAGTCTTGCTAAACAAAATTTTGCAATGAGTTGTTTTATCTAGCATATTTGTGCTTGAAATTGCTCATTGTAATAGGTAGATTTCAAGGAATTAATAGGGATTTTTGTTTTGTTTTTCTTTCTAATTTCCTTTTCTCTTCGGTTTAAGTAAAGTGTGAAGAAAAGAAAAAAAAGAGGTCATTATGAAAATGTTTTGTGTTGAACTGTTGATAACTTGATAAGATCCTGAATTTACCATAATGTTGCTAATTTATTAAATTTAGAAGTGATTGTTTTATGCCTTTATGTGGTTCCAGGAAATCGCTTATTAAGTAATACAACCTTAAAGCCTAAATGTGCAGATATGATTATAACATATTTATTTATTCATTTAAGTAGAATGTATCATTTGGAAACAAAAATACATAATTTCAATTTTCTTGTATGAATTTCTTTAGATTAATAATAACATTTTCTCTTACTTTTTTTTATTTTTATTTTTATAGGTAAGCTTTTAATGGGTGAAATTGAATAGTGTTCACACAATTTTAGTTTTTTTTTTCTTTTTATTGTGGTTCAACTAGAGGTATGTTCTTACTACTTTTAAATTTTGATTTATTGAGTTTAATAAAATTTATGATATATGTTGATCATTTATAGGATTTTATTTGTATCTTTAGATGAAATCAAATTAAATTAATTGATATTTGATTAATTACTAAGAGTAGGTTTTTTTTTTTTATATAAAAAAAGAATTAAATAATTGATAGATACATTTTAATAGTTGGCAAACATAATAACTCTATTGACTTTTACTTTACTTTGTTATCTATCAAACTTTGGTGAAATATGGGCAAATCTAAAACCATTGATTCATTCTTCAAAAGAAAAGATGTAAATCAGTTGGAGGTTAATGCATCATCAGCTTCTAATCTTGATGCTTCCATTCCTAATGAGCATCGTTCTCCTAAATTTCCAAGAATCCAACCTCAGGAAATTGAGTAAACTTCTTTAGAACGTGATTCAGGATTACGTCCTCAAATATGGGAGTTCTACATAAACCAACAAGATGAAATCCGACGTGCTTATCTTAAAGTTGGTCCTTATCAACCTAGACTTTCAGAATATCCAGTTTCGAGACCAGAGAATAATCATCGCCATTTTAAACCTTCTTGGTTTGATGCGTTTCCCACTTGGTTAGAGTATTCGCCTTCAATGAATGCTATATATTGTTTCCAATGCTATGTTTTTGGCAAAAAAACTGACAAGTCGTCCAGGATTAGATGCATTTACTGCGAGAGGTTTCAATAATTATGAGGATTTAATTAATAAATCCCAGCATATTGACAGAATGATTGTAAAGCAAACTTCACAAGAGATTGAGAAAAAATTGATTGTGCTTAAAGGCCTTAATTGATTGTGTTAGGTGGCTAACATTTTAAGCATGTGCTTTTAGAGGTCATGATGATCATTCAGGCTCAAATAATCGGGGAAACTTTATAGAATTTTTAAAGGTGTTGGCGATGTACAATGAAAAGGTTAATAAGGTTGTCTTGGAAAATGCTCCAAGAAATGTTAAATATATCTCACATGACATTCAAAATGAAATATTGCACATTATTGCAAGTAAAGTGAGAAATGCAATGCGTGAAGAAATTGGAGATGCAAAAATTTGTATCATTGTTGATAAATCTACAGATGAGTCTAAGAAATAGCAAGTGGCTCTGGTTTTGAGATTTGTTGATCGAGATGGTGTTATTCAAGATCGTTTTCTTGATCTTGTGCATGCTACAGGAACTAATGCATTGACATTGAAGAATGAGATTTCTATAGTTCTCTCACGTTACATCCTTTATGTCAAGAACATTCGAGGTCAAGGATATGATGAAGCTAGCAATATGCGCAGTGAGTGGAACGGTCTTCAAGCACTATTTATGAAAGAATGCCCTTATATGTATTATGTTCATTGCTTTGCTCATAGACTACAACTAGCATTAGTTGCTGCTTCTAGAGAAGTAACACTGGTTTATCAATTCTTTTCAGACTTGACATCTATTGTTAATATCATTGGTGCTTCTTGTAAACACCATGATGAATTTGTTACTGCTCAGAAAGATGAAATAGAATATTTGGTTGGTATTGATAAATTGGAAACCGGTAAAGGAGCTAACCAGATTAGTAATTTACAAAGGGTTGCGAATACTAGATGGAGCTCACATTTTCAGTTAATTTGTAGCTTGTTAAGGCTATATGGTCTAACTTTTACTGTCATAGATAATATTGGTAAAGAATGAACCACTTGGTCTCAGCGAGGTGATGCTCGATGAGATTATGATGATTTAACATCTTTCGATTTTGTTTTCATATTACATTTGATGAACGAGATTATGGCTGTCACTTATGTTCTTTGTAAAGCTTTACAACATCAGTCTCAAGATATTTTGAATGCTATGGATTTAATCTCAACAACAAAGTCACTCATTCATAAGCTGGTTGATGTTGAAACTAGTTGGGATAGTTTTCTTGAAACTGTTAGAACATTTTGTGGGCAACATGAGATTGATGTTCTTGATATGACTGCTCGTTACACTGGTGGCCGAGGTCGATCTCGTTATAAGAAGGATTTTATAACCGTTGAGCATTACTATCGAATAGATATATTTACAGCTGTAATAGACTCTCAGTAGCAAGAACTAAATAATAGATTTAGTAAGCGAGCAGTTAAACTTCTTATTCTTAGCTCAGCTTTGAGTCCAAAAAATGGGTTTGAATTATCCAGTATTGATGATATATGCAATTTGGTTGATAAATTCTATCATAAGGACTTCAAAGACCAAGAAAAAAATCAGTTGAAATGTCAATTGCAACATTATGGACTTGACATTCCGAAGCACTCATGTTTTCAAATTGTATCCGCAATTTCTGAACAATGTCAAAGATTGGTGAGGACAGGAAAGTCAAAAATCTATCACTTGTTGATCGATTGATTCGTCTTGTGCACACTATTCCAGTTTCAACAACAACAACTGAAAAAGCTTTTTTAGCAATGAAGATTGTAAAGACAAGACTTCACAGCAAAATGGATGATGAGTTTCTCGCAGATACATTAGTTATCTATATTGAAAAATAAATTGCTGAAAATTTAATATAGAGATGATTATTGATGAATTTGATTCTATCCAAAATCGTCGAGCACGACTTTCATAGAAGACGCCATCTTTTGTAATTTTTGATAATGGAGTGTGACTTTTTGATATATATGTGAATGTTAAAGGGGATAATATGTGTTTGTAAAGAATTATGCTATAACTTGCTTTTAACATAGTGAAAGTCGCTTTTTGAGATTTAAATCTATTTTGCACTTATTATATATTCAATTTTTCATAAAACTATTCGCCCCAAGTATAAATTCCTGGTTCCGCCCTTGACACAAACCCTTCTTATCTATATGAGAATTGTTGATATGAAGAATTAAACTCAGCACCTCAAGGTACTCAAGTATATTTGACTTGGGATGATAATCAATGAGTCAAGGGTTACTGATTTTAAACTGTTTATAGTTTCATTTTTGTTTTACAATAAATCATTTCAAAAGCTATAAACCGTTTCAAAAGCCATAAACGGTTTCTATTGCTAAACCAAACACGACCATCAATTTATAACTTTATTGTTGTTTTACCATAAACCATTTCAATAACCATTTTATAAATCATAAATCGTTTCTACCCAAACGGTATTAATTGGTGTTGGGGAGATGATGGTCATTAAATAAAAAGAGGAAGGAGGAATTAGTAATACACTGATAACATATTTTTAGGGAGGAGAAAGTGGTGTGCTTATCTCGTAAGCCACAAGAATCCTGCTTTTCCTTTTGGGTTTAGCTTTGCTTTTTATTTCACCCACATTGATTAATGAATACACATGAATTTGGATAGATGGCCAGATGGGTTTGTCTTAAAGGCTCTCTCTAACTTTCCTTTCCTTGGGCCCCATCCATCTTTAGGCCCACAGTCCCCCCTACCTTTACACAACACTTCCCAGTTGCTAGAATCTCCTACTGCATACAGGATAACAATAACTCTTATATATTTCCATCACCCCAACACAAAAAGAAAAAAAAAAAAGCTACTGCCACGTCATCATAGGCATCTAGTATATCTCCACGTGTCACTTTCAATGTGGGCCCACGTCCAGATCAGCAAAATTTTGGACAATGCCTTTATTTTGGGACCAATGCTATTGTATATGTCTGCTGTATTTATACTATTATAAGATCAATGATTCAAGCCCTTCCCAATAATGATCACAAGTATAAATCCCTACACATGATTTGTAAGAAATTTGAACTACACCTTACATTAAATTTTTTTAAGAGGTAATAATATTCTGTAATTAATTTTAAAGATTTTTTTTATTATTTGCCTAGATTTTCTGTGTGATTAAGATTCTTTTCACTCAATTATATGGATATAATGATAAAAATGAAGAAGCTTTATCGGTAATTATTCAATAGAAAGAAGCTTTATTGGTAATTATTGAAAAATTCAATTATAATATCTGTACAACTCATGTTTTTTTTTTAATTGGATTCGAAATAAATGTCTTTTTGTCTATGATTTGGTAAAAAAACTCTTTTAACACGGGGCGAACAAAAAAATTTCTTTGACAAAATGAATGAGATAAGACCTTTGAATTTATTTAAATCATAAACTTAGAGTTTTAATGATTAAAATTGTATTTAAGCAACTTTCAAACAACACCAAATATTTTTCAAAAAACCATTGATGCATGTGATGTTTGAGAACCGATCAAAACATTCTCAAATCAATTCCAAAATGACTGCAGCTGGGATTGTTTTTGACATTAGCAAAAACCCAAACAAGCTCATGTTAAACTCAAAATTAAGCAAACTCCAAGTTTGAGTAGATTCACTTTCCAAGAATTGAAGCATTTGTTTCTCCTATATAATAGGAATAGAAGGGGGTCCTACAAATTTTTAACTGATGTTGTGTTTCTTTGTTCCCATAGGTTAAGGATCATAATATTATTGAAACCCCAGCCGTCAAGGACAAGTCAAGGTCTATTAGGGGAGGGAGTCTTCGTTACACCAGATGTAAATCAAGAGGTTCGCATTGATTGATAATTTTTAAAAATTTTATTAATAATATCTGACATACACAATTGTTATTACTAATGAAATTTTTAAAAATTACCAATCCAATTATCAAAATATTTACACTCAATGCAATTATCAAAATATTTACACTCAATGCAATCAAAAAAAATTTTTACTATCAAAATATTTACACTCGATGCATCCAAGAATTTTTCTTATTATGTTTGGTTTCTTCCGTAGATCTTGAACATAGCCAGCAGGCTGCAGCTCTTGTACAGCTAAGGATTCCAGGTTGTAGAAAATTGAGGGACCATTTAATTTATTTATAATTTGATGAAGAGGGTCCATTTTTTTTATGGGTGGAGATCATCAATTGATGGAAGGTAATTTGCATGAGCTACAAGGGTCCACTTGTTTTATGTGATAGACCATTTCCAACAGTCCCTTTGCTCATTTTCATGCACCTCTTTAAGTGCCTCCTTCACACACAATGTGTGAATGAATCTTTACCTTACTTGTGTGTGACCCTCAATCAATAGAACTTTTTTCCTTTTCTTTTTATTTTTTCCCTTTTGAAAAAAAAAACAGTGTTGGTATGTCAAGGCCATCAAAAATAAATCTGTGCACATGAAAGCAAGAAACTCTAATTTAGAGAGTTTGTCAAGAAATTTAGAGAGGAGTAACATGTATTTGTTCTTTGAGTATGACCCTGTATATAGTAAATAAATTCTCAATTTTATGGAAATTAGATCTCAAAATCTATACCTTTCTTTTTTAGCTAGTTTTAGTCGATTTATAATTCTGATTCGATCAAAAATCTTCTTTCTAACAGGCCTTTGAGCAAAATTATATTTTCTGTCATTGAAATATGAAATTATCATTTAACGTACTCCTTGACAAAAACTCTCAATTAAATGTTATATGTCATTCTAATTCAATGATAAATTTTTCCCATCACAGTGGGAAAATTCTGATTTCTAGTAGGTTTATCTGCTGAAGACGACCCCTGTTTTTCTCTATGAAAATGGACCGCCAAATAATTGATAGGGTTTGTTTTTCCTATAAGAATTTCAACGTGAAACACAAATTGCTAAACAAGAGAAGGCAACGTATCACGTTTCCATTAATATTGAGTGGAAAACATACACATGATGTGTCTCACCTTCTTTTATATAATTAAAATAGAGTAAATCATTTTTATGGGATTTTTAGTTCGTAATCATTTTTTACCCGTTATTTACTAGTTATAATATCGATATTAAAATAAAAAATAAAATCTGTTAGAAAATAAATATTTTTAATTCGTACCCGTTGACCCATTACCCATTAGACTTTGCTCAGGTCACCATTTTTTCAACTAAATAAATTTTTTTTTTGTGAATATCCATTTTTGACCCGTTATCCACCTTAAGACACTAATATAAGCATGAAAAATAAAATCAAACAAACATTTTTAACACGCACTTATTAACTTACTATTTATAAAACCCGAGCTCTACCTAACCCGATCCATCCTTTTCCCACCTTTGATAAATATAGAGGGCAAGCAATATAAATTGGACTTCCTTATCGGATTCCATCTTGCAGCAAGGGCAATTAATTGGGGGTACCCTTATTTTTGGGATACTGTTTGATAGAAATTATAATTGGGTGCTGTTTTCTTCTCTACATTTTTTTTTGGATCTATCTATGACCTCCTCTCCCTTGTCATTCCTTAATATTGACAAGTATTTATCAGTTTATAAGGCAGGTGGCACATTCACTACAAGAAAAAAGGTATCACTGACCAATAAATCCATCGGTGATACTTTATATTCTGTCGGTGATAATCATCATTGACGGACTTCCGTCGGTAAAGACCCATCGGTGATACTACTCTTCTTCGACAGATTAAACATACGTCAGAAAAACTAGAATTACCGATAGGTATCATTGACGGATATTCCGCCGGTGATACCACTTAAAAAAATTAATTTTGGTCGTTTTTTAATAAATAAATAATTTATCACCAACGGAATATTTCGTCGATGAAGGTTCTTAAAAAAATAATTTTGATAATTTTAATAGATAATAATAAAAAAACAAGTTATCACCGACAGCATATTCCATCGGTGATAATGAATTTCGAAGGACAATTAAGACCACTTTTTTCTCTGGCTAATGGAAAATTAACTGCTATATCACACACAGAAACAGAAAAGCTACAACGTATAACCATAGAGCTCCTTGAAAAACCAGAACTAATTAAAATTCAAGACATCAAAATATAACTTTGTTGCACTAACAGGAGCGGAAGCTTTAAGCAGCATCAGATTCATTGCGAGAACTGCCAGAATCTGAAAAGGAAATCATACAAAATCTGTCAACATTAATATGCTACAAGCAAATAAATAAGAAGGATTTCATGTCTTAAAGTAAAAAAATCACATGTATTTCGTCATAGGTAAAATATAAAATGCAAGCTAAGAATTAGCTCCACTGTCAAGGAAAACAAGAAAAAGGGAAAAGTAGGATGCTCACAGAAAATTTGGTGGCTAAACATGCTATTCACTGTGAAGACTATAATATGAATAGGTAAATGGTGAAATAGATACAGGCAAAGATTGACAAAAACTTAAGTGGTGGGCACTTGGCAGCCTTGTGCAACAGGAATCTGACACACCATTCATTCTCTCTATTCTACATTGCAACCATTATATTCTCCTTCTATTATTAGCCCCCAAATGCAACCTATATAGCTAGCTAAATATTACAATCACAGCAACCACAATGTAAATTAGAAACTTCTCATTCAAGCACATATAAGCTCCATCCATTAAACTTTCCTATCCATTTAATCATCAAATCAATGATAATTCATTAAAAACATGAGGAAATGTTGATAGAAAATTGCAGACATGATAAACAAATTATATTAATATTGATTTCAGCCAAAGAATGAACGAATGCTCCAGAAACTTACAGGAATTTACTCAAAAATATCCACCCATAAAAAGTTTCTCCCTCAACATATTGAAGAAAGAGACACTTAAAATGAGATTACATCAAATACATGTTGTTAATGTATTATATGGGCTTAGTTAATTTAGTCCCACATTGGTTTTATATAACTTTGTTTCTCATATTGGCTTGTATAAATAGGATAACTCACTTGTAAGTAAATTACACCATTCAATACAATTCTCTTCTTTGTATTGTCTCACTTCCTCTCTTAAATTCAATATGGTATCAGAGCCATAATGGTTCTCGGTATATTAAGAGTTGAGTATGCTCTGTGATTGCCACTATTAGTGGATCATTCACATAAAAAAAACTTCTAGTATATCATTTTCATACCTGTCGGGTTATCACTATAGTCGGAGTTTCATTCTCTATCGATGTCATCTCCGCTGTCGCTCCTGTTTCAGACACGTTACTGCCATATTAGCACCACGTCACCGCCACAAAACTAACAACTAAATCGAGATCGTTGTATTTTTTTTTTCAAATAAATAATAATTGAAGCTTTCAAAAGTTTTGGGAAGGTTGACTTCAAATAAAGTGAAGAAAGGATAATATAATAGCTTATCATCAATCCTGAGAATGAGGCTGAGGCTGCAAGCTTGCTGGCTTTCTCCTAAAGAAGAAGAAAGAATCACAATAAAATTAACCCTCGATCGGCCCACGTACAATTCCAATCTCCTTTTCAAAGTAAATGGACCAAAAAAAAAGTGGTGGATTGGAAGCAAAGATAGAAACAAGGGAAAGTATTTTATCCATATTGTTAGAAAAATAAAGAGTGATTGGAGAAGAAACTATTGTATTATTGATGTATATTCTTGAAGTTATTGTGAAAGACGAATACAAGCCTATATATAGGCTAAAAATATAAAACCTAATAGAAATAGGAAACATAGGGTTTATAATAAAACAGGAAACTAAACTAATTAGGAAACTAATACATATGAAACTAGGAAGCTAATATTGCAGTAAGAATAGGAAGTATCTTTTAACAGCCCCCCTCAAACTTAAGGTGGTAAAATGGATGCCAACTTGAGTTTGTAAACTGAATCAACGAAGCACAGAAAAGACGAGTGACAGGCAGGGCCCGGAGCGGAATCACGGGTGATGACTTGGCAGGACCCGAAGCAGAATCTCGGGTGATAACTTGTTGCTGCTGATGATGCTGCTGCTGTTGATGCTGATGGTGCTGATGGTGATGCTGTTGATGCTGATGGTGATGCTGCTGCTGATGATGCTGAGAGAATCATGGGTGATGACTTGGCAGGACCCGGAGCGGAATCACGGGGTGATAACTTGCTGCTGTTGTTGATACTGATGATGCTGCTGGTTATGCTTGTTGAAATGTGACTTGGGATTCGGCGGTTCCACAAGATGGTGATGGTGGAATAGATGCAGCTCGTGTTTGAGTTGTTGTTGATGCTGGTGATGCTGATGCTAATGCTGTTGATGCTGATGGTGATGCTGCTGCTGATGATGCTGAGAGAATCATGGGTGATGACTTGGCAGGACCCGGAGCAGAATCATGGGGTGATAACTTGCTGCTGCTGGTGATGCTTGTTGAAATGTGACTTGGGATTCGGCGGTTCCACAAGATGGTGATAGTGGAATAGATGCAGCTCGTGTTTGAGTTGTTGCACAATATGGTGATGCTTGCGGAGAGGTGACTTGGGAGTCAATGGCTCCCAGAGATGGTGATGGTGGTGCTGCATATGCAGCCTGCGCTTGAGTTGTTACACGTGCTAGTGATGCTTGCTGAGAGGTGACCTGGGATTCAGTGGCTCCACGAGATGGTGATTGTGTTTGAATTGGTGCACGAGATGATGATGTTTGTTGAGAGGTGACTTGGGAGTCAATGGCTCCTTGAGATGGTGATGGTGGTGTTGCAGATGCACCCTGCGCTTGAGTTGTTGCACGTGTTGGTTATGTCACAGGTTGTTGGGGTGGCGGTGGAGATAGTGTGGCCGGAGGAGGGGATTGCGGGGGTGGGGATTGAGTTGAAGGTGGGGTTGGAGAGGGGTCTGGTGGAATAGGGGCATAGGTGGGTTATTGAGAATTTTGGTGGGGGTTTTAATGGTTATTGGGTTTGTGGGATAGGGCTGCATTGTAGTTTGATTAGTGGCTAGGTAAACCGGGTAAGTGGGATGAAGTGATGGATAAGTGCAGGGGGGTGCGCTGACATCAGCATGGCTTGGGGTTTGAAGGCTGGTAAAGATAGTGACGTCGTGGGGCATAGGAGGGCTGGTGGGTGCTCTGACATCAGCGTGATTTGTGGATTGAAGGCTGGGCAAAACAGCAACGTCGGCGTGAGTCATGTAGGCTGGGTTTAAAGAAGGCATAATGGTATGTGCGTGGGGGGATGCTGATGCTGCTCTGGTGATGCTGCTGCTGATTTGGTTCTGTGTTTAAAAGGCTCTTACCAGATGGGAGAGAGGTGGCAGTTATGCTGAAGGTGGAGGTGAACTCCCTGGCGGTTGTGGTGATGGGGTGATGTAGGTGAAACAGGAGGAGGAGGAGGTGATGCTGTATTATCGCCATAGAAGCAGCTGGGTACTGCATAGCTGCCATCCACTGTTGCTGTTGCTATGAATGCGGTACCCACTGTTGATGTGCTTGCTGCAGCTGCGCTTGCTGCTTCGGTGGGTTGCTCAGATCAGGACCGTTAGTCGGCTGCATCTTGATCTGATTGATTGATTGCGTATAGTTTCTTCCTTACAAAAATCAGAATAATTTCACTCTCCCTCTCTCCTTCTCTCTCTCCAATAAGAGTACGTTATGGCGAATTAGAGGAGTACTGAGAGAGAGAGCGAGGGCAGAAGTTTGAGAGAGAGGGAGGGCAGGGGTTTGAGGTGTGCTGCTGTAGGTGCCAATGGGGTGAAGGTGAAGATTCAGCAGGGGTTGGTGTGGTGATGCTAATGTTGCTGTTGCTGACTCACGGGTGATTATTTGGTAAAGATTATAATAGTATATAACAAGAAGGAAAAAGATATTATGTTCGGGCGAGCGGTATAAGGTTATGTCCGGGTGGGCGGCTTAAAGCGAGCGGTATGAGGTTATGTCCTGGCGAGCGGCATTAAGCCGCCCGCCAAAATTGCAGAAGCTCAAAATACGACTCTCAAAATAAGATCAATAGCTCTGATACCATGTTAGAAAAATAAAGAGTGATTGGAGAAGAAACTATTGTATTATTGATGTATATTCTTGAAGTTATTGTGAAAGACGAATACAAGCCTATATATAGGCTAAAAATATAAAACCTAATAGAAATAGGAAACATAGGGTTTATAATAAAACGGAAACTAAACTAATTAGGAAACTAATACATATGAAACTAGGAAGCTAATATTGCAGTAAGAATAGGAAGTATCTTTTAACACATATATTTTATAGTAAAACATATATATATATATATATATTTAAAAAATACATTTTCGATTAATAAAATATTTATTTTTACTATAAAGTATGTGTTTTACTATAAAAATGTATGGGTAAGTATGATAGTTTAATTGATTTATTTTTTGACAAAGCACCCATGCAATCACCCAAAAAAAGTACGCCATTGACACTATTATTGTGATCACTCAAATAGTCAATGGAATTGAGTAAGTATGAAATTCAATATAAACCCAGACGAACAATATATTAAGGCTAGTTCAATCCGTAGCTGATTGTGTTGTTGAATGCATATTTTCAAAAAATCATATTGAGGGTAATTAAGAGCATAAGTAAATGAACCTTTGAATCGGAAACTCTTTATACTACTTTAACACATATGAAAATAGAGTAACCCTCATAAGCCCAACAAATTTCGTCGTGGAATACACTCTTGGTTAGGTTTAATTCAAAACCTCAAACGATGAAGTCGAATAAAAAACCCTCCTAACGAGCATTAAGTTGGCCAAAGAAATTATGGGCAAAACACCTTAAGATTGCAGCGATTCTCAACTGGTGATCAATCAAGTTTTGGAAAAGCACGAGACAAAAAGTACAAAAATGGTGAAACATATGAAAAATGCGAAAAGCGCGGCAGTATATTGTTTACTCAAATCAATATTTTGTTTTCTTAGATATCTCATGCAATTTACTTTTTATATAAGAATATATATTCATTAATAAAAATTTGCAAGAAATGGCATAATAAAGATAAAAGCAAATTTTGACCAGTTGGTAACTCTACTGATAATCTTAGAAACTTGACTGATAATGTTAATTTATAAGTCCCACATTTATATTGATGTTATCAATAAAACTCTTCAAGATTATCAGTAAAGTTTTCAGCTAGTCTAAACCATTGGGTTTAATCCCGAGCTAACTAAGAAATTTTGATATATATGACCCAATATAATACTTTAGATCCGAATAAACTAAAAAATTTTGATATATATGACCCATTAATAGTGTGTTGTATCAAGAATTCTGACCATTAATTGATTTACATATATAAATCATCAAGGGAGACATCATAAGGCACCCACCAAATTGGCAAATGGAACAAGATCCTTGATTAATGGGAAATCAATATTTATGGGATATCTCTTGTCTAATCTTAATTTGATTAATGGGGTGCGCTCGCTCCCAATCTCTAGACATGTTAGTATCCAAGGAAGCAAAATATGACGAGAAGTCCTAAAGATTCTCATGTAATGGATAAGGCTCTCCTATTGCTATATACCCTATAAGCAGTCTTCCTCTTTTTGGCGGCATAGCAATGGCATTGGGTTATAAACCAATTATTCATCTCTGCAAATTTTAATTGTTATATTAACCCAATGTGAGTAAGTACACCTACTTACTCTTTTATTAATAGTAATTACTTTAAAGTTTTGATTATTTTTTTATTTTAAATAAGCTCTACAGAAATTCAGAGAGAGGGTTTGAGGGATGCACGTGAAATTTCACGTGGGAGAGCGACCCATGTGCAAGCCAATGTAAGTGCTAGCTCATGGAGGAGTACATGGCCAACAAAGGCCAGCCTAATTTTAGGTGGTAATGGTGATACTTCTCTGAAAAAGTTGCTAATAATGCACCTAATTTAAATTCAATTTTCTGTCCTGATTCCTAAAAATCTCACCAGAGACTTTGACCCAGAAAAACGATGGTGTAGGATTTTATATAACTAATCGATTCTTCAATAATCAAGATTAGTCAGTAAACATTTTTTCATCCTTATGGGTTTGTGAAAGAACAAATTTTGAAATATAATAAAGTAACATTAGGTGCTTTCAAGTATTAATATACTTTAAGAGTCGGTTTGGTCAATGGACAAAATTATATATATTTAAGATTAAGATTATTATGTAATAGAATGAAAAATGAGATTAAAGAAGTGATATTTTAATCTTATATTTTATTTATGAGATTATTTGATTGAGACTAAAGTAAAATAAAAAGTCTAAATATCAAATAACCTAAAACTATTCATCATCTTTCGTAATCTTCAAATTCTTTACAAACACTAATATTTTAGTATTTGAACTATTATCATTATTAGTAATAGTAGTATCATTATTATAATAATAATAACAATAAGTTATTATTGATATAATAATATTATTATTATTTTAATTGTAATAATGATTATAGCTATAATTATTATAATAAATCTATTATAATTATATTTCATTGATATTATTATATTTATTATAATAATAATAATAATTAATAGTTATTACTATTATTATTGTTATTATAATTATTATTATTATTCAATGGTAGAAAAGGAAGGAAAACAATTAATCCCTAAGAGGTGAAAGAGATTTAATCCTATGGGGTAGGACAAAAACGGAGAGATTGGAACTAATTTTATCCCATCTTATTCCTACATGAATGGTAAATCTTCCGAACCAAATTTGAGATAGACTATTAATGTGATCGATTAATTAGTCCAATCCTTATTGTTAGGATTTTGGCTCAATTCCCATAAAGATGACTTTTAATTGGTTTGGAAAAAACGGTTTTTTATTTTATAGTTGTTTGTTCTAATAGGAGTAGTAGTAGTTTCTTATTGGATATACTTTCCTAGTAACAATAAAAGCTGTTTTCTTTGTTATTGTTCTACTCCTATTAGTTTTAGGATTCCAGTGAAGATTCGAGACACACTCATAATTCTCATATACATTGTAAACTAGAAGAGTTTACTACTAGAGTTAGGATGAGAGTTTTGAGTGTACTGAAGTTTTGGGTTATCAATTAGAGAGGATACTTACAATTAGAGATATGTTAAAAACTTTTGTTGTATTGGAACCAGTGTTTTTAAGTGCGGACTTGGGGCGCGCCCGGGGCCCTCCTAGGGGCGATTTGAGCAAAAAACGCCGCTCATTTAACATATCTCTGGGGCCGAATCCTGGGACGAAACAGTGTTTTTTTTTTTTTTGCAACCTCAAAACGAGGTTTAAATGAAATCAGTTCATTTAACCAAAATGCCCTCCTTAAGTTCTTCTTTGCGACTCGAACCCATGATCTAAAATGTCATAGACCTTAACCACTAAGCTAATACTCTTGATGTGATATTATTATACTTCATAAATATATAATACATGTTATCTAATTTAATAATAATTACAAACTATTTAATTAATCACTTACAAATTACAACAATATAGAAATATAAGTTATACTTCATATAATTTATATATAAATATATATTAATATTTATAAAATTATAATTATCAGACTATAGTTAGTAAAGTATTAAACTTTGATAATAATTAATTAATTAATTAAAAATTAAATTATTTTTATTTTACTATTTTAATTAATTAATTAATATTATTTTATTAAAATTTCAAAACTTCCCAAAAAATTCAAAAGACTTACCTAGATTTTTAGCCTTTTAGTTCAGAATTTTAAATTTTTAACATTTTGATTGGACGTCATTACAAATGGAACCACTATGTTGGAGGACCATAGTGTAAATTGATGCGATAGCGTACGTCTAATATCAGTTGTGATTAAAATTTTCATCAAATTGTTTGATATTTGTATAAAAATATTTTGATAAATATTCATTCATAGGTCTTAAGTTAGTAAAGTTTATTGATAATTAATTAATTTATATTATTTCAATTTTTAATATTTTTATAATTTAATTAATATTATTTTATTAAAAACGCCCAAAATGTTTCAAAAGGTTTATGCCCAAACGCCTCGGGACTTACGCCTCGCCTCATTGAGACAAAACGCCTTGCCCAATGCCCTCGCCCCTGAAAACACTGATTGAGACTTTAGGGTAAGAGTTGACAATTTTAATCTTCCTAAAGTTATAACAAAAGATTAATAAAATGGTGGAGTTGTTGATGGATGTAAGTAAAGAGATTGCCGAACCACATTAATTCTTAGTGTTATTATTTTTATTTTATTTGCCTATTTAATTGTTGTGTTTATGTTTTTGCCTAAAATTTGAATAGATGAATTTTAAAGGTAAAATCCGAACACTTATCTTAATATTCACAACCAAACAGGCCACAAGAGATTATTCATGAACCAAACTGTTCAACCATCAAACTCTCTAATTGCCTGTTTTGTGTCACAAAACATTACCCATTTGTCTTAGTTTAGATAACCTCATTTCCATTTTGGTATGTTCCAAATCCTCAATCAAAAGTCAAGAACTTTTATTAATAATCTTAGTTTGCATTGGTCAAGTAATTTTTTTTTTTTTTTTGATTCGCTGGAATACAAAACCAGAAGACTAGCTCATGGGGAAGGAGATGCCTAAAGCATCCTTAGCTAGTAACTAACCTCCTAAACCCAATGGGTGTTAGCATACAAATGAAAACCTTCCTGCTGATGACCAAATTAGCCATGAAGTTAGCGCGCTTCTATTCCCTTCTCTAAGCACATGAACAATGTTACACGAGTGCAATCTGCTTGCCAACTCACGGCAATCTTCTATGACTGCACCATATATATGATGATGGTGTCCTGATTCGCTTGTGTTGATTAACCTCACCGCAGTAGCAGAATCTGATTCAAGGATGGTGTCGGTCAAGCATTTCACCCGTTATAATAGCAGCATAAAGCTATAAACATATTAAGTATTTTTCTTTTACAGTATATGATTAAAGATCAATAGAATTGATCCAAAGGGAATAAAAAGGTCTTACAATTATTGTAAACATGTGAAAAGTGTTTAAGTTGAGTCATGGGCAAGCTCCAAAGAACTTGAACTCCAAGAGAGTTTTCGGAATCTTTCCGAGACCACCCCCACTGACTTGGCCACTAAGCCTTTGCCAATGCTTTTCTCTTTAAACGTAATTATTAACCACTAATAAAAGGAAGAAAAAGAAAAATTCTTTTCTGATTGTTTGCTCTATTCCCCTGTGTATTCCTTTTGCTTATGATAAATGTGAACACTTTTTGTATAGCCCTTATCAAATTAAATTTCTGCATTTCAAAGCATAGATTCTTGAGAAATTTGCAAAGCAAAACCTGAAATGCAAGCTAAGGATTCTGGGTATTACATATTTAACACAATATAAACATTGGACAATCACCACCTTGCTTATTGGAATGCTCTATTTTTAGGATATACATAACAATAGTTATATATTTATTTAGTCAATATAGAATAAAAATTTATTTCTCTAAAAAAAACATTTATCATAAAAAAAATGATTAAATTACTAATTTGGTACTCAATAATTGAGGTTGGTTTAAATTTGGGGTGGGTCTATTTCCATGAAAGATAAATCTACTTCCATAGTAAACTATTTTAAAAAAAACTTTCGGTACCGAAAGTTTTCTTTTATATTAACAAATATAGTGGAAATGGACTTATCGTTCCTGGAAAAATGATTACCCTAAATTTGGTTTCCAACTATCAAACACTCTAATTTAAGACTCAACAATTTATTTTGTTATTATTGTTGGACTTTTTTCTTAATTTCATTAAATGAAAATCCACTTGGCAACTACCTAAACTATATTTAAACCTTCATTTACCTTAAAAAAATCTTGTTAAGCCACCTCAATTATGTACCTTAAAATAATCGTGTTAGAGAAGAAAAGAAAAATAAATAATTTGAGTTTTTAAGATAAATTTAGGCTTAAATGTAACTTAGATTGTTGTCAAGTGAATTTTTGTCCACTTTTCTTAACGAAGTTAGTAATAAAGTCCAATATTGATAACAGAATAAAATGTCGAATCTTAAAATTATAGTGTTTGATGGATAGAGATCAAATTGAAATTGATCTTAATTCTTGATGATCAAACTAATAATTTAACAAAAAAAATTGGAAAAAAGATAGTGTTTTTGAAAGATGCTTTTAGAAAACATTCTCTCATTTTCGTTGCCAAGATTGTTGATCATGACACAAGGTGAGTGTGAAATGAAAAACTTGTTGATGGGGTATATATTGGGTAAAACTTGCAATAATGCTTTGGGTTTGGTGTTTGGAATCTTTTAATCTTTTGGTTGGTTTTCCAGAGATAAAGATGATGGCCATGATATGATCAGTTTTGTCAAAATTGTCAACATCAATGCCATACCGATTCTATGGTATTTTGTCTGGGCATTGCACATGCCATAGTTCAGTAGCAGTACTCATCATCATCTGTGTGGGGTGGACTGTAAGGGCTTTGGTCATTAGTGATCGACATGATCCATGCACATGGACCACGATTGTGTCTACAGCTTTAGCCTAGGTTTAAGCCCATAGTGGTGGTACTTGAAACCCTTATGGGTATTGGTTTCTAATTTGGGAAACGTTGCTTGTTGAATTAGTTTACAAACTTTTTGAATTTCCCGCGTGCATCCAAATCTATATTATGCTTATAAATTATTTTGATTCTCAAGTTTTCACCTCTTGTGAGATGACATGTTAACCACTGTTGTCCAGTTCACGTTCGGGAATTATAGTGTTTATTAAATACGGGATTGCCCTTCTTGTCAAATATCAACGGCATCATCACATGGAAAGTTAGTCCTTTGGGTATCATGTCACGGACAGTTGGCCTTTTCAAAGACATTCATTGATAATGTTTGCAACTTGCATATCTTAGTTTGTTTTTGCTTTCTGCTTTCCTTTTGTGGGGGGCCAAGCGATTGACAATAGTTAAGTATACGTGAAATTTTATATATTTATGGTTGTACTTGTTTGGTAATTTTGTTATTTGAGTTAGAATCGAAAATTATTAAAAATTATAAAATATTATTCGTAATTATAAAAAATTTATTTATTTATTTATATCAAATACTCGTTTAAAAAAATACGATTCGAATCGATTAATCGTAAAATAACTGATAAATCATCTATAAAATTTTACACATTTATAATTATATTCATTTAATTATCTCATTATTTGAATTCAAACCCAAAACATGAATTAATAAAAGCGGATTCTTACTATAATAGTAGTGACGCGGCCGCTGCCTTGTCTCTTTATTGAAAGTTGATGGATTGAGAAAACATCATTGTCTTAGTGGACTAGGCTCTGACTCAGTGGACTCAATTGTTGGTTGTTCCTCCATCCTTCTGAGTATGATTTTTATTTTTTCATGTCTTGGATCTCTTCTTCTTCATCTTCAGAAGGATAAGTATGCTTTAGATAATCAGTAAAAACATAATCTTCTTATTCGATATAATGGAGAACCATCTAATGCTTCAACCATCTTTTATACTACTCTGGAAGCAAATGATTCTCTTTTGCTGTATAGTTTGGATTGAAGGAAAACAGGTTGAAAAACATATATGGGCTATATCTTTTCTTGGATCCTTATTATTCCAAAATGCCATGTTCCTCCTCCCATATGTCGAATCCTATATCTTTTCATGAGTATTTTCAAAAAGATTACTTTTATAACTTCGACTGTTGTAACTATTAGGGTTAAAGAAGAACCTATGGTCCATTGTAATAATCATTTCTTTTGTTAGTGTATACCATAATTTACATTTGGATTTATAATGAGTGAATAATTGGATTACTATATATAGCATAAAATAACCTCCCTCTTATTCTCAATTTTAGAGGTTTTTTTTGTCTCTATACATTCTAGGGTTTAAGGCTTATTCCATTAAGGCTGGTGTAACAAAGTGAACAAAAAAGAGGAGTAACTATTATTTAGCGAAGGATTATTCATTGTGATTGATTGAAAATTTAATTATATCATCAAACATAGATCTTAAACAATGTATGTAATATTTTTATCTATGGATTATTATGTATTCTCTATCTTTCTATGGTCAATCTATGAGATTAAGGATATTAACTTAAAATATTACAAGAGATACTTGAGTTTATTGAATCTTTCTTCTCATGGACATGATAATTCTGGTTCTTATTAATTAAATCGTTTTTTTGAAAAAAAATCTTTCTTCCTTTCACTCAATAATTTGCCCACACTTGGGTTTATATGCAAAATACATTAATCTTTCTTAGCTTGCACTTACCATTGTCTTGTATTTAATTGTGTCCTCGTAAAAAGTTCATTAATCATTCATTCAGCTTGCGCATGAAAAAACATATCCCATATTAAAGTATAAAAGAATATTTAAGTCATTTACCGTCCAGTTAAAATTTTGAGTTTTTTAATCTTATTTTATTTGCGTTGGAAACTAAAATTTCTGTTCTGTGCTTGCAAGACAGACATCTCCCTGCCCGGCTAGTGAGCAGGGGTTCAAAGTTTAAACCCTATTGATGTAACTTTCCTTTTTAATTCTCATGATGTTCTTTGCAGTGTAATAAAAAGAAAGAAAAAAAAAACTAAAATTCCCACTTTGAGGTGTAATTTACACAACCTGTTCATATTGAAAAAGCAGAGACAAATTCAAGCTGTTCATATATAAGCACATTGTTTGCATACGAGAAATGATTCTAAACAAGCACTACCTTTTGCATCCAATTTTTTTCCACTAAGACTTGGAAATTTCCATTGACCCATGACCATTCTTCTAATTTAACTAAACTAAAAAGGAGCTGGCTGATGTTTTGTATGGAGCAACAAAGCCAGGTTTGCTTTTGCCTAAAGGTTCATATTTTGGCCTATTTGTTCTTCTTAACGTTTGGTAGATTTTTAAAAATGGACAACTCAATAAATCTGCACCCATTAGATGATGGGTCACAATGACCTTCTAAGTTGATTTCAGGGATTCTGCCATTGCTAAATTTGTTAAGGAAGGCTATGTTCACGATTGAATATTTCCCTGTGCGACACATGTCGTTTAGGGTTCCTTCGTTTTCGTTTTTTCCCAGAGTAGATTACTATGCTACCACCATGGGAGGTTTCACCAAATGCTAGGACTAGAAGAGCAATAAAGAGCATAAGATAAGAATGCTTATGGGTAAGTTGTTAAAGGAAATTTCGAATTCTGTGGAAAAAATTGGATGCAAGAGGCAGTGCTTGTTAATTTAAAATTATTTCTCTTCTGCAATCATATGCCATATCTAAAGTTATCTGCCATATCTTCTGCAATCGGGCCAATTTGTATACGAATCTAGAAGTGGCTCTGCCTTTTCGATAAAAAATCAATTGTAGAAGACTTCTAACTTCCAATCACCGAATCATGACGACATATTTTCTTAGTGGAAAGTTGTAAAGGTAGATAACTAATCTTCGTTTGCTTCAACCATGAACGAAATAAGAATAAAACCAATTATTCGAAAAGCTTAAGTTGATGCTCATTTGAAAACAATATTAGTACAATCATGAACAAATTACCTTCAATCGGCTGTTGAACCTCAACGTCTAATCATAACTAGCTAAAGAGTGTAAGCTATTTTCCTCTTTCTACAACAATCATGATTTCTTCTGTCTTCACAGAACTCGTCCCTTTTTATGGACTAATTCCATCAATAATACAAATAATACCCAATAAAAACAATGATTCTAATATAACCTGTTTGGCCCCCAAGAAAAGAATTAAGACTTGATTACTCCAAGAGTCGCAGCTTGAAGTGAGACTGTGTGCTTAACATCACCAATATGAAGATTATGTTCACCTATTGGAATTCTTCTAATCCCAGACCGATCAACGACACTTAAATACTTGCAAACATGAATATTAATCCCAACTCTTTGCTGTGCCCCTGCTGCTACATTCACTTTCTCAAAGGCCACCAATTGCTTGTGTGGTGCCCAATGGCCAGTAGGTGGTGTGGAAAACACTAACAATGTGTGAGTTCCATCTTTAGAACCCACGTTCTTCACGTCTACTTGAACACCTAATGAGAGCCTGTTGCATTTTGCATGGGTGACCTTGATTGCCTTGCCTGAAACAGTTGCGTTTCCGGAGCTGTGGCGGCTGCCATCCAGAGGGACTGCGACCACGGTTGGTGCACTAGCTATGTTGTGAACAAAATTTGTGTAGCTCATTCCGTGACCAAATGGGTATACAACAGGACCTTTGTAAAACCTGTAGGTTCTTCCAGGGTAAAGCTTTGATGGGCTTGAACGCATTGCCATGTCTGTCATTTGCAAATTTGTAATGTAGTCTTGTGGGTACCATGTCATAGGAAGCTTGCCTCCTGTTAAAGACATTAAGAGCAATATTTTCAGTTTCTTACTGTCAAAATGGTTTTTGAAACAGTTTGTATTTAACAGTTTTTTATGGACCCTAGGGCAAAAGCAAACCGGGGTTTGTTGTTCCATACAAAACATCAGCAATGGCAGGTCCTCCGGCCTGGCCCGGGTAACCAGCCCATAAAATGGCAGCTATGTGTGGGTCATTCTTGGCAAATGAGACATCGATAGGCCCACCGGACATCAAGACCAATATGGTTGGACCCTTTGAGGCCACGGCTACCTTAGATACAAGTTCTTGTTGGCGCCCTGGTAAAAGCAGCCCTGCTCTGTCCCTGAATTCTGCTTCAATAGACTGATCAAGACCCATCACCATAACCGTAGCATCCGCTTGACGAGCAACGTCAATTGCTTCATTGAATAATTGATCATCATTGCAATGAACATCAACGCAACCCATTTGGTGAATTGTCTTTGCATATTCCCCTATTCCTTGTAGTGGATTTGTGTATCCACATGCAATACCTAGTAATCGCCCAACAAACACAAATAAGCATAGCCCAACACATAAATAGTTTGAAATATGAAACTATTTTTTTTTTTTGGCGGATGCAACTTCAGCAAAGTAACCCGGACCAACCCCAAATCCGAGTGGGCTTTAAACAAGCTAGGGTCAGAAGGAACTTGAATTTTAATATTTGAGAAATAATTGAACTTGAATATGTTTTTAAATTCTATTTATAATATTTAACATTTGTAATGAAAATATATAATTTAAGAATCTAACCCTGAGCCAACTCAATCTAATCAAACCAATTGAGTCCGATTTTGATTTTTCCAACTTAACTCAAACCCAAACCCAACATGAATTTTCATGAGATCGATTAAAGTTAAGATTTTTATAATCTATCATGGTTAGATTGGATTATAATTGAAAATATAATATCACGTGTTGAATTAATATTGATCTCTAACCCAACTCAATCCTAACCGTGAACACCCCAATCAAAGAAGAGATTGTTTTAAGAGATGAATTACCAGCATAATTGCCAAGCATAGTATCGGTGGCATTGGAATTAGGCCCAATTACAGCAACAGTCCGGTGACGGAGATGGGATAAAGGCAGCGAAGGCCCATGATTCTTGAGAAGAACTATGCCTTGTCTGGCTGCTTCAAGGGAGAGCTCTTGGTGTGATGGGGTGCACACATCTTTTGGGCCTAAGTTCCCATATGGCTGAGCGGATGGCTCTCCATCAAACATTCCTAGTCTCATTTGGACGGTGAGAGTGTTGGTTAAGGCATTACTAACATCAGCCTCAATCAACAGTCCTCTTTTCACTGCATCCTCTGTGTGCATCGCTAAGAAAGGCCCACAATCCAAGTCCAAACCTGCTTTGATGGCATCAGCAGCTGCTTCTTCAGGCGTTGATGTATAATGTTGGGTGTCATAAAACACCCCAACTGAATCACAATCTGAAACAATATACCTGTGCCCACCAATACAAAACAGAAAAAACAGAGCAAGCACTGATCTGATGATCAGATGATTATATAAACAAATTTGATTTTAAATCGACGTGGCAGGATCTTACCCGTCCAGGCGCCATTGGCCGCGCACTGTCTTTTGTAGGAGATTAGGGTCAGCACATGTGGGGATACCGTTAACCTGATTGTAAGAGCACATAACACTTGCCACGTTACCTTCCATTACACACATCCTGAATGGCACATCGAATGTGTCCTCAATGTCCTGCTTGCTTACCTACACAACAAGCGTGAACCCCACGTCAGGAAGAAACGCAGAAGTCGATCACTTTTCACATTTTTTTTTCATATATTTTGAATATGTGAAAATTTGTTTGTTAATAGACATATATTTATGCAAAAAGTGTTCCAATAAGAACCCATTTTGGAGAGTTAATGGAATAGTAATTACTTTTTTTTATAAATGGTTTATGTTTTTAAAAGTTTAAATTTAGATCAAAAAATATTTTTTATTAAATATTAAATAATTTATTATTTTATCAAATCATAAATTATTTTTGCTGCTTAACCAAACAATATAGACATGCACTATAAATGTCACATGAATAATATTTTAGAGAAAATTTTGCATTATCTTGATTCAATTAAACCTGGTCTGATTTATACAAGAGTTTTCTCTAATTTGTCAAAAACACACTTTTTAGAGTATGCAAATACTCAAGCTTACGTAGAAATGGGATTTTTAGATCGAACTGATTTTTTATTCTTTATTTATCCGTTAAAATATAAATATAAATATAAAAAAATAAGACATTAAAAAATAAGTATTTTTAATATGTATCCATTAATCTATTGTCTATAAAATCTAATCCGTATCGGATTTAAATCGTCATTTTTTTATTTAAATAAACAAAAATTATCAAAACTTATTTTTAATCCGTTATTCACCCACTACGACATAGACATAAATATAAAAAATAAATTATATTAAAAATAAACATTTATAATCCATATCTAATCTATCGCTCGTGGATCCGATCCATCCATTTCTTATTATGCCATCTGTTCCTAGCTTTTTCAAAAGGGTAGTTAACGATTGGAGCCATAAAATTCACAAGCAGATGACCAAGAAAATTAAATAAAACAGCTACCATTTCCGAGATGATCTTATCATCAATCACAAGTCTGCAGACAACAATCATAAGGTGTAAAGTCATCGTAAATAGAACAAGCCAAAAAATTTACTAACCTTAGCGTCAAAGTGGAACCTATCAACCCCATTCCAATTATCGAGGTCATAGGCCGTGAAGTGCTTGCAACAAGCGGCAACCTTTAACCGCTCACGGTCATTTCCCTGTAGCCCTCTAACGTATCTAGCCGCATATTTACCGGCTACCACTGGGTCCTCACCGGGAGTCTCCTGTCCACGACCCCACCTTGGGTCCCTAAATATGTTCACATTGGGGCTCCAATAAGTCAGCCCACCCATGCCACTGTTGTACATTGCTCTTGCCTCGTCTGACACAACCTGCACACCCACTCTACTTTAGTCACTATTACATGCTAAAATGCGCAAGTTGTTTACCAAAATTTTCTCAGTGCTACATGATCATGATTCGATGAGTAAGTTTCATCAAAATTATTTCAGTTTACGTTATCCTATCCTTTCACCCAGAGGATTGGATTGGCATTGAGTTTTATAGGTAATTAATCAATTAATATCGATTAAAAATATTTATTTTTTAATAAATTTTAATTTTTTATATTAATGTTTTAACATGCATAGGATAAAAAATGTATATTAACATAATTTCTTTTAGTTATGTAAAAAAAAAAATGATTCGAATAAGAGACAAATAACGAGTTAACAGATATGAATTAAAAATTTTACTTTTTATTTTTATATTTATATTTTAATAAATAAATTTAGATTAAAAATTCCACCTCTAATTTTACCAAAAAAAAAATAAAGATAGAATCATAACTCGGTGTTCAAATTACCTTTATCCAACTGCTTTTTTACTCTTTCTAATTGTCTGTATCCAACTACTTAATGTCAAAGAAAAGCATATACGGCATAAAGTGAAGCATAATTATCTCTTAATCTCCAATTCATATCTTTTTACTCATCAAAAAGAAAATAACACCAAAAAGAAGGATTTTCTTGATCTAAATAGAAAATATTCCTAATTTATATTTATAAACTTTATCAAATACCATCACTTTATTTAAATAATATATTATTTAACAAAAATGAAAAAATTCTCACCCGTCCGATCGCTTCCCACAATGAAGCATTGAAGGAAGCAGCGGTTGTGATCACTTGAGGGAAGCTAGTGGCCCCAGGGAAGTCCCCACCGAACTTGGTACCCGGGCCAACATTAGACACACCATGAAGTGCCTCGGACCACCACTCATACCCTTTAAGCCCTAACCGTGGCACAGCTGCAGCATTGTTCATTAGCAGCCTAACCTTCTCTTGCAATGTCAACCGTCCGATCAGGTCCCTCACTCTATCCGCTACCGGCATCGATACACGGCAAAACGGCAACCCACTCGTCGTTGCATCTTTTGGGTCGCAGCCGAATGGTTCACGGCCGGCATAAGTGAAAGAACCCAAAAGGAGGAGAAGGAAGAGAACAGTGAGGGACGGTGTGGGAATGGTGGTGCAAGAAGCTGCCATTAATCTTTTCCCCTTTTTTTCTGAAAAGTAATATTTGTGCTTTTCGAGTGCGCAAGCCAAGAGAGGTGAATGTAAAATATATATATAGGGTGAGAGAACTATATATACATATATGTGTATAGGGTGAGAGAACTGCTTTGATGATAGTATATTCATGTTGTTCTTTAACTGATTTAAGCAAAGCTTTTTTTTGTTAATTAATTTATTTGGGTAATGGAATATAAGGCATAGGCCCCTAAAGGTTTATTTTGGTTGGTCGATGCCAAATTGCTTTACGGCATTAGTGAATTTACCTACTATTTTGGGGAAAAAGTGTTGGTAACATTACAAAAATTTGATTGGTGAAAATTTTAAAATTTCATTAATAATTTTTGTTTTGATTTGCATTCTATACAAAATCGAATTTAGTGTGATTTCATCGATGGTGACAGATGTCAAAACACTAGCGCTTGTTTGGCCACAGATGAGACATTATTAAAGTAATCAAGGATTCAGGTAGAGTTAGATGAACCAACGTACCACCAAATTTGACGGCCAAAGCGATTGCACCATTATCTTCCCTTGTTTCAAAGCTCTTATTTATTTTTCCAGTCCTATTTTTATGTTTTTGGTATTTATTTTAATGGTTTTTTTTAGTGATTAAAATATAATTTCCGTAATCAAATTCACTGTACAATAACTATTGAAATTTTATATAAAAAAAACTAATGAAATATATTTGGATTTACTTATCCGAAAATCTCCTTCCAAACATAATTGCGTTGTTTAAACAAAATAAAATAAATGAAACTATTATCTTTATGGTTTTAACATTTACGGTTTTTTTTAAAGTAAAAACTAGCATTTCAACACGTTTTATACGCATCACGTGTTAATATGTTTTTTTTTATAAAACAATATATTAATGTTGATTCGAAATAAAAAGAAATATAAAGATGATTAGACTTGAATGATTTATCGAATTGAGCTCAAATACTTTATGGTTTGGTTCTAAAGGTTCTCGAAAAGTTCGATAAAGTATTATCGAGTTTGAGTCGAGCCGAGTTTGCGCTCAAACAATATTTATTTAATATTTTTATTTATTAAAATTATAGTTCAGATTCAAGTTTAACCTCGAATGGACAATCTAAAGCTCAAGCTCGAATAAGCTCGTTTGTTATCGAGTTCGAGTTCAATTTTCGAATTCGAACATGTTCATTTTAAATCGAACCGAACTCGAATACCTTAATATTCGGGTTTGATTGGGCTCGAGTCCACTCTTAATAAGTAAGTGAAAAATGAAGAGAAAAACGTAAAAGAAAAATATAAAGAATTAAAATAACTTTAGTTACATATTTAATTTTATTTAAATATTTAAATTATATATATTTATGTAATGGTTCTTTAAACATTTTAACATGTTAGACACCAAATTGGATTTCTCACCTAATCATATAGAAATATATTGCATGATAAATTATTTTAATAGTAAAATTGTCCAACCATTCGGATACCACCTTTGGCATTTCATGGTAGTAAAGTTTTATAAGCTTTTGTAGTAAAACAAAATCACAAAGATCAAGAAATCACGAGCTTCGAATTATAAAAGATAAAGGTGCCCACCTTTGACACTTAATTTACAGGGAAAAACAGAAACCCGTGAGTTGAAAGTAGCTTCGCTTGAAAGAGATGTCATGCTGATACGTACCGGACGGTACATTGGTACGAATGTTTGCATTACTTTTACCTTATCGATTGAAGAGTATAAAATCAATAAATAAAATTAATTTGATAAGTTAATATTAAAATAATTAAAATTAATTAAACTTTTTAATTGATTTAATTGACTGTTTACGAATCTCAAATATATATAAAATCTATACTCGATCCTATCTGGACTGCTCATGCCAAAAATGGCTGAATAGCACCTAGAAATCATGATGGAGTGATCCAGTTGTTAAAGTGCTACTCCCAGACGATCACAAACGATAGGCTCAATTGGACGGCTACGAATATACTTTACTGAGAAAAAATCACTAATGCAGTATTAATATCCTTTATGCGCAAGATAATGGTTGGGTGATGGGAGGAAAGAAAAGAAGCGAGAGACTCCACTTGCATTGTGGTCTGTCCCTTTAATTTAGTTAAGTTTTACGGCGAAGGTTCCCATAAATTAATTGTAGCAGAAGTTTATCCTTTTTTGGCCCTCCTCTTTTCGGTCTTCTTTCTTTTCCTCTTTTGTCCATCTTTAAGGGTCGACTCTGGCATTTCTACACAACAAATCCTGACATTTGGTTTGATGTTTTATTCAAACGTTGGGAAAACATATTATGATGCTTATAAACGTTGAAAGCAGTTGAAGAAACGTCGACGAATGCAGTATACTTTGTAGTAATACATGCATTATTATTCAGTTGGGTTTATTTTTATTGTAAAACTTAGATTTTTTTAACATGATAAATTACGTGGTTTCAATTAATTGTAAGATAACTATTTTAAGTATTATCTATAAATGAAATTAATAATACGAAGAATTCGATCATAATTTTTTGTACACATGTAAATATAAATGTGATTTACCATACCAAAAAAATATAATAAGTTTTAACATTTGAAAAACATTTTTTTAAATTTTTTACTATTAAAGATTAAAAAACGATAAAAAAAACACACGATTGAAAATTTTTAAAAATTGTTAAATGATCTTTAAATTATTTATAGAATTTATTATATATTAAAATTGATCAATCTCACGTCCAAATAAATAAAAATAAATAATAAAATTATCGAAACCTCACCTTATATTAAAAATACAAATCTTAAAGTTTATTATGTAACTTAAAAAATCTCTACGATTTAATATTTTTAATCCATTGTAATAGATGGTTTGCGTGTTACAAGGTTTTTTCCTCCTTTTTGGTTGGGCGAGAATTTGAAATAAAGCAAAGCAAAGTCTTGCACGAAAAGAGGCACCAAGATTGAAAAGAAAAGGCACCAAGTTTGCTGTTAGTTGGTTAAATATACAGAAAGGGACTAATAATGGAGTACATGTCCTATAAAAAAAAGTAATGTTTTGCAATTAATAATTTTGTCCAAGATGAGGATTGATTAACGTAGAAACATTTCATCGCGGTGAGAAATTTAAATTTAAATTTTCATTTTATTTATTTATTATTTAAATTTTTCATAATTATTATTTAAATACCATGAAAATTAGGTTCAACAAAAGAGTTAACTATCTATCAATACAAAAAGAAATATATATGGACAATCAGAAAACGCATAATTGGATTTTGCTAGTAATAAACTTTCAAAAAAATATATGGAAATTAACATTAATCATAGGCAATAATGCGTACTTGATGACTTGGCGTGCATAAATCATCATCTTCAGCCATTAAAGATCCAGCCAATAAAGCGCAAACATTTGGTAGATTTTACTTTGAGACAGTATCGTCCAAATGTGGTGTGTTGCGTCACTCTCCCCCTGTAACAACCTTAAAAGAGAAACAACTCAACCTTCACAAATTTGGTTTTTGCCTCTTTAACAACTTATTTCTTCAACCTCTCTGTCTTTATTCAGATTAGCATCTCATAACACTTGTTGATATTTTCTTAACAATATATTAACAATCAATATATATTAAAGAAAAAAATATAAAAAAAGTGGAGAAGTTGAGTTTGAGTGAGGTAGTAGGAGAGAAGAACATGAAAAAAAAATTTGAGGAGTTGGATTCGATTGAGTTACATATATAACCTCATTTAAATATTTGATTTATAAATTTAAGTAAGAATTTAAAATGACATCTTGAGTGGTGGACAACAAATAGTTATTAATAGTAAGTATAATATAGATTGCCGATGTTTGCTTATTTTAGCACTACAAGATAATTGACATTTGGCGGCGCTTTATTTCCGATGCTTCATAGAAACACTGCAATATAATAACCGCCGGCGCTTTTTTTATAACGGCGCTTTAAAGCACCGTTATATTTTAATACATATAGCAGTGCTTAAAAGCGCCGAAATATGCTCGAAATCCATTTCATATACCGGCGCTTAAAAGCGCGGGTATATGCTTCATACATATTCCGGCACTTTGAAGCACCGAAATATGCTAAAAATTTCTCATATATAAAGCTTGCCGCGCCGTTTTTCCTGTAATATGTTCCTTCAAATTTTTTTCCTTGCTCCACCGCGCCGTTTCCCCCACACTAATTCTTCTTGCTCTCTTAGCTCCACCGCGCCGTTTCCCCAACACTAATTCTTCTTGTTGCTTCATTTTGGCTGTCGCCCTTAGCTTCCCCGCCACAATATTTTCTGGTAAACACCTGTAATTGTTCCTTTACTTTTTACAACGTTTTTTTTTCCTTCTCTCAAGTACAATGGACTGGTTGTAATTTTGTTTTTTGTGGCTATTTTGCACTTGTATGCTGCGTTTGGTTGCCGAGAAAATGGAGGAATTTTTTTTGTTTATGCTGCTTGTTGATGCACAAATCTGCCACTTGTCTTTTATTTTTCGAAGTATTTTAAAGGTCTTTATATTGTTTCTGATGCTATGTTTGATATTGGTCAATCTATATTGTTGTTGCTTTCAATTGTTGTACATATAAAATGGTCATGGTTTGCAAGAATGACTTCGTAACTTGAAATTTTGGCATTCTCTACCGTGCGTGAGGTTGTGCATGCATGCTCTACTTCCACAAAATTCTAACATTTTTTAGCTCAGGGAATTTCTTTATTTTATTTTCTCATTTACATTCCCATAGTGGGAAGTAGTTCTGCATTTATTAGTTCAATTTATTTAAAATTGTTTCTGTATGCATTGCCCATATTTAAGTTTTTATACTGTGCTACTTTTAGATCAAGGGGTGCAATATAGGCCATCAACAAGAACGTTCAAATTGCTAGACATACTTCTAGATGCCTGCTGATCTATAACAAAGAAGTAGAATGTCATTAGGTTCATGCCTTTTAATTTAGCTAATGGTTCAGTTTTTTGTTTGTTAAAAGTTGTTGAAAGTGCACTACAAGTTAATTAAGTGACGGTATGATGTATGTTGACCCTCGCCCGTATTTTAATGATGGCAAAACACAACTGTTATTTAACTAACATGTTTAAACTAAGTTGTATTAAGGATCAAACACATTCAACCAAGGAACAAAGTGCAAAAACTCGAACCAAATCAAGTATCAAGTGAAGACTGAAGATCTAGTATAGGTCTTAAGGTTTAGAACCAATGTAAGTCTCACTCATACATTGTATTAGCTTGTTTAATGGCTCAATCACAAATGGTTTTTCTAAAACCATTAATTTTAAAATGTTTTTAATGAAAAACAGAAGAAAAACTGGGTTGGAAGACAACCCAGTCGACTGGGTACATATACCAGTCGACTGGTATATGGGTCAGAAGGTACCCAGTCGACTGGATGAATTAACCCAGTCGACTGGTACTTTGACCAGTAATTTCCCAGTCGACTGGATGAATCAACCCAGTCGACTGGCACAATGGACAGAAAGTCCCCAGTCGACTGGATGATATATACCAGTCGACTGGATACCCAGAAGGTCTGAAAACGTATATTTTTCAAGTGAACCCAGTCGACTGGTATCTCGACCCAGTCGACTGGTAGTTCAAAAATATGACCGTTGGACTCCAAATCTGAACGTTTTAAAGTAAATCTTTTTCAAATTAAAGTCCAAAACGGCCATATTAATTGATTGCTATATAAACCCTCTCAGCAAAGCATTCAATAACAAGCAGCACATATTCAAAAAGAGTTGATCTCATATAATCAAGTTTTTATACTCTTGAAACACAAAAAGCTTTGAAATAATCTTATTGAGCCATTTCTTCAAGCTTTACTTTGAAAGAGAGACATTTCTGTTGTAATAAGCTTTCATTTGTTGTCTCTCTACCTTTTACTTTACACCATCTTTGTAAAGGGATTACTTCCGAGAGGAAGGGGAAACTTCCGAAAGGAAGGGGATTTTTCGGTTTAAGCAATTCCTGTAAATTGCTTGTGTACGGTTTGTGCAACACCCGGCTAAGTTGTGCGACTAAGTTTTCTTAGTGGATTACTTCAAGGAGTTCCTTGAAGAGAGTGGACGTAGGGTCGGAACGAATCCGATATTGCCGAACCACTATAACTGTGTTTGCATCCTCTTTCCTTAAACTCTTTATTTACAGCTTTCTACTTGTATCAATTATTTGTTGCTTATCAGTTTTTATAAACTTGTATAAATTCCGCAAAAGTATTTTAAAAACCCAATTCACCCCCCCTCTTGGGTTGAAACCTCGAGCTACAATTGGTATCAGAGCCTCGTTCTCTTTATAAGGCTTAAATTCCTAGAGTTGATCCAATGGCAGCAAATAGCTACTCTGAGGGACACTCTTATACTAGACCTCCATTGTTCAATGGATCAAATTATAACTACTGGAAAAATAGAATGAAAATCTTCGTCGAAGGACAAGATTACAATCTATGGAGAATTATAGAAGAGGGACCTAAAATTCCCTCAAAAGAAATAGTTATTGGAGAGACTCTTCATACAATGCCTAAACTCAAAACTGAGTTTACTGACGAGGATTGTAGAACAATGTCTCTCAATAGCAGAGCAACAAGCATGCTACATTGTGCTTTAGATATTTCTGAATATAACAAAATATCTGCATGCGTTTCTGCTAAAGAAATATGGGACAAATTGCAAGTCACATATGAAGGAACAAGTGAAGTAAAAAAGTCTAAAATTTACATGCTAATTTCTGAATATGAATCTTTTAAGATGTCTCCTAATGAAACCATTTCTGAAATGCACTCACGATTTACTACTATTATAAATAGTTTAAAATTGCTTGGCAAGAATATTGAGGAAGTTGAACTAACCAGAAAAATCTTAAGATCTCTACCTCCAGAATGGAAACCAAAGAGGACAGCCATTCAAGAGGCCAAAAATCTTGACAAGCTTGATGTTGAGACGCTGCTTGGGTCATTATTGACATACGAGATGGAAGAAATGACTCCCATCGTCAATGATGATGAGAAGAAGAAGAAGCAAATTGCTCTCAAAGCTTCTACGAGCAACAAAGAAAAGGAATTAGAACAAGAAGCAGAGAGCAGTGAAGAGGATGGTGAAATGGCTTTAATCACCAGACGATTCCATAGGTTCTTGAAGAAAAGCAAGAAACCTTACTCAAAGGATCCCACCTCAAAAAGGGAACCACTTATGTGCTATGGCTGCAAGAAGCCAGGACATATAAAAGCTGACTGTCCAGTTTCAAGCAAACCATACAAGGGCTTCAAGAAGAAAGCTATGGTAGCAACTACCTGGAGCGATGACGAAGAAGATGAGTCATCAGACAAAGAAATTGGATACGAAGAGATTGCCAACCTCTGTTTAATGGCAATCGATGATGAAAGTGAGGTAACATCTTCTCCCTCTTCAAAAAATAATATTGTTACTAGTAGTGAAGAATTACTAGAAGTCATAAATGAAATGCATGAAGAATTAAAGAAATTTGATTCTAGAAATTCTGTTCTTAAGAAAGAAGTATCATCTCTTTCTAAGGAAATGATAGTTCTTAGAGAAGAAAAAGAAAAATTATCATCTTTACTGTATAATTCGTCTCAAGATTTTCTTAAAGATGAAAATGAGAATTTGAAAAATAAAATTTCTGAATTAAACAGCACTGTATCTAGACTTATGCTTGGTAAAGAAAAACTTGATGAAGTGCTTTCTTCCCAAAGATTAAGTGGAGGAAAATCTGGTGTAGGATATTCTCCATTGGGAAAACAAAAAACAAAAGAGAGCTTATTCATGAAAGCCTCTTGTGTAGATGGAGCTTCTACTTCGAAAGCTCCTAACCTTGTTAAAAGCACTCCCTTAATAAATCCGAGGAACTCTAGAAACTTAAATGATCATACTAAATTGAAGCATCCTAAAAATACTCATGCTTATTTGTATGCTCATTCTAGAAATGCTCATACACATCCTAGAAATAATCATCATGCTCATTCTAGGAACAATGTGTATAATCAAAGAATGCATTCTGCTCATCCTAGGAATCACCATCATGGCTATTCTAGAAATAACTTGCATACATATGCTAGCATGTATCCTAGAATGCATCATCGTTCATTTTCTGGAAATGACATGCATTTTCATACCCCTTACCGTAGAATCATGTATCCTAGGAACTATCATCCTAAGGATTATAGGAATGCACATGTAAAATTTCCTAGAAATTACTATGACTATAATGCTAGGTATGTGCATCATCAACATGTTCATAGAGCACCATATATTGTTAAGAAAGTATGGGTCCCAAAAGGAACCGTATTTTCAAGGACTAACCCCAAAGGACCCAAGAAATTTTGGGTACCTAAAAATGCTATCGTATATCCTTGTGTGATGTAGATTTGCCTTCATACCAAGGAGAAAGGTAACTGTTGGTACCTTGATAGCGGTTGCTCGAAGCATATGACCGGTGATAAAAGCGTATTCAAGGAGCTAACTCTAAGAGATGGTGGACTTGTGACCATTGGAGACAATACTAAAATAAAGATCATCGGGCATGGAAAAGTCGGTAATGATTTCTCAACTTTAGATAATGTATTGCTAGTACAAGGCTTAAAGCCAAATTTACTTAGCATTAGTCAATTATGTGACAAAGGATATAAAGTCACATTTGAAACCTCTCATTGTCTAGTTATAGACATCAAGAGCAACAAGATCAAATTCATTGGCCATAGACATGAAAATGTCTATATAGTTGATTTGAAATCCTTACATTCCAATAATGAAAAATGTTTTCCTGCTTTTAGTGAAAATCAATGGCTATGGCATAGAAGGCTTGGTCATGTAAATATGAACTTGCTAAAAATTGTTTCAAGAAAAGATTTAGTTATTGGTCTTCCTAAAATCAATTTTGAGAAAAACAAAATTTGCAATGCTTGTCAAATGGGAAAACAATCAAGGATATCTTTCAAAGCAAAAAATGTTGTCTCAACTACTAGACCTTTGGAACTTTTGCATATGGACTTATTTGGTCCAATTAGTACCATTAGTCTAGGTGGCCATCAATATGCTCTTGTTATTGTTGATGACTATTCAAGATATACCTTTGTTATTTTTATTGCTTATAAGGATGAAGCTTTCAAAGGATTTGAAAAGTTTTGCAAAAAGGTACAAAATGAAAAAGGAATTTGTATTTCAAGCATAAGAAGTGATCATGGCAAAGAATTTGAAAATCAAAGCTTTTCAAAATTTTGTGATGAAAATGGAATTAATCACAACTTTTCAGCTCCTAGAACTCCTCAACAAAATGGAGTTGTTGAGAGGAAAAATAGAGTTCTAGAAGAATTTTCAAGAACAATGCTTTGTGAAAATAATTTACCAAAATATTTTTGGGCTGAAGCCGTGAATACTTCTTGCTATATTTTAAATAGAATTTTGATAAGGCCCCTGCTTGATAAAACTCCTTATGAACTATGGAAAGGGAGAAAGCCAAATATTTCCTATTTTCGTGCCTTTGGTAGTAAGTGCTTCATCTTAAATAACAATAAAACTAACTTGGGTAAATTTGATTCCAAGACCGATGAAGGGATATTTTTAGGATATTCTACTACTAGTAAGGCTTATAGAGTTTTCAATAAGAGAACTCTAGTAGTAGAAGAATCTGTGCATGTAACTATTGATGAATCTAACCCAATGAGTAGTGGAGAAGTTTCCTTTAAAGATGATGCAGATTTTATTCCAAGAATGGAAACTTCTACTCCCATTGTTGACCCAAAAGTGAGTTCTTCTCAAACAAATGAAGGGATGGCAACTCCAAATTTGGACCAACCATCCTCAAGTCAACAAGAGGAAAATCTACCCAAGGATTGGAGGTATGTAAATCATCATCCAATTGATCAAGTAATTGGTGATCCTTCACAAGGGGTAAGAACTCGCTCTTCCATTAGAAATATTTGTAATTTTGTAGCTTATTTGTCTCAAGTAGAACCTAAGACATTTATAGAAGCTGAAAAAGATAATGATTGGATAATTGCAATGCAGGAAGAGATAAATCAATTTGAGAGAAACAATGTTTGGGAACTAGTTCCAAGACCTAAAGATCATTCAATTATTGGAACTAAATGGGTATATAGAAATAAAATGGATGAAAATGGTATAGTAACTAGAAATAAGGCTAGACTAGTTGCTAAGGGATATAACCAAGAGGAAGGAATAGATTTTGATGAAACCTATGCTCCCGTAGCTAGATTAGAAGCTATTCGAATGTTATTAGCCTTTGCATGCTTTAATAAATTCAAGCTATTTCAAATGGATGTGAAAAGTGCCTTTTTAAATGGCTTTATAGAAGAAGAGGTTTATGTTGAACAACCTCTTGGTTTTGAAAACCCTAGTCTTCCAAATCATGTCTACAAGCTTTCTAAGGCTTTATATGGGCTGAAGCAAGCTCCAAGGGCATGGTACGAAAGACTAAGCAAATTTTTGATTGATAATGATTTTGTAAGATGAAAAATAGATACAACTCTCTTCACAAAAACTCACAAAAATGACACTTTGATAGTTCAAATATATGTTGATGATATTATATTTGGTGCTACTAATGAATCTATGTGTCAAGAGTTTGCAAAGTGCATGCAAGGTGAATTTGAAATGAGCATGATGGGAGAACTTACCTACTTCCTTGGACTGCAAATCAAGCAACTAAAAGGAGGTATCTTCATCAATCAACAAAAGTACGTCAAAGATCTACTAAAGAGGTTCGGGATGGAAAGCTCAAAACCAATTGGAACACCTATGAGCACAACCACCAAACTTGATCTTGATGAAGGAGGTAAAAATGCAGATTCTAAATATTATAGAAGCATGATAGGTGCTTTACTGTACTTGACTGCAAGTAGACCTGATATAATGTTCAGTGTATGCATGTGCGCTAGATTTCAATCTAATCCTAAGGAATCACATGTAGTTGCAGTAAAAAGAATCCTTAGATATCTACAAGGGACCCAGACCATAGGATTATGGTATTCTAGAGAATCATCTTTTGAGCTAGTAGGATATTCAGATGCTGATTTTGCTGGATGTAGGTTAGATAGAAAAAGCACAAGTGGAACATGCCAATTCTTAGGTGCTATGTTAACTTCTTGGTTCTCCAAGAAACAGAATTCAGTTGCACTATCAACCGCTGAGGCGGAATATGTAGCAGCTGGCAGTTGTTGTGCCCAAGTACTATGGATGAAACAACAACTAGAAGACTATGGCATGAGTCTCAAAAATATTCCTATATTTTGTGATAATACTAGTGCCATCAACCTAACCAAAAATCCTATTCAGCACTCTAGAACCAAGCATATAGAGATTAGACATCATTTCTTAAGAGACCATGCTCAAAAAGGTGATATAAGATTAGAATTTATACCTTCAGAAGATCAAATAGCTGATATTCTTACAAAACCCTTAAGTGAAGCTAGTTTTTGCAAAATAAGAAAGTTGATGGGATTGCTTGATTTTGATAAATTGAATGTTTGATTGCATCTCACATTTCATCATTTGCATGTTTGACATTGAGTGATAGAGTATTAATCCATGTTTAATTATTCCCTTCACTCAAAAATGTCGTAGATAAACAAATTCGTGCTATAAATTCAAGACTGGAAATTTTACTAATGGTCCAGTCGACTGGTAAATGTGCTCCAGTCGACTGGTAAGTCACTGCCTGATTGTCCAGTCGACTGGTAATTTTAACCCAGTCGACTGGTAACTCTCTGCCAAAAACTCCAGACGACTGGTAAGTCTTCTCCAGTCGTCTATAAGATCAAATCCTGCTGGGAGCCAAATTTTTTTCATTTTTATGAACCTCCAGTCGACTGGTAACGATAGCCCAGTAGACTGGTATCTCACTGTCAGTTAATCCAGTCGACTGGTACGTTTACCCAGTCGACTGGTAAGAGAACTGTTCATCTTTTCAAAGGGTCCCAGTCGACTGGTAAGTTTACCCAGTCGACTGGTATCGCGATTTTATAAAAGGGACTGTTCATTTTCGCCCTCTTTACGCCATTTTCAAAGAGCCCAAGCTTTCTCTCTCTAGAAAAATTCATCTTTTTGATCTAAAAACCATCCAAATCCCTTCTAAACACACCGATCTACTCATTCCTAAAGAGATTTTTAACTTTCTACGGTTAAAATCTCTCATTTTTACCAAATTTCCTTTTTCCAAAAACTTCAAATTTCTCGAAAATGAGTGACAAAATCCGTATAAAACTCACAACAAGTGGACCTAATGCGCCCAAAAAGCCTAGGTCTTCAAAACCTTCGGCTTCGGAATCAAAAGGGAAGGGAGTAGCAGGGTCATCCAGCAAGGAGCCCAGAACAGAGTTGGAGCAGGCTCTGTTTTTCAGCCCAGCTGCTCATAAGAGGTATAACTCTATAATCCGTCACAAGAAAATCATGACGGGTAGAGTCGTTGATTTCGACTCCATTCGTCATGGTAATTTCGATATTCTACCAGCCTTTGAGGCAATAAATCTGACCCCACTGGTCAGTATTCATGAAAAATATTACCCGCGACTGATTCACCAGTTCTATGCTAACTTGGTGAAACCCAGTCCTCTGGCTCTGAGATTCAGAACCAGAGTTAGCGGTGTGGAGTTTGAGGTCAACACTGACCTCTTGATGAGCATTCTGAGAATCCCTATAAGGGGGGTTCAATGGAGTCTGGATGGATGGCCAGACAACTTTGAAGTTGAGGAGGCCTGTCGGATAGTCAGGGGCGACCCTAACTATGTGTACAAACCCACTACATTTCACACATGTAGTGACTTGCCCCTCGACTCAAAAATGTTTCAATTGATTGTCAGTTGGACCATCCACCCGAGACTCGGGAGTCGAGGGTATCTATCTAAAATAGATACGGTATTGATTTGGTGCCTAAAATCTGGGCACCACTTCAATATATATCCTCTGCTGCTCGCCAACATGATAAACGGTGAAGCAAACGACTCCGGGTGTCTTCCTTATGGGATGCTCATTACACTCATCCTCCAGCACTTCCGGGTACCTTTGCCTGCCTCCGAGGCTCAGGATATCGGATTGACGGATATCATCAACATCTCATCTCTAAAGAAGATGGGATGTACTGTTCGTGAAGGGTTTCTCTATCCTAAGGCTGGAAAACGCCTAAGGATTCGAGAGGATGCGAGTGACAGTGATGAGGATGCTGATACGGCTGCTGAGATGGAGACAGATACCCGAGCACCTCCCATTGGTGACTCGAGTACTGGTCAGACTGGATATGGTGACATCCTACGAGCTATCGCAAGTCTTCAGATGACGATGGAGTCTGGTTTTCAGTCCATGCAGTCCGATTATCAGAGGCTGAGCTCCTCCATAGACCACCTACGGGATGACTTCGAGTTACATCGAGAGCACACCGAGGGTTCCCTAGCTGAGATTAGGGAACTTCTTCGTGACAGCTCGGACTCTCCCGCACCATGAGTCTCATTCATTTAATCAGTTCTTAGCACTTTTCCAGTATTTGTCACTTAGCACGGACATCTCATGTTTGTTTTTCTTAGTTATGGCTCTATAAGACTCTACTTGTATTGACTTTTTCTATGATGATGTAATACTATAAGCCATATTTCTTGCATTTATTTAAGCTATTTGTGATATGTTAGAACTGTTTTTAAATATCTGTTTGTCTCATAGCTTATTTGTTAATTGTTCTGCCCCCTTTGGTTGCTGTTGTCAAAACGGGGGAGAAAAATGAGAAAAACGAGAAAATCTAAGTAACGAGAAAATCTAAGTAAAAACGCAACCAATGCATAGATTTAGGGGGAGCATTGCTCCATATCTGTGTAAAAATGTTTATTGATTGGTTGAGTTTAATTCTGGATTGGTTGAAAGAAATATAAACTGTGTTTGCTTGTTTACAGGGTGGTTTTTCTCGAAAAACAGAGGAGACTCTGTCCAAATTTTTGTAAAATCTTAACACTTAGTTTTTAAAACTGTTTTTACATTATTAGTTTTGTCATCATCAAAAAGGGGGAGATTGTTGACCCTCGCCCGTATTTTAATGATGGCAAAACACAACTGTTATTTAACTAACATGTTTAAACTAAGTTGTATTAAGGATCAAACACATTCAACCAAGGAACAAAGTGCAAAAACTCGAACCAAATCAAGTATCAAGTGAAGACTGAAGATCTAGTATAGGTCTTAAGGTTTAGAACCAATGTAAGTCTCACTCATACATTGTATTAGCTTGTTTAATGGCTCAATCACAAATGGTTTTTCTAAAACCATTAATTTTAAAATGTTTTTAATGAAAAACAGAAGAAAAACTGGGTTGGAAGACAACCCAGTCGACTGGGTACATATACCAGTCGACTGGTATATGGGTCAGAAGGTACCCAGTCGACTGGATGAATTAACCCAGTCGACTGGTACTTTGACCAGTAATTTCCCAGTCGACTGGATGAATCAACCCAGTCGACTGGCACAATGGACAGAAAGTCCCCAGTCGACTGGATGATATATACCAGTCGACTGGATACCCAGAAGGTCTGAAAACGTATATTTTTCAAGTGAACCCAGTCGACTGGTATCTCGACCCAGTCGACTGGTAGTTCAAAAATATGACCGTTGGACTCCAAATCTGAACGTTTTAAAGTAAATCTTTTTCAAATTAAAGTCCAAAACGGCCATATTAATTGATTGCTATATAAACCCTCTCAGCAAAGCATTCAATAACAAGCAGCACATATTCAAAAAGAGTTGATCTCATATAATCAAGTTTTTATACTCTTGAAACACAAAAAGCTTTGAAATAATCTTATTGAGCCATTTCTTCAAGCTTTACTTTGAAAGAGAGACATTTCTGTTGTAATAAGCTTTCATTTGTTGTCTCTCTACCTTTTACTTTACACCATCTTTGTAAAGGGATTACTTCCGAGAGGAAGGGGAAACTTCCGAAAGGAAGGGGATTTTTCGGTTTAAGCAATTCCTGTAAATTGCTTGTGTACGGTTTGTGCAACACCCGGCTAAGTTGTGCGACTAAGTTTTCTTAGTGGATTACTTCAAGGAGTTCCTTGAAGAGAGTGGACGTAGGGTCGGAACGAATCCGATATTGCCGAACCACTATAACTGTGTTTGCATCCTCTTTCCTTAAACTCTTTATTTACAGCTTTCTACTTGTATCAATTATTTGTTGCTTATCAGTTTTTATAAACTTGTATAAATTCCGCAAAAGTATTTTAAAAACCCAATTCACCCCCCCTCTTGGGTTGAAACCTCGAGCTACAATGTAGAACAAGTTTGTTTTGATATTAAATTGATGTAGGATAATTATGCTCTGATACCGAACTAATGTAGAACAAGATCGCATTATCACAAAATGAAACTGTGAAAGTTTGGTAGAAAAGAGAATGGGAATGTTGATGAGGTTGAATAACATAATGGGATCATCCATAGAAAATGCTAGCCAATGTTACTTTTGGGATCATTGGCCTTATGTATACCAACATCGGTAAGATGGTGGTGATTACAAACTCTCTCATTTGATCCCTTATGTCTTTGCAATGAGAAAGTACAAATAATACATATCGCAAGTTACCCATAAAAAATAAAATAAAATAAAATAAAAACATATCACAAGTTACACGAATCAAATCAATCAACTCAACGGTTTTGGTCTTTTGGGAGCCTAGATACCACGATAAGCTCGTGGTCAACCTGAAATACCAACATACCCATATCTTAGTGGGCCTATATCAGTTATGATACTATTTGTAACTTCACTGGTCCATCACCCAAAAGTGCTAGCAAATGATACTTTTGGACTCATGAGTCTTATATGTACCAAGATCTTTCTCCTTGCATAATCGATGTGGGACGTGAGTTATTACGTGTTGGACGGGTAAAATTATGATAATTTGATTACATATACTTGTTAGTAATTCAATGGACAATTTAGAGAGAATTTTTTTTTGTTTTTCGGTGTGGTGTCTATATGTGTGTGGGGGTGGGGAGCGGGTGGGGTGAGAGTAGAATTAAAGTGATCATGTGTGCAGACATGAAATGATTGTGCATGGTATAGATTGTGAAATTTTATTAAGGGTTACTTTTAAATCTCTTTATGTAAATGATATACCTCAGATATTGGATTTCACTTTTCTTTTTCCTCCTCACTTTTTTCTTTTTTAGGTGGGTTTAAATCTCTTTTTATTAAGAGTCTTGAACTTTTTTGCGTACAGTATGTGGAATGTTACTTCAGAATGTCGTAAATTTCTATTTTAGTTGTATCATTTATTATTGCTTGTTCTTTAAATCCTATTTGAAACATTTATTTGTTCATTTGTTCATATGTACTCTGAAGTTATTGATTGCTGCATTTGCTGCGAGCCCTTGACCATTCCTATCTTTTAGGTGTGGTTCTTCTAATTCTTGTTAACTTTTAATGCATTCTTGATAGTGTGAGATATAATCATTTTTATATTTTTATGTATACAAATTACAAGATGTTTAGGTCAAAATATATTCCTCCCTCAGTCAGAGATAACACATCAAACCAGTCTCCAGCTGGGTCTTCACACCATCAAGAAGATATTAACCATGAGCATGAGTATCACCTTGATGATGATCATGACTCGCAAAATGATTCTGAGACCTAGCCAATAACAACAGAAAGTGAAAACAATGATAGTGAACAATACGATATAATTAGTAATTTTTGTATTATAATACATTCTCTTCATAACTAGTTTGATATCAAATTGTTATACTAATTATAAAATTCATGTTTTTAATGTATAGATTCTAAAGGGATGGTGAGAACGCAAACATGTGTCTTGAGAACCTCACAAGTGTGGTCCCTTGAACGTAGGGAAAAAATTGTGGTCCACTTCAATGCACGTAATCAACCTATTAAAAAGGTGGCCAAATATTAAGTAGCTGGTTGGACAAGGTTGCAAAGAGAGGGAACCTTTGTCCGATTAATTACACGGATTGGAAGAAGGTCCCTTCTAACTACAAGAAGGACCTTGTTTTATTGATTCGGGTAAGTAACAATAACTTAATTTCGGGTTTTCTTCCAAATTTTGTTGTTTTTTGTTTTATTTTTGTGGTGTTGTACATGCATAATCCTTAACACCAAAAATGCTTATTTGACATTGATATTATTTCTTTGTGGTAGAGGAAGTTCCATTACCCTATGATTGAGGCGATAGACAAAATTTTATTGAGGATGATAGGGAAAAAATGGAAGGACTACCGATATGTGCTTAAAAGGGACCACGTGAGGAACAAAACAGAACAACAAGTTTTGAGCAATAATGTTCCAAAAGGAGTAAATCAAGACCAGTGGAAGCAACTGGTGAACTACTGGTTCTCTGAGCAGAGTGAGGTTATTTTTTCATAATTATGTTCATTTGGATTCTTATTGTTTCTATTTTCTAATAATGACCTATTATTCAATTGGTTTATTATTGGTGTAGAAATATTCTACTATAGGGACAGCGGCACGTGAAAGATAATAATGTCCTCACACGACCGGTTCAAAGAGTTTTGCAAGAATACGGGATGAATATGTGAGTTGATTTGCTTCAATCATCCAATCTTTCATTTGAAGTGTAGTGTATTGAGAAACTGTTTGAACTCTTTTCATAAATGGTAGGAGATGAAACATGGAAATGAGCCGGGCGCGTAGAGTTTTTTGCTAAAACTCATAAACGCAAGGATTAAACTTTCATTGATGAAGCATCATGACAATTTGTGGTAAGTTCGCTTACGTATATGATGGTTTTACGTATGATAGTTAATAATAGTAATTAACTTACTCTTATCGTTGTTGGATTATACTCTAGTTTTGATGCATGTTTCTTTGTATCACTCATTCAAATGAGTGGTGTTGGGCCATTGTGGGAAATGTTTGGTTTTGAGTTATAACACTATTGGGCTTAAGTTATAACTCAAGCTTTTGATTGGCAACTAACCCTTTGTATTATTTGGCAACCCGTCTTGGTGACGATTTGGAGTTGTTGGATGGTTTAATTAATGTTTTCTTTTCAAAACTCTTTGTCTTATCACTGGATTGTTGATATTTTTGGTATGAACTTGGTCTGAGGGTGCTGATTATGGATGTTAGTATAGTTGCAGTATAGATGTTTGTATTTTTTTTCGTAGAGAATTGCTATGCTTTGGACAGTTTTGTTTGCTATTTTGCCTTCTTTTGCTTAAGTTGTTGAACTAAAGTTATACAATGGTTGTCAATGAGGTGGTTTTATCTAGTTTGCTAGTTCTTGTTGCTTCAAAGGGCCATGAGTTGGTTGTCAATGAGTCTCTCACCTTAAACTGCATTCTTGATCATTCTTCTGGCACCCTTCACACCAATACCCATAACCAATAGCCTCAGTCACTTTCTTGTTGCAAGTTTTGCAAGCCCGGTACCACATTGTCTGATTAGGCTTGATGAAGCTTATATATGCTCTAGTGCTGAAAAATACAGGCTGCACAAAATAAAAGAGAATTCCATTATCAAAGTAACACATTTTCTATTCACTATAAGAACTACAACTTGTATTAACATGTTGCAAGTTTGCAACCATTCATCAAATCACTCCAGCATTTGAGATGTAAAATTATCATCTATTATCTTGGAACTTGTATCGATTTTTCTCTCAGCTAAGTTCTTGCTGCTGTATGTTTTTTCTGTTGGAACTTGTCGGTTGTTGCTAGCCTTATCTGGTAGCAGTTTTACGTTGTCTTGGTGGAACCACTTTTTCAGCAGCTTAAACTTGCTCTGTAATGTTAGGGAACCTTTGTTGCAGCTCTGTTTCTTGGTTGCTTCAGGCTTTGATTTTAGCTGGGGTATAGTTGCTTATTGATAATATTTATTTTAACAGAAATTTTTGTTCTCAAATTGTTCAGAGTGGTTTTTCATTAAGAATCAATTGACTGTATGCTCATGGCAGTTCTTTTTATTGCAGACAAGTTTATTCCAATTATCAACTAGAATTTTGATTGTAACTATAAATGTTTAACTGTCTTTGGACTTTAAAAAACATATATTTTCATCAATTTCTTGAATTTTTCTTGCTTTTTTCTGGTTTTATGATGTTAATATCTTCTTAAAGGTGTTAGTATGAGTAAATACAACTAGCATTGTTACCTTATTCTTGATCTTTTGATGAAAGCGTTATTTGTACCAAGTCTACCTTTGTGATATGAAAAGAAGTTAGTATGAGTAACGCATAATAGATTGACAGAAAGGCAACCTTATTGAGGTGATCAATAACTCATTGGTTTTCTCCTTTCTTTGTTTCCTATACTAAAATTGGCTAGTCTGTTGGACAAATCTTTTTTTTTTTTTTCAGGAAATATGCTTGCGGTTTTTCCTATGTCTGTTATTAATATATATATATATATATATATATATATATATATATATATGTATTATGGAAATATAGATAGAAAATAAGCATTGGATTGTATTTTTGTTTTTCCTTTGCAGGAGGTTTTATAGAAATATAGGGGGAACTCTGCCCCTTTTTCTATAAAATCTTACAAGCAACTTTTCTGTTATGATACTTTCGCTGCATAATCTTTGGGGGCATTTAATCTTTATTGTTTCCTAATTGTAGGTGACAGCTGAAGCTCATGTTGCTGAACTTGTTGCAGCTTCAGGATCCTCTGATGCTAGCAATAATTTAACAATACAAATTGAAGTCTTCACCGAGCTTATAGGTGAAGAGAGTTCCGGTCGTGTCCGAGGTCAAGGGTTTGGAGTTACACCCTCTGCTGTGTATGGATTTTCGGCTCAAATTAGGAATAATATGGGATACCATGAAGCTTATGTTGAAGAGATAAATAGTCTGAGAGCACAAATAGAAGAAAACAATCAACAGCATGCGTATCAGAGTGAACAATATAAACATCAGATTGAACAGTAGGCACATCAGATTCAAGAAATAACAGCGAAGCACAATGATCAAATGAACAGTATGCAATCCAAGTTAATGAGCTAAAGTTTTTACTACAACAGTTGGTTAATAGAGGATCTCATAATTGATGTCAAGTGTGATGGTAAAATAATTTTCCAGACTACATTCCATTATTTTGTTTTGTATAAATTTTATATGTTAACTATGATTGTTTTTTGTGTAAATGAGATGATTTTTGTATTGAGCAAAAGAATTTTTATGGATATTTGATGGTACATTTTATATATTGAAGAACATTTGAAATTTTATGGATTTGATGTTACATTTTATTTATTGAAGGGTATTAGTGTTGATATTTAAGCCAAAATAATGTAAAAATACAATTAAAATCACTTTTAGCGGTGCCTAAAAGTGCCGCAATATGCATAATATGTCCATAATAGAGCGGTGCTTTTAAGCGCCAGTGTATTTCAGCACTTAAAAGGGTCGAAATATATCGGTGCTTCTAAGCTTCGGTATATTTTGACACTTAAAAGAGCCAGTATATAACGGTGTTTCTAAGTGCCGGTATATTGCGGCGCTTAGAAGCGTCGAAAAAATATACATATTGTGACTCTTTCTTTAAGCGCTGGTATTTGCGCTTTGACACTCCACAAACCGGCGCTTGCAATAAACGCTGATAATGCATATTGCGGCACTTTAAAGCGCTAAAATATGCAACAACAAAAAAAACCGACGATGTCCTTTTATCTTGTAGTGTAGATATCTGACGTGAAACTTGTGAGTCCAACATGAAAAACAAATAACCCATCAATTTGGTACTTTAGTATCAAGAGAGATTTTTTTATCAAGCCACCGACAAAACGACACGTTTCAAAACCAATTAAATAAATTAAAACATAAGTTATATAAAATTTACCATTGAACTTTCAAAAAATTATCAATGAAATTTCTTTCGATTATAAAACGAATTCTTGACATTGTGCTTAGACAGTGAACTCTAGAGATGCCCATAACAGAGTTCATCTTTGTTTAATCATTTTTTATAAGCCAAAGAATATATAGGATTTGGAGAAGAGACATTTATATCAAAGTGGTGAGTGATAATAATGAAGGTAAAGATGAATGATAATAAGGTAATACTGAATGGTTAGCTGTAATGTACGTAAATTAGATCATGAAAGCTGTGGCCTGTGGAGCCTCTGATAAAGTGAAACAAATTCTGTTTGAGCTTTCAATAAAAGTGATGGTAGAGTGTACGCATTTTCAATCTCAATTATGACAGTGACATGAGTAGATAAGATTTCCAGCAAAACTATGTTTTCTTTTTTCTTTCTTTGGGTAACCCTACAAGATGGGAATTCTTATCCGCTTTAAGAATTTCACATCATGAGAGTGGCATAGAGGAGAAGGAAACTGGAATTTGGATGAAATGCCTATGAATTCTTTTTCTCAACAGCCATCATTTGCATGAACAGGGCGAGGTTTTTCTTGCCCAAACAAGATGCTATGCTCATCGATTAAGCCCAAAAATTACAAATACAAAAAGCACATAGGAAGAGCAAAAGGCATAACAAGATACAAAGAACAATGAAGATGCAACAGTTTCATAGATAAACCACCTGAATAATGAACTTGCACAATTAAATCTTCACAAGCATTATACATAACACTATATATGGTTGAAATATTTTGTATCCTCAAAATAAATAAATAAAATATTAACTTTAATTGAGTTAGTATTGTAAGTCTAAACGACAAAAAAATAAATAAATAAATAAAGTATCAATAATCTTTTTAGAGTGTCAATATCGCAATCTTTATTTTATTTTATTTTATTTATTTTGTTTCCAATGTTTTGGATAAAGATATCTTGAGCCTTTTATTTAGCCCAAGTGAAACATGTATTTTCGTTTTGGTTAACGGGTTGAACAAAAGTAAGCCCAACCCATTCTCTTTCTCAAACATTCCAATCTTAATAAATAAATAAATAAAACTTCATAATAAAATCTAATATGCTATAAGTTGCTATACTTATAATAATAATAAAAAAGAAGCTTAATTGCAATTTGCAAAATTTCTCTTAGGTTTAGAGTTAAGTAACAATTTATCCCATCCGTTTTCAAAAAGAATAATTTAACTCATGACTTTGTCAATTTAGAACAATTCAAAGTTTCAAACCATTGATTTGATTCCGATCAAAAGATTACTTAACAATTTAATATATTTGCTAACTTACCACCTCATATGGTTAATTATTTAGGCACGTGTAACCACAAAAAATCAAACGTGTCTTTTTTTATTTGGTCAGAATTTAATCAGATTTAAATTATTCTAAATTGATAAAGTCACGGGTTAAATTATATCTTTTGAAAGTTAAAAAGATAAACTACTACTTTAACTCTAAACTTAAAAAAAAATAAAAAAATTGTACTAGCTAAACTATCCAATAGGAACCATCATCGATGATGTTCAAGAGCTTGGCGTTGGGAATCTGGGATGCTGCTTTTTCAAATGCAATCATATACCACGTAGTTGTGATGTTGTAGCCCATTTTTCAGCTCGCTTTGCCCAGCATGTTGATGATAATGTTATCGTCTGGAATACATCGCCATTAACATTGAACCTTAAAAAGATAATAAAAAAAATAGTCTTAATTTGTTTTAATTGATATTTTGAATTATTTATTCTAAATTTTTATTTTAAAGACTTGAAATAATCAAATTCTACCCATCGATGATGTGTTGGTTCACTGACAAACTCTATACAATGCTTAGTTGATCAAATAAAAACTTTAATCAATTAATAATTTTAATTTGTACTATCACTTACTAATAATTAATCAATAACTTATGTTATAAACTAAGTGCATATTTAGAAGAGGTTTTCAAACAACCTTTGTTGCCAAACTTATGTCAAACACTTAAATTTTTTCACCTATTTTTTTATGAATCTAAATTTAAAAAACAATCGGTTTAGACCCAAAATCAGAAGTTAGTTTTTGTAACTTTTAATCTTATAATAGGTTTTGACATTATTCATATTCCTAAATTATCTTTATGTGACAAATATATTTATATCATTGTCACTATATAAATCACAAACCATTTTTTTAAATTAAATTTTAAATGTAGATGCATCTATTATTATTAGAAATTTGATATTATTGTTTAATAAAATTATTATTTTATTTATTTAATAAAAATAGTATTATTAATAATAAATATTATTATTTTAATTGTTTATATTTTATTGTGAATAAAATTAATATATTTATATTGTATAAATTATAAAATCAATTTGATGAAAAAAAGACCTCCAAATAGTAAAATAATACACTCTTTTTAGTAATTTTAATATTTAAAAACAGTTTTAAAACTTATTTATCAAACATATCAATTAATTTAACATAATTTTTAACATAATTTTTATCAAATACCAAAAAAATTTAATTCTACAACACTTTCAGTTAAAACTTTTTATAACCACTTTTAAATCTTTACAACATAATTAGAAGTTAAACGCTCTAAGCAGTTTATTTTAGCCCAGATGGGCCAAATCACAAAGGTACATGATTTTGCTCGAAACTAAATTGTTAAACAAAGCTTAAAGTACAAGAACACAAATTGAAATTATCACAAAAGAAAATACATACTTAAAACAGCCAGTAAGGTATCTTCTTCTTAAGCTTCTTCTCCTTAATGGTATCCAAACTAGGTTTCCACCCTCTGCCCGACGGCTGCCTGCTCAAATAAAACTCCGCCCTTCCCTCCAAACTTTCCTCCAAAAACTCTGACACCTCCATTACGGGCGCCTTGATCTCCTCCTTCTTCTGCATCACCACACACCTTTCATGTCCTCCCGCATTATTCTCTCCAGTGGTAGTCCCTGCAGGGCAAACGCAAACCCTAGCAAACAAAGGAAGAAACTTCAATGATGATAACAAAGACTTCGATCTCAACACCGCGTTTGAGCTCGAAAGAACTCGGCGAGCCGCTTCCGGCGAAAATGATACAGTACTGCATGCGGGTCTTCCTCTCTTCATGGGTATCATCATGTAGACCTTCTTCACGTCTAGCTTTTTGTCAGCTGGCAATGGAGTTGGCTTCATCATCATCTTGTGATAATCATGATCAGCCATTAGAAATGTAGAGTGAAACTCCACCACCACTTGTTGTGGGTACTCTAGCATAAGCTCCGCTACTGTTATGGGCTCCACGAACTCATGCACGCTGCCGTCTGAGAGAATGACTTTCCCGGTGGTGGTGGTGGTGGTGGCGGCATCAAATGGACGGAATCCGATGTAATTACCCATTTGAGATTGAATTTGATGGGTTTCTTTAATTATTTGTGGCACTTTAATATATGTAAGGATCGATTTGTACGTATAATATGGGAATTGTGTAGGAGGAAGTTTGTTAAACCGCTCCATCTTGTGAGGGTGTTTGTTAAAGATGGGGTCGTTAGGTTTTGTTTACGAGGAGTAAATGTTGTTTTTGTCTTAAATCTTTTGACTTATCATCTATGTAGATTGATCCAACGGTGATGACTGTAAGATGTGGGGTCCAATATTGATATTAAGTCTAAGGAACGGTTCATCTGTAACTATATTAACTACTACTAATATAGTATTTTTTTTAAAATTATTTTGTTACGTGATTTAGGAGTTAAACTGGACCTGGACGGTCCAACAATAAGTTTCCAGATTCCCGTGTGATATTTTTGGACTTTTCGTTTTTATAATATTTATTTCATTCTCACGGGGACATGTACTGTTGAATCACGTATGCGTACATATATGTTAGGGAAGGATGATATGATTAAGGGGATTACAATTATGGTAATTTGGGGTCCACTAAATCGAGCATTTCAGCTCTTTCGAAAGATTCAGGTTTAAAATTTCGATTAAATCATGTTTGAATTGTGATTTTTTTCGATTAATTTATTAAATTAAATTTAAGTAATGTCAAATTTAATTGATTAAGTTTATAAATTAATTTGATTTAATTAATAAATTAAATAAATATTACTTAGATATTATATTTAATATACATTATAAAAACATATATAGTTATTTAATTTATTTCAAAAATATAAATACTAAATTTATGCCACACGTGCCAACTTTTTATTAAGTGCCAATTTTTTATATGGTTTGATGAGCTCACGACCTCAAGTTCGAGTTGACTCGAGTTAGTAAGTTAAGTTACTTACGACTCGAGTTCGAACTTGAATTTCACTTTAGGAGTCAAGATTGAGTTCCATTTTCTTAACTCGAGCTCGACTGGAATAAGTTTTTTTCTCATAAATTAAGCTCCAACAACCCTCAACTCAGGTTCAGCTCGGCTTGAATCCCCCACTAAATTGGCAATGTTTTGATTCGGTTTAAAATTGATTTTAGGTGGGAGTTTATTTTTAAAAATTTGTCAAAAATTTAATCAAATTGAATCAAGCCATAATAAATTTAATTAAATATCAATTAATAGGTGATTTGATTTTGACTAAGTTTTTGATAAATTTTAAAAATAAATGCTAATTTAAAATTGATTTTAAAATCATCTATGTGATATATGAATGATAATTACTTAGTAAAATTTAAGCCTTCGGTTTAATAGTACTTTGAGAAATTAAGTCATGTAGTTCAATTGCATCCTCTTTTAGATGCGTGAATTATTTGAGAAAAAATTGGAGATTAGTGGAAAAATATTACTCCACCCATCTCAATTTATACATGATTAACACAAACCGACATAGTTTTTCTCCTTTATGAATTTTGTTGTCGTAGTTATTAATTTTTTTATGTGAAACGCAACGATAATCTTTCGCCAATTACGTACGGAAGCTGGACGTCAACGTAGTGATTACTAAAGATGATAGAAACGGTTTAACATCGCTAATCATTTGCAAAAAAAATTTGGCTGGTTCGATTTTTAAATTTAATAATTTAAAGTTATTAAAAATTTTATTGATAATTTTAAAAGGTTTCGCAGGATATAGATTGAGAAACCCAAATAAAAGAGGGAGGGGAGAGCAAAACAGAAAAGCCATCAGTAAGCTGAAGAGCCACCCAAGCTGGTTCCAATCAATTTTGTTAATTAATTGGGCTCATTTCAATGCATCCTCTATTGAGCCCATAAGGCCCACTTCTTTCTTTTTTGAAGGGTTAAAATTTAAATTTGGTCTATAAACTTAAAAGAGTGGTTCCAATTTAGTCTTTAAACAAAATAAAAACATAAAGCTTCAACTGAATCTTTAAATTCAAACTTTCTTACAAATTGATTTTCTTTCAAGATTTCATCCATTAGGATAGACGAAATTCTCTTGATTGTGATATAGAAAACATTAAAATTGTTTTTTGTTAGGGTTTAGTACTGATTTTTATGCATAACAACAAAAAATAGTGATAAAGTACTATGAGAAATTTATCTATTATGATGAACGAGATTATGAAAAATATATCTTATTGTAGAGAAAATGTGATTTTAGGGATTCTATTCAAACTTATTTTTGTTTTGAAGGAGGTAGAGGTAGAAGAGGTAGAAAGAGGAAAATAATTCATTGGAAAAACCTGTGTTGTGAGAGTAACATGGTAATTTTATCATTTTAAGTTTATAAAAGCTCGTGTGCAAAGTTCATTTGCAAATTCTTGATAAAATTTGTATAAAACTTACTCAATTCCATTAGAATTCATTTGTAAATGAATTATACATTTTTATTGTTAAACCAAACATAAAGTCAGTTCATTTGTCAATGATCTTCAAATCTAATTAGCAAACCAAACATAGTAATCTATAGAATTCAATTGAATTTCATAAAAACTGTTAAATTCATTTAAACCAAATGGACAGTAAAATTTTCATATTTTTCAAAAAAAAAATCATAATATGGCATGTGAGAATATATATAAAGAAAGTAAAAGAAAAAAACCATCATGATGTTTATGTTGGAATTTTATCTCTAAAATCCACCTTCTCAAATTTTTGGCAAAAAAACGCACCTACAATAATTATATAAGCAAAATAAACAAAGAGAAATAACATAACAATTTAATGTGATTCGACAAGGTAAGCTCACAACTTTATTAAATTTCAATTACAACTTTAAGACAAGCAAAATTGCTAAACTTTCACTATCTCACAACCCAAAAGCTGTTGTATACCAAAAGCTTTCAACTTAACTCTACATGTAGGTATCCAAAGCCCAATACATTTAAAGCTCCCATTCTAACTTTAATAGTAAATCCCTCTAATTTACAATGTGTATTGAAATTATTAGTGTGTTTCAAATATTTTTTAAGATGCTATTAGAAAATAACAATATAGAAAGTTATTTTGACTCACGTTAAAACAAACAACATCCAATAAAAAATCATTTTTTCAAACCAATCAAAAACCTTATCTATCGGGATTTGAACCAATATTACAACATTCTATAAATTATGTTTAACTTGGTTTCGGAAACAAGATCCAGTTCTCTTTAATTTTGATAAATTGAAATGATATATTCCATAAAACAATTTTGCCACTTAAATTGACTTTCAAGTTAAAGAAATTCATATTTAAACTTTGTCTAACAAGTGATATATATATATATATATATATATATATATATATATATATATATATATATATATACCATTTTAACAATAATTAAATTATTATCAAATGATAACTTAATTATTGTTAGACAATGCATTTTATCAAATTGATATCATTTTATCCAAAGTTACTATCAATCAATACCAAAAAGTAAGTTATATGTCATCCTTTATACCTAAATACTACTGTGTTAATTGTTAAGTTTATGAATAGCCTTCCATTAAAAAAAAATGTTTTAAAAAGTAATTCCAGCGATCACAGGAAAGAAAAAAAATCAACAAATTGATTCAATAAATATGTCTCTCAAATCATATGAACAATTTTAACAATTTACATCCTGTTCCCTAAAAATTATTAGAAATGAAAAGAATCGAATTTCCCAGTTAACCCTAATTAGAAAAACCACCTCACTCCGAGATCGGCTCCAAAACCGGAATCCACTGCCTAAAGTTCCCCAACCGGTAATCTGGAAATCCCCTATCCTTCCCGCCCAAAACCTTGACCTCACCCTCTCTTCCCACACGAAACTCCTCGGGCACAACCGGTAAAACCTTAGCACCACTTAGCTTCTTATTCTTCTTCTTCGTCTTCCTCGACGATCCCCTCATGCAAGCAGCCTCCACGATCTCGATCACCGCCTCTGTAACCTTACAGTGGACCCTACCCACAGGAACCAGCACGTAGACCTTTCCGGCCAAAAGCTCATCGTCGGCTCGCATGGAAGGTATCCGGCGAGTTAGCCGGAGCTGTTCCGCCGGAGAGATGACATGTCCTGGATCCTCAAGCATGAGCTCTGCAGCTTTCACGGGGAGCTGAACTTGCCTATGCAGGTTTCCTCGAATGTCAATGAGTTTTGCTGTTTTGTGGCTTGAGTGGTGATCTATTTTAAAGCAGCTTGAAGTGCAGCAGTTCCCCATGTAGTAAATTTATCGCAGTTCTTGTTTCCTTTTTTTCCCTTCTCTTAATTACAGAGTTTACGGTTCTAGTTGAGCTTTATTGAAGAGGTATGTGAGTTGTGGATTTACAATGGGTTATGGCTTTGAAGTGTGAGAGGTGTGTGTTTATATATTGGAGAAGAGAATGAGATCAGTCAAAATGGTCAAAAGTTAGAGTATTCCGTTAATAGGAATTGTATGCGAGAAGAAGTTTTGGTCAAGTGTTGAAAACACGGGCAATTTACTTTGTGCGTGTGGGCTGAGGAGTGTGGATTGTGGTGGAAATAGTGCGCGATGTGTGGGGTCTTTACTTTGCAAAAAGTTTAGTCGCTCGAGGTGGTACAGGCTAGACAGCAACTGTATCAGTGAGGGATGACTAAATCTTACAGACTTTAGCATAGTTACATATTGATATAAGTACCCTGATTTAAAGGAAAAGTTCTGAGGTCATGGAAGATGAAAGCATGAGTATCATCCAATAGTATGAGAAGCGAGAAAGTTTTATTATCTTTGTTCAAAGAAAAGCTCATGTTTTATTTTACAAGTAAAAATATGCTAATGAATAGGGTAACGCGATTGCTAACTACAAAGTAGTTATTTTTATGATAGTATTCTAACTATTATATGTAAACTTTGCCCAAGAGTTTAGGAAGAAAAAAAAAAAAAGACATTTGGAGAAGAGAGAAAGAAAATGAGGAATTTTTACTGTTGAAAATAGTCAACCTCAATCTCATGTAAATAAGAAAGGGTGTTGTGGTTATTGTAACCTTTTCCTATAAATCATCCTCTAATATTTGATCTCATGTAATCAAGGAGAATCAGCTATTAGATCTCCTATAATTGTGGAGAATACTTTTGTATAAATATACTTCCTTATAATCATAATAATACACAGAAAAATATTTTACATGGTGTCAGAGCCAACTTCGATTTCCTTTCCACTTCCATAGGAATCGAAGCCTATTTTTTTTCCTGTGCTTTCTTTGATCCTATTGGTATCATTTGGTGAAACGATTTCTTCATCAAACCGTGGGTTCTTTGAATTTTTTTTAATCTGTTTATGTTATGCTACAGATCATATTGTTTAATCTGCTTATTGTTCTTTTTTTTGGGGCTGATCTTGTTCTCTATTTGCTTTCTATATCATAACTGATTCATCCTCTAGTAATCTAGAAACTCAGACAGAGAAAGAGAAGGCTGATCCCACTGTCTTGCCCAAGGGTAAGATGGTGTCTCCCAGGCCTTACAACCTCACTGTAGAGGGTTCCATTCTCGAGAACCACCTAGTCACTGCTTTTGGATTCGTTGCCAAGTCAGGTATGACTAACTCTGCTATTACTCTTTCGTTTTTTACTGGACATAGTGCTTGGATAATTGACACGGGTGCTACTGACCATATGACTTATGAGAAAAAAAGGTTTAGCCATTTATCCTCTAGCTGTCCAAAATCAGTCATTACTAATGCCTATGGCGTGTCTCTCCCGTTGTCGGTATCGGTACTGTACCCTTGTCCCCATCTTTATCTATCAATAATGTTTTATTCATCCCATCCTAAATTGTAACCTTATTTTTGTTAGTCAATTAACCAAGTCTCATAATTGTGTTACCATGTTTTTTCCCACTTACTATATTTTCCAGAACATCCATACTAAGGAGAAGATTGGCAGTGGTAAACAGCATAGAGACTTGTACTATCTGGAAGACAGGTTACAACAATTCGATGATGGAGCGCTAGTTCACAGTATGGGCGACAGTATGCTTAAACAGAAGGAAGAGATTTGGTTATGGCATACACGACTGGGACACCCTTCATTTGGTTATCTTCGGAGACTATTTCCATCATTGTTTACTGGTTGTAATCTTTTAGACTTTGTTTGTGAAACTTATGTAATGACGAAAAGCCATCGTTCTGTTTTTCATTCGCATGATGATAAAACTGATGCACCTTTTGCCTTAGTTCATTCGGATATCTGGGGATTCTACAAGGATGATATGGGTTTATTTACTGAGACTCAAGAGTGATGTATGTGCTGTGTATCATATTTTCCATCAAATGGTGCTCACACAATTTGGCATATCTATCAAGATTATTCGTTCTGATAATGGGGGTGAATATTTCAAGAATGAATTTGACTGATTTTCTGCATTCAGTTGGTAATATCCATCAAACATCTTGCTCTCAGTCTCTGATAAGTGCTTAAATATTCATGTTTAAGCCCCTTAATTTACATTTGTTAATGCCCTTTGTTTACGTATTTTATTTTATTTTACTTCATTTTTGTGTTTTCTGTGTTTTTATAGGTTTTTGGAAGAAATGAAGCATTTTGGAACTCAGAGAACAAAAGCTGAAAAAGCCGGTGTCTGCCTAGTGCGATCAAGCGCACCAAGCACTACAATAAGATAGTTGTACTGACCCCTCTCTTAATTACAGAGTTTACGGTTCTAGTTGAGCTTTATTGAAGAGGTATGTGAGTCGTGGATTTACAATGGGTTATGGCTTTGAAGTGTGAAAGGTGTGTGTTTATATATTGGAGAAGAGAATGAGATCAATCAAAGGGTCAAAAGTTAATTAAAAGATGACTAGAAGAGTATTCCATTAATAGGAATTGTATGCGAGAAGAAGTTTTGGTCAAGTGTTGAAAACGCGGGCAATTTAATTTGTGCGTGTGGGCTGAGGAGTGTGGATTGTGGTGGAAATAGTGCGAGATGTGTGGGGTCTTTACTTTGCAAAAAGTTTAGTCGCTCGAGGTGGTACAGGCTAGACAGCAACTGTATTAGTGAGGGATGACTAAATCTTACAAACTTTAGCATAGTTACATATTGATATAAGTACCCTGATTTAAAGGAAAAGTTCTGAGGTCATGGAAGATGAAAGCATGAATATTATCCGATAGTATGAGTAGCGAGAAAGTTTTATTATCTTTGTGCAAAGAAAAGCTCATGTTTTATTTTACAAGTAAAAATATGCTAATGAATAGGGTACCGCGATTGCCAACTACAAAGTAGTTATTTTTATGATAGTATTCTAACTATTGTATGTACACTTTGCCCGAGAGTTTAGGAAGAAAAAAAAAGAAAGAGATTTAGAGAATAGAGAAAGAAAATGAGGAATTTTTACTGTTGAAAACAATCAACCTCAATCTCATGTAAATAAGAAAGGGTGTTGTGGTTATTGTAACCTCTTCCTATAAATCATCCTCTAATATTTGATCTCATGTAATCAAGGAGAATCAACTATTAGATCTCCTATAATTGTGGAGAATACTTTTGTATAAATATGCCCCATTGTAATCTTAATAATACACAGAAAAATATATTATATGGTGTCAGAGCCAAATTCGATTTCCTTTCCACTTCCATAGGAATCGAAGCCTATTTTTTTCCTGTGCTTTCTTTGATCCTATTGGTACCATTTGGTGAAACGATTTCTTCATCAAACCGTGGGTTCTTTGAATTTTTTTTAATCAGTTTATGTTATGCTACAGATCATATTTTTTAATTTGCTTGATTGTTCTTTTTTTGGGGCTGATCTTGTTCTCTATTTGCTTTCTATATCATAACTGATTCATCCTCTAGTAATCTAAAAACTCAGACAGAGAAAGAGAAGGCTGATCCCACTGTCTTGCCCAAGGGTAAGATGGTGTCTCCCAGGCCTTACAACCTCACGGCAGAGGGTTCCATTCTTGAGAACCACCTAGTCACTGCTTTTGGATTCGTTGCCAAGTTAGGTATGACTAACTTTGCTATTACTCTTTCGTTTTTTACTGGACATAGTTCTTAGATAATTGACACGGGTGCTACTGACCATATGACTTATGAGAAAAAAAAGGTTTAGCCATTTATCCTCTAGCTGTCCAAAATCAGTCATTACTAATGCCAATGGTGTATCTCTCCCGTTGTCGGTATCGGTACTGTACCCTTGTCCCCATCTTTATCTATCAATAATGTTTTATTCATCCCATCCTAAATTGTAACCTTATTTCTGTTAGTCAATTAACCAAGTCTCATAATTGTGTTACCATGTTTTTTCCCACTTACTATATTTTTCAGAACATCCATACTAAGGAGAAGATTGGCAGTGGTAAACAGCATAGAGACTTGTACTATCTGGAAGACAGGTTACAACAATTCGATGATGGAGCGCTAGTTCACAGTATGGGCGACAGTATGCTTAAACAGAAGGAAGAGATTTGGTTATGGCATACACGATTGGGACACCCTTCATTTGGTTATCTTCGGAGACTATTTCCATCATTGTTTACTGGTTGTAATCTTTTAGACTTTGTTTGTGAAACTTATGTAATGACGAAAAGCCATCGTTCTGTTTTTCATTCGCATGATGATAAAACTGATGCACCTTTTGCCTTAGTTCATTCGGATATCTGGGGATTCTACAAGGATGATATGGGTTTATTTACTGAGACTCAAGAGTGATGTATGTGCTGTGTATCATATTTTCCATCAAATGGTGCTCACACAATTTGGCATATCTATCAAGATTATTCGTTCTGATAATGGGGGTGAATATTTCAAGAATGAATTTGACTGATTTTCTGCATTCAGTTGGTATTATCCATCAAACATCTTGCTCTCAGTCTCTGATAAGTGCTTAAATATTCATGTTTAAGCCCCTTAATTTACATTTGTTAAGCCCTTTGTTTACGTATTTTATTTTATTTTACTTCATTTTTGTGTTTTCTGTGTTTTTATAGGTTTTTGGAAGAAATGAAGTATTTTGGAACTCAGAGAACAAAAGCTGAAAAAGCCGGTGTCTGCCTAGAAGCGCACCAAGCACTACAATAAGATAGTTGTACTGACCCCTCTCTTAATTACAGAGTTTACGGTTCTAGTTGAGCTTTATTGAAGAGGTATGTGAGTCGTGGATTTACAATGGGTTATGGCTTCGAAGTGTGAGAGGTGTGTGTTTATATATTGGAGAAGAGAATGAGATCAATCAAAGGGTCAAAAGTTAATAAAAAGATGACTAGAAGAGTATTCCATTAATAGGAATTGTATGCGAGAAGAAGTTTTGGTCAAGTGTTGAAAACGCGGGCAATTTACTTTGTGCGTGTGGGCTGAGGAGTGTGGTGGAAATAGTGCGTGATGTGTGGGGTCTTTACTTTGCAAAAAGTTTAGTCGCTTGAGGTGGTACAGGCTAGACAGCAACTGTATTAGTGAGGGATGACTAAATCTTACAAACTTTAGCATAGTTACATATTGATATAAGTACCCTGATTTAAAGGAAAAGTTCTGAGGTCATGGAAGATGAAAGCATGAGTATCATCCGATAGTATGAGTAGCGAGAAAGTTTTATTATCTTTGTTCAAAGAAAAGCTCATGTTTTATTTTACAAGTAAAAATATGCTAATGAATAGGGTACCGCGATTGCCAACTACAAAGTAGTTATTTTTATGATAGTATTCTAACTATTTTATGTACACTTTGCCCGAGAGTTTAGGAAGAAAAAAAAAAGAAAGACATTTGGAGAAGAGAGAAAGAACATGAGGAATTTTTACTGTTGCAAACAGTCAACCTCAATCTCATGTAAATAAGAAAGGGTGTTGTGGTTATTGTAACCTCTTCCTATAAATCATCCTCTAATATTTGATCTCATGTAATCAAGGAGAATCAACTATTAGATCTCCTATAATTGTGGAGAATACATTTGTATTTGTTTTTTTAATAATACACAGAAAAATATTTTACATGGTGTCAGAGCCAACTTCGATTTCCTTTCCACTTCCATAGGAATCGAAGCCTATTTTTTTCCTGTGCTTTCTTTGATCCTATTGGTACCATTTGGTGAAACGATTTCTTCATCAAATCGTGGGTTCTTTGAATTTTTTTTAATTTGTTTATGTTATGCTACAGATCATATTGTTTAATATGCTTGATCGCTCTTTTTTTGGGGCTGATTTTGTTCTCTATTTGCTTTCTATATCATAACTGATTCATCCTCTAGTAATCTAGAAACTCAGACAGAGAAAGAGAAGGCTGATCCTACTGTCTTGCCCAAGGGTAAGATGGTGTCTCCCAGGCCTTACAACCTCACAGTAGAGGGTTCCATTCTCGAGAACCACCTAGTCACTGCTTTTGGATTCGTTGCCAAGTCAGGTATGACTAACTCTGCTATTACTCTTTCGTTTTTTACTGGACATAGTGCTTGGATAATTGACACGGGTGCTACTGACCATATGAATTATGAGAAAAAAAAGGTTTAGCCATTTATCCTCTAGCTGTCCAAAGTCAGTCATTACTAATGCCAATGGTGTGTCTCTCCCGTTGTCTGTATCGGTACTGTACCCTTGTCCCCATCTTTATCTATCAATAATGTTTTATTCGTCCCATCCTAAATTGTAACCTTATTTATGTTAGTCAATTAACCAAGTCTCATAATTGTGTTACCATGTTTTTTCCCACTTACTATATTTTTCAGAACATCCATACTAAGGAGAAGATTGGCAGTGGTAAACAGCATGGAGACTTGTACTATTTGGAAGACGGGTTACAACAATTCGATGATGGAGCGCTAGTTCACGGTATGGGCGACAGTATGCTTAAACAGAAGGAAGAGATTTGGTTATGGCATACACGACTGGGACACCCTTCATTTGGTTATCTTCGGAGATTATTTCCATCATTGTTTACTGGTTGTAATCTTTTAGACTTTGTTTGTGAAACTTATGTAATGACGAAAAGCCATCGTTCTGTTTTTTATTCTCATGATGATAAAACTGATGCACCTTTTGCCTTAGTTCATTCGGATATCTGGGGATTCTACAAGGATGATATGGGTTTATTTACTGAGACTCAAGAGTGATATATGTGCTGTGTATCATATTTTCCATCAAATGGTGCTCACACAATTTGGCATATCTATCAAGATTATTCGTTCTGATAATGGGGGTGAATATTTCAAGAATGAATTTGACTGATTTTCTGCATTCAGTTGGTATTATCCATCAAACATCTTGCTCTCAGTCTCTGATAAGTGCTTAAATATTCATGTTTAAGCCCCTTAATTTACATTTGTTAAGCCCTTTGTTTACGTATTTTATTTTATTTTACTTCATTTTTGTGTTTTCTGTGTTTTTATAGGTTTTTGGAAGAAATGAAGCATTTTGTAACTCAAAGAACAAAAGCTGGAAAAGCCGGTGTCTGCCTAGTGTGATCAAGTGCACCAAGCACTACGATTGAGTGCAAAGTGCCCATGCCAGGCTCGAGCGCACCAATATGAGATCGAGCGCACACGTACGACAGTAAACAGTAAAATGACAGTTCTTATTTTGGAAATAATTATAGGGTTTTGTTTTCCGAGTTTTAGGATTTCTAGATGTTCCAAAGCCTTATAAATAGGCCTGTAAAACACAAAGAAGGGGGCTTCCTTTTAGTTTTGGTTTTAGGTCGGGAGGCTGGAGGCCAGAGAGGCTTCTACGAAGAATTGATGACTCTTCAATAGAGCTCTCTCGGGTTTCTTCTTTCCTTTATTTTTATTATGTGTAACTAAACTTTTCGTAAGGGCTTGGTTGAAGCCCTAATTATGTTTACTCAATAATTCAGTATTGATGCCTTTGCGATAGTTGTGTTGTGGTGCTTAACTTGATTAATGCATGTTTTTATTTAAATTCCTTATATATGTTTACCTGATCGACATATGCATGTGATATGGATTAGTTAGTTGAATCAATTTGGATGACCGAGTCCTGGGTTCAACAATAGTAACAAAAGATATCCACACCGGGTTCTTGGGTTAATCAACATGGGAAACCGGGAGTAGATCAAGCCTTAGGTCTCATGTGGTTGTCGATTTCAGCAGATCTTATGCTCTCTTAAGGAACAACTCAATATACACCATGTTAAATCCCTTAAGAAAGAGAAGAGTTAGAGTATACACCATGCCTAACTCGTTGCTTAGGGAAATCAATAGCTTAAGGAGTGGACCAAGCCATTAGGTTGACAAACATTAGGTATATGGCATGATTAAAGCATTGGCATACTGTTTTATTGTGGTAGCATGTTTAGTGGTGGATATCAAGTCCCTACGATTTTATCTTTATTAATTCAAACTCAATATTTATTTCTATCTTTTTATATTGTTAAACTAATTCTAAAGCAAAATTTACCAATCCCTGTGGAGATGATATCGCATTTGCACACTATGCTACTGTTGACCTTATGCACTTGTAAGTAAAACAAGTTCGATTATTTGCTTATTTATTTAGGTAGGTAATTGCACAACAAGTTTTTGGTGCCATTGCCAGGGATTGCGCTAAATTTCTTTTAGAATTATTTTCGTTTAGTTTAGTCATTGTTATTTTATTTTATTTTGTTTTATTTTTATCAAAAATCTAAAAATTTTATGTTTATGTTTGTCACTTTTATTTTGTTTCATCAAAAACCAAATCTATCTTCTTTTTGTTTTCTGTTTCAGGTACTGCAGCAGAAGCTCTCTGTAACATTGCGATCGAGTGCAACACCTTGTGCGATCGAGCGCACTTGAGGCAAAAGCTACCCGAGCAGCAGTGCTGAATTGCTGCATTAAAGTGGTTTTTGCTGCTTCATGCAAGGGCTTCGATCCAGGCATCCCACCTTCTTTCCCCTCGATACAGAGCTTGAATGGACCATTCGACAAAGGCTTAGAGACAACTCTGAAGAGGTAGAATAAGAATTCGAGGAAGAAGCATCACTGGTGGAACAGCTAAAAAACTAACAACCACATGAGCGAAGACCAATGAAGCAATCCTTCATCCTAAGGAACATCGACCAGCCATCTTGCATTACTTATCAACTAGAGGTGGACGACAATTATTAGATATCTCTGCAGATACTCAGTGCATTGACTCACTTTAGGGATACACCTACCGAAGATCCACACTTGCACCTTCAGGAATTCTTCGATCTCTGCAAGTTCCAACATATTCGGGGCCTAGACCAAGAAGGGAATCAGGTTAATTCTTTTCCCTTTTTCCTTAAAAGATAATGCTAAACTGTGGTACAATTCATTGCCTGCAGTTTCAATCCATACTTGGGAGGAGTTGGCCAGCAAGTTCCTAAGAAAGTTTTTCCCAGCCCAAAAGACGAGGCAAATGAGGAAGATGATTCAATCTTTCTAACAGAGGAATGGAGACCTTTTCTTTGAAGCATAGGGACACTTCAATGAGCTGCTACTCAAATGCCCACACCACAATCTACCTCAGGATGAACTGGTACAGGCTTTCTATGAAGGTTTGAGTAATATTAATCAAAGTATTATGGATTCAGGCTGTGGAGGAGTGCTGATGGAAAAGAGCAGTGAAGAAGCCATAGAGTTATTTGAGACTTTGAGTAAGCACACCCAGCAATTCTCCTCTAGAGGTAGACAAGGAGTTAAGAGAAAAGGTATGTATGAGGTGACTTAAATGGTGGATCCTCGAATCAGATGGCTACTCTAGAAAGAAAACTTGATATGCTTGTAAAAGCCATGATTGCTCAGAATATCTCACCTAGTCCACGAGCCAAACAACTCCAAGTATGTGCTATATGTTCTCATTTTGATCACATTACTGACACTTGCCCTTTGTATTCATCTGCAGATCAAGAATAAGCGAACTATGTGGGACCAAACAACTATCCTCCCAAGAACGATCCATATGCAAACACCTACAATCCTGAATGGTAGAATCACCCATGGAGCAATAATCAAAATGCCATAAACCTTCAAGAATAGCAAAGGAACTCCCAACAGGCAGCTCAATCAGTTCTGGAATCAAAGGAGAGTAACTTAGAGACTCTTATGATGCAATTGGAAACTCAGCAACAACAGTTGGTATCTCAGCAACAACAGTTGATGACTTTACAAGAACAGTTCATGATAGAGGAAAAATAATTTCAGATTGAATAAAGACAAATTAATGCTAAGCATGAGCAAGCCATTCAAATACTGGAGCTCTAACTAGAGCAACTAGCTAAGGAGCTAAGTGAAAGAAAAAAAGATGAACTTCCAACCCAAACACTACCTAATCCAAGAGGACATCAACAACTGAATGTCATTACAATTCTCAGAAATGGTAAGATCATAGAAGCTGATGAGCCTGCACAAGCGTCCATATTAAAGGTATGTGAAATGGAGAAGTGGAATGCACCACCCTTCCCTCAAAGGTTAGTAAAGCCAAATAAATAAAGTAAATTGCTTGATATCTTTGAAACTTTGAAAAAAGTAGAGATTAACATTCCTTTATTAGATGCAATTAAACAAATGCCTGTATATGCTAAATTTTTGAATGATTGTTGCACTAATAAAAAAAAGTTTCAGGAGCACGAGATAGTGGCTTTTACTAAAGAGGTAAGTGCGGTATTATTAAGAAAATTACTACCAAAACTGAAGGATCCGGGTAGTTTCACTATTCCTTGCAGGATAGGTGACCAGCTGTTTGAACGGGCATTACTAGATTTGGGAGCGGGTGTCAGTTTGCTACCATACACAGTTATTCAAAACCCTAGGTTTAGGGGAGCTTCAACCAACTTCAATCATTTTACAATTGGCAAATAGGAGCATTAAAAGACCAAGAGGTATTCTTGAGGATATCTTGGTAAAGGTTGGTCCATTTATTTTACCTACTGATTTTATTGTATTAGATATGGAAGAATCTTCTATGCTATTACCCTTACTCATCATCTTAGGAAGACCCTTTATGAGAACTACTTATACAAAAATTTGTGTGAAAGAGGGTATTGTAAGTATGGAGGTCAATGGTGAGAAAATAGAATTCAAAATATTTGATATATTAAAATCACCCCAAGATAATATGGAATGTGTTAATGTATGTATGATGCAAGGTGTTGTTGAGCAAGCTTTTCAGGTCCATCATATTAATCCGTTGGAGACCACCCTAACCCAGAATTTCAAACGAACAGATATTAAGCCACAGTTTGCAGATGTTACTTATGACATCATTAAAGCTGTGCACCTCTTAGAGGCCTCTCCAAAGCATCCAAGCACCAAATTTGGCATTGAAGCAGTTGCGGGTGCATTTAACTTATGCTTTTCTGTGAGAGAATAAGAGTATCTGGCTGAAGATGTTAAACTGAGCGCTCATGGGAGGCACCTCACAGCTTATCCTTTAAATTTTTATTTTTCATATTTATTTTTACTATCTATTTTTAGTTTCTTTTTTTTCCTGTATTACTTTAGTTTTTCTTTTTCAGGGACAATGTGTGCATCAATTTAAGTTTGGGGTTGTACTATGAGCCATACCAGCCCAGCTAGTTCTCCATCTCACAGGTTAGCTCTTTCCATGTTATTCACACATTGGGGACAATGTGTAATTTAAGTTTGGGGGCATGGGAGACACATTCACCACATTCATACACCTTATTCTAGTTTTTTTTTTTTTTCGTTATAAATGCATGTTCATATTGTTTTGAAAATTTTGGTTGATTTAATCAAATATTATGATAAGACTTCATCAGTAAGCTTAAAATCTAGAACATATGGTCTAATAATAAAGTTTTAAAAAGTTTAAATACTTACTTTAAGGCATTTATGAATTCACAAGTTTGATCTAATTTGATACGAGCACATTAGCACATGATTGTGTGGGGTATGACACGTAATTTTAATATGTATGTTTCCATGACTTAACTGCAATCGGATGACTTGTTAGAAGAACACTTTGGCATAAAAAAAAAATTAGAAAAAATTTTATTGCACAAAAAAAAATGCTCCTAATGATCATTAAATAAACTTTCCACAGAGTAATTTGATCTCTTACCTCAGTAAACAGTGAGTGTTCACGTCAAAAGGTGGGAATTGTGCTTATAATGATCATTAAATAAAGTTTCTACTGAGTAACTGGACCTCTTGCCTCAGTAAGCAGTGAGTGTTCACGTCAAAAGGTGGGAATTTTGCTTGGCAGCATTAAAATCAGTTAATTTCGTAGCCTTTTTTACTCGAGTTAGTAAGTCCTTAGGGGTGTCTTTACACCTAATGCCCTAAAACCATTTGGTTTGGGAGTCATTGGCTAAACACTCGCTACATGGGTTAATTAGAAAGCTTAAGGGAACTCAACATGGCAAAAATCTCATAATAAAAATAAAAAAATAAAACTATGCCATTATTGTTCATTCTGATAGGAAATTTGATGAATGACACTGAAACACTACACATTGGAGTTATTTGGAAGCTTCATCTTTTATATGCTAATTCACCACACACTAAGTCAGACTTGTGATGCCTTAACGAGCCTTGTGTAAGTGATTAGATTTTAAAACTCTTATTCATTGCAAAGATGTGTTTATATTTTAAACTTGCTCATGAATAAATATCATGGTTTTGTGTACAACCCAAATTTTTGGATATCATGAATAGTGGATTTATTTTTGTTATTGTTTTTCATTTAGTTTTTAGTTTCGTATTGCTAAGGGACTAGCAATATGTACGTTTGAGGGTGTGATAAGTGCTTAAATATTCATATTTAAGCCCCTTAATTTACATTGTTAAGCCATTTGTTTACGTATTTTATTCTATTTTACTTCTTTTTTGTGTTTTCTATGTTTTTATAGGTTTTTGGAAGAAATGAAGCATTTTGGAACTCAAAGAACAAAAGCTGGAAAAGCTGGTGTCTGCCTAGTGCGATCGAGTGCACCAAGCACTGCGATCGAGCGCAATGCGCCCATGCCAGGCTCGAGCACACCAATATGAGATCGAGTGCACACGTACGACAGTAAACAGTAAAACGGCAGTTCCTATTTTAGAAATAATTATAGGGTTTTTTTTCCAAGTTTTAGGGTTTGTAGATGTTCCAAAGCCTTATAAATAGGTCTATAAAACAGAGAGAAGGGGGCTTCCTTTTAGTTTTGGTTTTAGGTCGGGAGGCCGGAGGCCAGAGGGGATTCTACAAAGAATTGACGACTCTTCAATGGAGCTCTCTCGGGTTTCTTTTTTCCTTTATTTTTATTATGTGTAACTAAACTTTAAGTAAGGGCTTGGTTGAAACCCTAATTATGTTTACTCAATAATTCAGTATTGGCGCCTTTGCGATAGTTGTGTTGTGGTACTTAACTTGATTAATGCATGTTTTTATTTAAATTCCTCATATGTGTTTGCCTGATCGACATATGCATGTGGTATGGATTAGTTAGTTGAATCAATTTGGATGACCGAGTCTTGGGTTCAACAATAATAACAAAAGATATCCACACCGGGTTCTTGGGTTAATCAACATGGGAAAC